>VXAA01007253.1:139110-159110 GCA_013399115.1 Anseranas semipalmata
CTTTTAAATAGTGAAGAAAGAAGAAAAATTCAAGTGAAGAGAATACATAAGTTTCAGAGACCACTGGTGCCTTTTTTTGATTATTTGTTTTAAAATAATTATTTATTTAAAGTTTTCAGGAACAAACCTGATATATCAGATATTTACTGTGTTATGCGTAACTAAACGTGTGCATTCACCACTAACATATCAATCTTTCCACAATGGTTTGCAGTGGAAAACAGGGAAAAGTGTCACCTGTTAACCAGCTTGGAAAGTAAGGTGGAATTGCTGTGGTTTGCATTAGTAAGTGCCAGTATTGAGATCGATTGCTGAATAAAACATCATGTGGTCAGTATCTCACCCAAAGAACTTGAACCAATATCCTCATGTTCCACCCAACCATCTCTGAATCCCTGCCACTGGCAAAAATCTGAATAAACAAAATCGGTGAGCCTTATGATGTGACCTGAAGATGAACAACCTTGGGCTTGTGAGATTATCAGGGGAGTGAATTAAGGGTCCAATAAACCATCACTAAGAACACATTGCTTCCTATTCCCTATAGTTTGAAACTAGAAGCTGTTAACAGAAAATGCCCCCGCAGAATCAGCCTGTAACTACTCATCCCTTAACGGTTCTCCAGTGCCCTGTGAAATGTGCAAACATGCTTGACTGTGCAGCAGGTCTGGAGAAGGCACAAACCACTTAGCAGAGTTCTGATCAATCTGCGAGGCAGAAATGTGTGCAGCGTCTGCCCAAGCAGCTTGTTGTCTCATTTCAGCTGAAGAGCACTGGGGGATCTACAAGCTTTACTTTCTCTGCCATGTCACTTCAGACTTCGGGATGTGAAGATATGCAAATGGTTTGGACAAGCAAACACAGTGCCAAAGCTGTGTTCATAGCAAATCACACTAAAGAGCACCAGTTAGGGTTGCATTGTGAAGGATTCTCTTAAAAGATAAGGCTAAGCAAACTAAAATACTAAAGGAAAATCTCCAAAATATTTCACGTATGGTTTAATTCAGCCAGTCTGTGTATACGGATCAGCCTCAGAGGCAATACTAGTCTAGAATCTCTGTGGCTAAGCCAGCAAGGCTTCGTGTTCAAGCTAATATGCCCGTGCTGAGGGGGCTGGTTAGGACCATCTACATATGCTGAAAGACAGGGCATATTACATCAAATACAGAGTAGAGCAAACCCAGCTATATGGATGCCAGCCTGGAGCTGGCTCCCATCCAGAAAGCTTGGGGCATGGGAAAAGAAGCTTAGGTCTGTATGCACCCATCTGTATAGACATTTCCCCAAATCCTCATTTGCAAGTCAGGAGTAAGAGCCTGCTGGGTTTTGAGATTCTACTCATTTTTCCAAATGGCCTTAAGTCTCTAAAAAGTATATTAAGTATCAGCCATGACAGAGATAAAACACTACTTCCCCTGCTTTCCTCTGACATCATGTGTTTTACCCATGAATTGTAATGGCAAAATGAATACAATTTTAGTTTTGTTAGGGAGCTCCACAACAATANAAAACATTACTGAGTTTCTCAAGTTAAAAAGGAAGTCCACATAGAGAGAAGTGATGCTATTTATCAAGAAAAAATTATGTAAATGTTCATATAAAAATGTAAACCAGAATCTGCACACCTCTTCAAACATTCAGTTATGAAAATAAAAGCTTTTCCTCCAAAATCTTCCAGGGAAACAGTTATTTTCCTCCTCTAGGCTATGTTAGTATACTTTCACCCATTTTGCTGCTTACAACAGGTCTTTCTAATCCTTCCTGAAGCAAAACCTGTCTTTGGAAGTGCCCACAGCACATTCTTCCTGGAGGGCAGTCTTCTCAAAAACACTTTTTTTCTGTTTGACAAAGTGGGGTCTCTGTCTGGAGGACTTTCCACAGGATCCTGAAATGCCTCTCTGTTGCATTCATGAGCTCAGCTTTTCCTATTAGTTGGCCACCAAACATTTTCTTTCCTTGAGAAAGTCAAATTAATTTTTTTTTATATTTGTCTTTCATTTTTGCACTTTTCATTAAGAAGTGCATGGAGTAAGATTAGGCTTTATTTTAATTCTGTTGCTTTAAAACTCCAAAGCGAGAACATCATTCTGCTTATCTATTTTCTATTTTATTATTCTGCTATAGTATCTTAATCAGAAGAACACCAAGCTTAATTTTAAATTCTTACTAACATTGCTGGTTGTTGGAAATGACAAGCACTAAAATAGCACAAATGAATTAGTTTTGTAGAGCTCCATCACCATGACTAATTTTAAGTCATATGAAAAAAATCAAAAATATTTAATCATAGTGGATTAATTTTTGATCTTCACTAGACTAAGTAACATCAGATGCCTTCAAAACCTATGTTACTTTGGTCTAGGCCAGTTGTATCTACACTGCATTTTGACAGCTGTCCTATGGCCATTGTTAAGACCAGGTCCATGATCCTGAAAGTACAGCTATTGGTATGGCAGAGGAAAGAGCTCTGAAATGTGATTTCTCCTTTTCTGGAGCATGCTTGGTGTCTCAATAGCCAAGAATGTGGCAGTCATCAGGATGGCTGCAAATCAGCTAGGTAGACAGAAAGTGGGAGAGCTGTGCCTCTTTCAACTGCTTACGACACAAGCAGTGACACGTCTAAAACAAAAAATTATGCTCCAAACCTCTATTCAATATGTGCATGTGGTCCTTCTTTATTTCTCAGAAATTCTGTCAAACATGTCCTGAAAAATGACAGCTGCCAACTTAGTTCTAGTTGTATAAAAAGTCATGAGAAGCATGGGGTTCTTCGGAGTGTCCTATTGAATCCAATGGGACTGCAACAGAGTAGGAGTTTGTATAGACTCCATATAGACTGCAGAATAAAGAAGAAAAGATCAAGTAGAATTCTTGCTCTGTTAGCAACAGCTTTAGTTTAGCCATTGATTGCAATGCACTCTGATGTTCACCCTTCAGACCATTATATACTTGGTGGTGTAAGTATGGTTTTCAATGAAACAAGTCAGACACTTTTTTTGGCAGGATTAGGGCTTCTTCTTTGAAAGGCAATTATGGTTGAAACCCCCATTCCTCTTCTTCCAATCCATTGATTCTTGACAACCCTAATGGCTAATTTGACAACTTCACAGCTTTAATCCTCCGTAGTATGTATCTTTTAGCTAGAAGAAACTGTTGACAATATCTATCCACCTGCATGCTAATAGAGTATGCGTAAACTCAGTGTCATGAACAGAGACAGTCTTGATGGAGTTGACACTACTTGTTGATAGCTGGACTAAGATCAGTTCATGCATTTACATGGGTTGTTAAACATGAACAGCTTGTGGACACACAGTAATATATGAACGTATAACATACCCATAAATAATATTCTGATATTGAAACTAAAACCTTCATTTACTCTTGGGAAAATATTTGTTGAGAAAAAAAGTTTTATAGGGTTATCTTTAAATAATACACTTTCCATTTCCACTTCCCCCCCTTTTCCATAGGCGTTCTTTATCCAAGTCAAGAGATGTCTCTTTTGTACTAGGAACATTTAACATATACCCCAGAAGATAGATCTTACCAGTGGCATTTAGAACTGATATCAGGATACCACTCAAATTGGTGCCAAGAAGAGGATGATTATATTTGGGAAGAGAGAGAGGCGGAGATTATATTTATCAAGGCTTTTACAAAGAAGCGTATGTAAAAAGTGGCTCAGATACACAGAACCAGAGAAAGTCCTGCATGAATGATGCTCTCTAGGTCACAAGATTGTCTGTGAGAACAGTGATGTTAATGAGGGTAAGAAAAGACAGGAATGAGGTTTGTGAGGGGACATTAATAGTTGATTAAGTCTCTTATTTAACATATATAAATCCCTTTGAGGCACTGGCCTTTTTTCTTACATGGCTGCAGCTACACTGGGGCCAGTTCAATAAGGAGCTAATGCACCTCAAGTGCCTACAGTCTACTGGGCAGTCCATTCCCTTATTAAAAATGAATCCTTTTGCAGGTTTCTTGGCTCACATCAATACACAGTGTCATTTTTAGTACAGTTAGTCTACTAAATCCAGATTTGTTTCCCTGCATAGAGTATATTAATATATCTGTTACCAGATAAAGCAGCATTGCCCATTGCCTGTCCGTCCCCAGGAGTTTCTTTGGAGGCTCTTCCCCACCATAACTCAATAAACCAATCTGTAGTTTCTGTTGATCCTAGCCTGTTTTTCTGTCCTCTCTGCAGTCATTTGGCCTCTGCTCATTACACATCTCCCAATACCTAGCTTCAATACATCTCCGATTTCACTTGTTAGCTGGTGCCTCCCTCTCATACAGGGGTTTCTTCCTGGGCTCATGTGTTTCACAGTCTTCTCTCTCAGCCTTAAGGCCAACCTGAATAGTCAGAAAAGATGAGGTAAGACACTTTCTACTTAGCCAATTCACTGCACATTATTATAAGGTAGGAAGGTCCAACTCAAACTGATATTTCTCCAGAAAAAAAAAAAAAAATCAAGATAATATCTTAGATGTGAATTGTCAAATTCACTCTGTCTGGATGGATGTCTGAGTTATAATAAGAAATAGAAAATATGTAGTCAGAACAATGAAGAAAACCATATTAGGCAAAAATGAATAAGGTGCCAAGGGTCTTACATGAGGGCAAATCATAACCAGTGCTCAAAGTGCAATGGATGGGGATATTGAGTAATAGGAAGATAAAGATCTAAATACAGATATTTAACCTCTGAAGGCCTTCAAGGGGCTTGTTCTATAGAAGCTAGATTATAGCTATATAAAGCTTAGACAGAAATGAACTCTGGCACTGTCAGAGGGTTTTTCTTTTCTTTTCTTTCTTTTTTTTTTTTTTAAGGTTAAGTCATTTTTATGAATACCAGTGAAAAATGAAGTCAGTTCAGCAGTGAGATGAAGAGAACAGAATGGAATGAATGAGATGGTCATCTTTCCAAGAAGAACATTAGAAAAAAAAAGCTGTATTGAGGTTAATTTCTTAAAAACTGAATTTATAGTCTTTAAGTGACTAGGTCCAAGGACCTTTATCAGGGGAGCAGCTTTTGCCCTCCCATTTTACTGAGATGCACAGAATACTCCAGATATTAAGTTAGTGGTTTAGTACAGATTTTTTTCTCTGTGTATGATTAATTAGCCCTTGTTTTCATAAAACCTTTTAGCAGCTCATTAATGATCACATGGCAGAAACAGTGGACCTGCTAATAAGTTTGTGTACTATACATCCAGGCCACCTTCTGGCTGGGTGTGGCACAGACTGAATTTAAGTGGGTACATAGCCTAATTGATGGTCTTCTGCACAGCAGACAGAATTTCAGACATAATGCTTCTCTGGTACTGCAATCAAACTGCAGAGGGGCTAAAAATGCATCAGCATCTGCTGAAAACAATGAGGCAGTGGGAAAAAGTAGTAAAGGCAAAAAGAATAGGAGTATCTCAAGAAGAACCATTAAAACAGAGAAATTTTTTGGATGCTAACTGCTCCAACTCTACAGGCATGAAAAATATGGGATGTACATCTAATCATCCTCCTAGTTGGCGCTACCCTTTTTGCCTGGTATTTCTCAGTTGTAGAGCCTTATTCCACATCATATTCTTTCATTTCTCATAATGCCTTTGCTTTGCAGTAAAATAACAGAAGTTCATCTAATTTTCTGTTCAAAACTCTCAGGTTTTTATGAACCTAAGAGATCTAAACATAACAAAAGGTTAAAGAAAGGTTTAAAAATGTAACACGCAGGTATGCTGTGAAAAATATTCTAGCACCTGTTGTTATTACTGGACAGGGATAAAAATCTGGGGTTTTAATTCACAAGCTCACTTGCTTGAAGGCACATACTGCAAACTCTTTGTGACTATATTCTTATATCAGTAGAAGTAAGGAGCGCAGGCATCATTTTCTTTATGGATAACATAGTGGAGTTGGAAACTGATTCCCTATCATTTTGCCTTGTGAATTCCCTCATGCTTGTAGAGATTCTCCTGCTTTCAGTTAATTTATGCAAAGTGCTGTTAAACAAATCACTACATATGATGATAAGATAACATAATGCACTAATATATTTTTGTTGTGATTCTGAAAACTACAGAAAGTAATGGTATAGCTAATCTGTTATAATTTTTAATTAAATATCATTTGTAATTACAAATTGATATTCCCAATCCAATCTTTCTCATGCTGATATTCCCTTGTGTCTGCTACCAAAAAGCTGCAGAGAATAATCTGCTTGGCACTACGCATATTCTATCTGTTGTGTGTTAAATAATATATTTTGATGCTGACTAATATGCAACTTGAGGAACATGTAACAAAGTGGAAATATGAAGCATGAAAAGTTATCAGCTTAAATTAGCAAGTCAAAAAAAATACAACAGAAGTTTTGGTTCCCAAACCTCTTAAAGACAAACATTGAGAAATACTGTGCTTTTCACTTTCTATAAAAGATGGAATATAGAATATTCAAGTAGGGTTCCAAATCTAACTCCAGATCCACCTCTCAGAGCACAGCAGAGTCTCTGAAAGAGGAAGTCCTGCTCTCAGGCCTAATGAAGATTTAATAACTGTTGCAATTGTGCTGTCCAGTCTCTGCTTTTCTAGGCTGGGATGGTTGAAGCAGAACCTTAATGTTAGCAGATATGGAGCTACAAGGAGTATGGATTCCCTTGGACATCCAAAGTTAACAGTTGCTTTTTGTGCAGTAGATCTGTATCGTCTTCCCCTTTTCCTGTTTAATAATTGTGTTGACTCCATCTGACATTGTAAGGCTCTTCCTACTCAACCATCATCTTCATAGGGGGTGGTCACACACTTAAACATGCGCAGATGATCTCTCCCCCCCAAAAAGCTTTTCCTGGGCTTGCTGAATGTTCAGGAGAAGGATCATTACCTCAAAGGTCTTAATCAGAAACTTCCAAAAGATTTCTGAAAAGGGAGAAGTTCCTACAGAAAGAGCTAAGGAATGGGAGCACATGACCTGGAGAAAACTTTCTGTAGAGAAGCACATGCTGGAATAGACCTGCAAGAGGATGGATATGAGTAAAGTGAAATGAAGCTGTGGGAATTAAGCTCATGTATGTAACTTGAGTTACTATTATAACAGTTAAGAGAGACAGTTCCCTGAATATTTACCATTTGCAGTTGATGAAGTTACATACCCTGCCTAGAGAAAGCAATTCCATCAACATCAGAAACTCTGGTTTCGAAACAAGATGCTCTCTGGATGATGCTGCAGGTGAGCTCTCACCAAGAACTATTAACCTGAACTTCTAACATTCGACTATTTTTACATCATGATTGTGGAAACAGTGTAATGTTTTCCAACAGGTGAGAAATAAGCTACAGTTTGCATCCCAGAAGAGACAACCTGCCACCCCGCCCCACTTTTTTTTTTTTTTTAAATAAACAGAATTACCTTTAAAATAACTGGGAAGAACTCTGCACTCTGGGTCAAGTTCAAGAGTCTAGGGAAGTGTCCATGCTTCACTGCCCGGCATGTGCAGAGCAAGGCAGGAGACTCATCCAAAGAGGCTGCAGCATAGAAGCAGCTTTGCAGGTTGCTGAGATGACAGAACATGCACGCCTTAGAGGTGGCAGGAGATACGTGATTCTTCCTGGGATAGAGAAGAAACCAGGCAATTTCTTGCCACCTTGCCTCCACCATTATGTGTTAGAAGTTAAGAGGAAACCTTACCCACCCAACCCTTCAAGGTGATGCTGTGGGCAGGGAGTAAAAAGTACTTCAAATTATCTATTCAAATTATCTATTTCCATCCTCCTTATGTTGCAGATCTGAGTGTTTGTAAGTTCCTTTGCTCTAAGTTTTGTCCACTTAAAACACACTGTGTGAAATTAAAATCTCTTTGGCATTTTTGTTGGTCTTCTTAAAGAAAACATGTTCAACTGCCACCTCAAAATGCAGTTTGGAATCCCCTTTTGGGGAAAGGTAGGAAGGGCTATAAAAATTGTCTTTGTAGTAGAAATGATAATCTGATGGTGGTGCTATATTTGTGGATTTATTTTTCTATGTTGGCCTGAATTCTTAAGTATAGTACTTAGAAAAATACATGACATACAGAATTCCTGATATCAAAAGGCATTGCCCAACTGTTGTTAGACATTTTAAAACTTTTGAGCAGTTTAATCCTGTTTTTGGAGCATGTACATCAAAACCTGTTGCACCATTGCTACTTGCAGGTCTTGTTTTGATTCCAACGTGACAATCATCTACGGAGAGTCTGATCTGGGAAAATAGATGGCAACATACTTACAATGTGTCAGCTTAAGGGACTCAAATAACAAAGCACTGCCAAGTGAAAAGATTCCTTCCTCTCAAAGTGCTGTGTCCTTAGTCATTAGGGACTTTTGTGAGCCGCTAGGTAGGACCACAGTATTAATCACTCTCCCCACATTTTTGAATTATTTGTCAGGCAAACATGACCTTGAAGAAGACCTTGCAAGACTGTGAAGGTCATGTATGCTACAGATAACACCAGAGCTTGGCTGAGATGTTTAGAGAATTGATGTTTAGAGAAGTTCTGTCATTTTGATCCAAAGAATACTTAGCTTTTTACAGTTGGATGGCATGTCACTGTGACTTCATGACACCAACAGAAGCATGAATGTTTCATTCAAAAAAAAAAAAAAGTTTTACCTTTTATTTTAGTTTTGAGCTAAGTAACATCCCAAACTATACAATGGGAAGTGAGAAGTGATGTGCAGTCATCCCCTTGGCAAAGCATCTAATCACAGCAAGAGCAAACCAAAGGGATTTTAGCACAGGCTAGTCTCCATCCAGTTCTTGCACAGGGTGACAGAGCTGATGCTGCTTTTTTCATCTCTGGCAGCTTTTTTTTTTTTTTCCCAGTTGGATGTAAACATTGACCCAGTGGCCTTACCTTTCTTTGTCTTCCTTCCTTACCTGATATTTTTAGATTTTGCACCATAAAATCCAGACCTGACGTACTTTCTCCCTTTCCCTGTATTCTCATCTCTACTGGCTGCCCCTGTGCTTCCTTATGAAACGTTCCCTATATCCTGCCATGAACCTCACACCCTTCTGCACCTTTTGTTCCCATCAATGTATTCACCTTCATGTAGCTTCTAAGTAAAGCAATCCTTGGCTTTCAGTACTCACCGTGGATTGCTTAGTCACCACGAAAGAATGACTTTCAGGAAGAAGGGAGGAAGAATGAAAGCAGGGAAAGTTTGGGAATGGACAGAAGATGGGACGGAGGGATGTTTGGCTTCTAGTGGGAAAAAGAAAGAGACCACCAAGATCATCCTGATACCTTCCATAGGACTCTGATTTGACCAGTCTTGAGAAAGATACTTGAGAAAAGAAGGGCTTTCACATTGCAGAGGGGGGAAGAATAGTGAGCTCATTTATGTAGTGTTTATCAGCCAAAAAAAAAAAAAAAAAAAAAAAAAAAGAGGTAAAAGCAAACAATATGTTGGAAAAGTATAGATATGATTATTCAATAGAAATTTGAGGAAATTATCCTAGCACAGTCCAAGAGTCCATATTAAGAAAACTGCACAGTGCAGGTCACCCTATTATAAAACAGGATATTACAGAAATGGAGAAGGTGCAGCTAAGGGCAACCAGAGTGCCGCAGCAATATGATGATCCTGGTTAGACAGAAAGGTTAGAGAAACAAGATCCACAGACTCGGGAAAAGAATTAAGATTAAGATAGAGTGAAGTCTGCCAGAGTATTCTTATGCAATAGGTATAACAGCTTTGAAAACAATACCTACAAGAGGATAGCTGAACTTGTACCACTACAAGGGTAGAGTGCAAACCTGAGCAATGGCACTGTCATTTAGATTCATTGGTTTGCTCAATGTATAGTAAATAACACGCAGAATATAAATAATGATTAAATGAATTTAAGTGGCTTAAAATAGAGCCAACTAGACAGACAAGGGTTTTCCCACTTCCAAAAGAATAAATGAACATTTTAAGAGCATCTCTTACAAATATTTTTTAAAACCTGTGTGGTCATATATGTAGCCAATCTCACAGCCAAATTTGGTTTTACAATGGGCCAAAAATGAATCAGAAAATGTTACACAGATTAGATAGAAGAATTACATAGATAGAAGAATTAGGCAGGCAGGCTTTTGTGGTAATGTTTGTGTAATTCATCTCTTTCCAAAATAATAATGTGATCCATTTTTTTTCTCTTCTCCCCCAAAAATATAGCAGACAATGGAGTACTACACAAACATGATATATGAATATATATTTATTTGCACACATACTGTAGTCAACGATCAAAAAATAAAAGCCTACTCCACTGCTCCTTTACCAGGCATGAAAGAATATTTTATTCAGTAGAAATACTGTTGCTTTCATGCATTACAGCAATTGAAATTTGAATGAGTATACAAATTTTCATGGGAATATTGATTAGTCCAAATTATTTTTCCACCATTTAGAACTGCCATTGATACCCATAGCAGGCTTTTAATCTGTATTTTTTTTTTAACAAGCCTACACCTAGAAGCAATGGCAGCCTCTACTCAATGGAGGATATCTATCAAGGACATAGATATGTGATCCTAGAAATACAGTGCCAGCCCAAAAGATAGAGGGCATTCAGTAAATTGTTTCAACGTTCTCTTTTCACCAAGCAAGCTACATTCTTTCCCCTTGCTGGATACCCAATAATTAGTCTCATCTATTTCTAATATGCTCAAGCTACAGTCACTCAGTATGACTCAGGTGTGGGGAGAATATATTTAATTTGTCTTTAAATTTGTAAAATTTTACTTATATCATTACATAAAACATGTTTAGTTTATAGAATAAGTTTTAAAAGTGAATGAAATAGTGTTGCATTTAAAGAAAAACATTAGTTAGATTAACTCATATATTTAGATGTTTCTACATTAACTAGCAGGATAAAATATATATATATATATTAAAATGAATTAGCATTTCATTTTGTGCTTGGAAATTAGGTACCAGTAGGGTATGGAAGTAGGTCAGAATACAAGAGAACTCACATGTTTGGGGAGAAAAAGTGATCACTTAAGAATCCATGGTGTGCATCTGAAAATCCCATTAGAGACTGTCAAGCTGCATTGGTCAGACAAAAAGAATATGAAATGGGACCAATTAATACAGATGCTGTTGAATGCATGGAAATAGCTTCCAGCTCCTGATTTATAGAGGAGAATACAATTGAGTGGAAATGATTTTGATACATTTGCATTTGTGGCTATAAGTCATATTGTATATAAAAGAGATCTAGCAAATGCAGAGTAGTATCTGTAGGCCTTGATTCTAAGTCAAGAGTCTGGGATGATACTGTTGGCTCTGCCATTGATCTTTTTGAAGACCTTGACCAGATCACTTCTTTGTAAATGTTTCATGTACTAATTTGTGCTATGTCTAACCCAGCTGTAAGTCTCCACAGTGTTCAGGAGAATGGTTATTTCACTGTACAGTTTGTACAGTCTGCAGCAGAATGAGCCTGTGATCTTCTCTAGGGAGAATTTAAATACCACAGAATCATGCAAGCAGCAAAAGGACCATGGCACACAAAAGGAGAAAATCAATGGGGTTTGAGGATCAAGGAATTTAGACTTGAGGAGTTTCCAATATATAGTATCTGCACTGAAATTCTGATCTAAAATTTGATCTATTTGCTCAGCATGCTTTCATGTTCTTGAAACAATTTACTTGTGCCAGTAACCCATTTTTCTAGATTAAGAGAAGAGAGATTTAAGGTATTTCTTTCCAAACACTGAATGGAAGATCCTTAGTACTACTGAAAACTGGCATTCCTAGTTCTTAATTAAGGAGTAAATAATATTCTACTTAAACAGAAGTAGTCTGATCTTCAGATATGTGGAATCACTTGTCAGAAATATGGTTCAAAGAACTCTATTCTATCAGCAAAAAGAAAGGCTGTGTCAGTTCTCCCAGGCTAACTGGACCCTTCTTCACCATTCCTTATTCGCCATTGTGGCCAGACATTTGGTCAGTGGTTGAAATCATCACACTGCAGGTGGCAAGTCAGCCAAAGATTATGGAGCCATAGACACTGTCTTCATGTGTACAGTAAGTCCATCGCACAGTTATCTTTGTTACTGTAGTATAGAGTAGGGAAGCTTTAGCTTCTCAGCAATGTAGATGTGTCAGTAAGGAACCCATTTTAGACCAGTGCTTGGTATATTTAAACTTTTTCTTCACCTGATTTTCAGGCACTGAGTTCTCCCTGGCAGCCATCCCACTGGGATTTGGGCCACTGTAGTGACACTGCTGCCTGCCATAGGCAGACTGCATATTTTGTAGTACATCATTGCTATAGGTCCTGCACGGACATTGCCACACATAATTCCCATGATGTGGCACCCCAGCCTGCCAGAGCTGCAGCAAACATGGGTTGATAACTGAGATTAAACCATGACATTTCTGAAGGTTTTGATTTTAATAACAGATAAGGAGCATTCATTTTACTGAGGCAACACACACACACCATTTCTTTCCTTTATGCTCTCTTTTTGGAGGGCTATTATTTTAGGAAGAGAAGGGTTGCATCTAGGCTTTCATTTACCAGCCAGTAAAGCATTTTCCTATGGACTATCATGAGGGTGCTCAGGGAGATCAAGCCAAAAGGAATGAAAACTGAAGTGCAAGCAGCGTTGTCCCAACAGGCTACTTCTCACTTCTCCATACTTATAGCTTCTTCTGTTGGCTTGTCACTATAATGGGACAAAAGATCACTTTGTTCTTGATTTATTAATAGAGAAGAATAAAGGGTCTATATGTTGTCTGTTTAAAAAACATTCTAGTATTTATCAGCCACCAGCAACTTTTCAATTCTCTAATGAGAAATAGTTCAGTAGTTTTAATTTATCTGTTATTCAACACTAAAAGTAGCATAGGAGAACCTAAAAGCAGTCAGGATATGTGAAAGACTAATTTTTGCATTAGCTGGTCTCAGGTGGTGATCAGACAGTCTACAAGCACTTTGGTAAAGAAAAATGAAACTCTGATGACTATATGATCAGGCATCATGCTCTTTCTGCTTGGCTAGCTAACATCCTATTTTCAGTGCATAAATTCTACATGGTTCCCTTTAAAGTGCACTCAAAGGCATGTAACATTCATTCTTCCCTCTTTTCCCCATGTTTATGAATGATCTTGTTGATTCTAAACAATTTTCTTCCAGCCAAACCACAACAAGATGAGTTCACAAGTGTGAAGATGCAATGTGCTTCTAGCCGTCAAAAAGTTTTTTAGGACTCATTACTGAGCAGAGTTGTGTATTTTGGTTTCCACCATTGGCAGGAACCTATGTTAACACACATTTTATAACCATGAGTTTTGGTGCTCAGACTTAGGGTTTGGGTATCTCATTAAGATTCTTGCATGCATGTGAGAGCCCATTCATACTTTCAAAAAGCAGTACTTGTTTCTGTGGATGGGTAACTCCGTTGAACAACAGCAATAAAAATCCAAACCAAATAATCCTATACTCCTAAAACCCAAACAAATGCATTGTATTATTTTCATATGTAATGCTCTCATCTTATAAAAGAGGTTGTATGTCTTGCAGTATCAAAGAAAACAGCAGTATGACTATGAACACCAAGAAGAACACCAATACAAGTGCACAGGCCTCAGCGTGTGGCCATCTGCTCAGGCATGCAAGTGCATTTTCAGCGTTACTGGGCAGCTAATTGTGCCCAGACACTCATGTGTCTGTGTAAGCAATTACAATTGACTCAAAAATGTCTGCTTGTAAGGTGTCACTCTCCACTTCTTGCACATTTAATGAAGAAACCCTGTTAATCACTTTCCAAATAGCCTTTCTTTTGATTTTTTAACTTTCTTTTACAGTGATTTTTTTCTAAGCAAAGCTTAATGAAAGAAATTAATTTTAAGCAACTGAGAAGTTAAAAACGTGATGATCATGAGATACTTATGAAAAACACAATTAGAAAGTGTAAAAACAATTAAAAAAAAAAAAAAAAAGCTCTGTAGTCCAAAGAAAAATATCTACAATTTAAACAAAACAAAACAAAACAAAGCAAAGTAACAAAAAGAAAAAAAAAAAAAAAAGACTCTACCTTATTATCACTCCATGACTTTTCTTTCCTGGTGTAGATTTCTTGCACGGACATGAGTATATCTTCAACATCTGTCATAACACAATACTGAATCACTCCAACCTGAGTATGTAGATCATGGTCTCCCCAGTTTTCTAATCACTAGCCTTTTAGTCTTTTCCTGTATAGAAAGATACTGACACAGTTACATTGAATGTAAGACTAAAAGCAAGATAAGGTTTTAGAGGTGAAAAATAACATACAGCTCTTGCCCACTTATTAAATTGTGCTAAATTTGCTTTTCCTGCTATTCCTTACTTATTTTGCTATCATTTGTGATGATTAACTGATTAACGTTGGATCCAACAACACTTTTTTTATATATAGTTTTCAAGAAGAAAATATACTAGTGATAGAATTTCTGTTTGAATGAAGGGAAAAGAGCTGTTACGATCTAGCTACATGAAGGAAAAGCAGCTATATATAGACTGTGTATGCTAATGACTAAGAGGTGTTGATTAGTGGCATACTTTTATTTCACACAAAGATGTGTGAACCTTTCATAACAAAACTTGTAAGAAAGCAGAAGTTGCCTCATTTATTCATTTGGTTATTAAAGTGAAGCAGTCAGCAGTTTGCCAAAGTCAAACTAACTTTCCACGCATCTCATAGCCTTTCAGGTTAGGGCAGGTGAGCTTGGCATGACTTCCTTCTCTTCTCCCTTGCCCCCAGCTCCTGCCACCAGATTCCCTAGTGGACCTTACAGTATGTATTTTACTACCTATTAAAATAAGCACCTTTCAAATAAGCAGTCCAAATGTTGCTCATCTCCATCAGCCCAGCAGAGTACAGGTTGGTGACTTGGCAAATGGTCCTTACTCATCAGTCAGCAGAAGGCTGAGCTGATTGGTGCCTGTGTAACAACCACCGAGAACCGTCAAAGTAACTCAAGTAAATAAATCATTTGGTTTCTTAGGAAAAAGGAAGGCCACTCACATTTGGGAAGTATTCGACAAAGGAGGGCTTTTGAAATCTCTCTTTTTTGCACACAAAATAACAGTGCCATCTCAGCTGTATGTTGTCCTCCCTTTGTGCCTGCTTAGTCTGAGCTGGTTTCTGTAATGGCAGGAAAAGGCTTTTCAAACAGATCTGAGAGTCAGCTGGAGGAGCTGAGGAAAGAAATTCCTCTCCTTGAGCTTAAGTGGGCAACTGTGCTTGGTAATGGATATTTTAGATGAAATGTGTGGTTCTGCATGCTTGTTTATGCTGTGTTGAAGATCCTGTTATTGCTTTTGTTGGTGGATAATTTCATTTGACAAAGTGCTGCAGATTCATCTTTATGTATGAATTTGCAAGTACAGAGTGGGATGCACAAAAAAAAAATAATACAGAACTGAACATGCACAGTCACAGCACATGAATTCAAACATTCTGCAGTTGGAAAATGCCAAGATAGATATTTTTAATTTTTCATAGTACCTCTGTACTTGTAAAGCTTTAGCTTTTGTTCATGATGATAAACATCAGGAAATCAAATGCACTGAAGAGCAGATTAAACATTGTTTCAAAAACTTGGTTGCATGAGAAAAGAGAATATATTGCTCAAATTTAACCAGTACTTCTCTGAGCGTGTAATGTGTTGTCATCATTTCAATTTTCTATTCCACCTTTTGATGTGTGGTTAAGGTTTAAAATGCAGTCTTCCTCTAGCAGCTATCTGTGCCTGGGCTGTTTCTATTTTTACAAAAGGTCATGAGGCAGTGCAAAATGCTGGACCCCCAAATCCTTGATAACACCCAACAAGTTGTAAGAAATGCTGGTTACTTTGGTCTTATAGCTTGCTTTATGTTGTCTCTAGCTTTTGGAATGCACTGCAATTCTCCAGAACTTACCTGATATCTGAAGAAAAAAGGCATAATGACATTTTTATTTGGGAATTTCAGCACTTCTTTCCTGAAACATTCTCATAAATACGATAATATCATCTGAATAAGGAGCAGAGCAAAAGCTCTCAGTGTGATTAGATGCCTTTTTTTTTTTTTTAGGTTCTCAGGTAAATGAAATTTCTTATGGTTCATTGTCTTAATTAATTGGTCCCACTGACTTTATTCATCTCCAAATGCCACTTTCAATTTCTCTGTCCTACAGTCGCTGCTTGGCCTCAGAGATCTGGCTTTCTTCTCCTCCTTATCTCTTGGACTTTTATAGCTTTCTTCTACCATTTGAAATTATTCAATCTGCTGTCTCTTTCCATCTGATTAATTTAACAAGTATCCCACCTCCCTAATGGGGGAGGAGAGAGATGAGAGTTCATGTCCATTCTGAATAAACACTGCAACTGGGCATGCTGTTCTACAATAATTACTAGAAATCAGCCCAAGCTGGGACACCTTAGTGATGCCTGTTACACATTCCAGTGATCAATAAAATAATGTTATTAAAATATTTCTTACCTTAAAGAACATGAAAGTTGAATTAAATTCCAAAAGGATTACTACAGATTTCAAGTAAGATGTATCCACTTCTGAACAAATAAAATTACATTACTTGTCTATCAAGCATAAGAAGTAAGTTACAGTGTAACTTGGAGTTGCTTTTTATATAATGTAAACATGGAGAAAAAAAGAACAAGTCATGACCTAAGAATCTTACCAAATTTCAGGAGTTGCCTTTTACATTACATATATTTAACTTTTTTTTTTTTTTTTTTTTTTTCCCCATCTAAGCACATATTTAAATAAGTAAAGAGGATGGAAGAAATATAATGAAATTATTTTTTCAGCAGAAGAAAATTCATACAGGAATGATGCTGTGAAGCCAAATGGAGGGATCAACCACAGGCTGGGGAACCTCACCACTACCCCAGGACTCCGGCTCGGGTTGAGGGAAGGCCTGTATTTGGTGGCCATAAATGCATACGGATGGACTCCAGCACTTTTTGTGTCTCATTAACATCCACTTGTTTTTTCTGTTAGATATTGAAGTTTACCTGTATGTTATGACTTGCAGGCTCGGGGTAATTATGATACTGCAATGAAATACCCTTCCTCTACTAAAACACTTTGGTTATTACTAACCTGAGAAAATAAAAATAGGATAAAACAGTAAGTATGACATAAATATTTAATTTCAGTGCCTGTTCTATATTCTTGTATTATAAACAAAAAATAACCCTGAAATGAAGTTCATAGATTTGGCTGTTACATGAGGTACAGGTTTCCCCTCTACATTCCACTGGAGCTAACTATTCATTTTGCAGGGGAAAAGAAATATGACAAAAGGAATCAACAGAAAGACCTTGAAAATCTTAATCTATTTTTGCTTTCTCAGTACAACACTTCTTTAACGATAGGAAAGATGCTACTGAAATACAAAATGAACCATAAAGCTAGGCAGCATTTCTTGACCTTGTTTCGATTCAGAGCAACATAAAAAAAGAAAAGCTATTATAAAGCTACTTACATACATACACATATTTATATATATTTATTAATGCTCAACATATTCAAGTTATGATATATCAAAAAGATATAATCTTAGTTTGATAGGGACTAAGGGGAGAAAGAGATAATATTATGACAATGTTCATATGGAAAATATGAGAAAATTTCTGTTAAAAATTAAATCATATGAAACTTTCCAGCATAGCTTTATTTTTGTCAGAGATTTGATGTGAAAATGTGAACATTATCACGTGGTCAGTATCGCCAGAGCTTGGATGCCTATAATAGATGTTATAGAGCTCAGCTTGGAACATATAAGAGCCTGCTAGAAAGCTGTGATGACCACACACATTAATAGAAATGGTATTAAAAACCAAACCAAACCAAAACAACAACAAAAACTTTTATTTTTGTTTCAGATTTGATTTGACACAGATGGGTAGAATCTAATGAGAATATGAGCCTTTGATACAGCAACTCTAGAAATGCTTTTAACATTTAGTAGCATTTTATCCCTATTTTCTCACAGAAATTTTACTACCTTTTAATTTCTGGATTCCGATCTAAGGTACTTTCTTTCATTTAGCCACAGTCAAGGCATGTTGAGAGGCAAACTTCACTTTGACATATGAGTTGACATACAAGTTTATTTGACGACATACTACAAGGTTTGTCTACCTTCAGAGTTCTTTAAAAATCTTACTTAAAGAATATTCACTGAAATTATTTAGAGCCACACTGTGCTTTTGATCTGCATGAATAGTTTCCACAGATTTTACTGCTGTTTCAGGAGGAGGGTGTTAAATTGGACTGTGACAATAAATGCATCCCTTATTATTACTGCTTGACTACAAAATGGACAAAAGTTCTTATAATTCTTTAAAGTTTAGAATAAAGTGTTTTTTTTTTTCTTTAGACTAGCAGCTTTTCCTCCCCTCCCTACTTCTCTGCCCAATATTCATTTCTCATTCATTTGTTTTCCTTTCTGAATTTTTACTTCCAATTCTTTCAGTCTCCAATTGCTTCAAGTAAAGCTTGCAATATAATATTTTACAGTAATATTAGTCAGATTGGCTGCCTTGTTATTTTCTGGCCCAGCCTTTACACTGCTTAGAAGAACTGGTTGGAAAGGCTTTCGGCACCATAGTACTAACACATACAGCAGTTCCTATAACCAGATCCCATTTGTTTTTGTTGGTTTTCTTTGATTTCAATGGATGTGATTTGGCTTATCATGATTCCCAGAAAATGTTGACACATTAATCATTTTGTGTTCCATCACTTCCCAGATATGTAATTAAAATTACAATATATCTTTTAAGAAATATGTTGTAAATTACTTTTGACAGACTGCTAGGGGACACGCAGGTAACATTTCTCATACACTAGCTGTGTAGAGCAGAAATAACCGAGAAGAGCCTGATATTCATCTAAGCTCACCATATTCATGTTATTTATGCATACTTCATTGTAAGTAAAATACAGCTTGAAGGAGGGTAACTGTTGATTTTAGGGCCTTTTTAGTTGTGAAAGAATTTAGGAGCTCAAATAAGTCCCCCGAGTATCATTTATACCTTTAATGGGACGTGTGACCAATTTTCCTTTGATTCCCCTTTTCTGCCCCATATACATTATACTCCTGTAATAGATCTCAGGCTCAGGCTCAGGCTGAGGCTCTGCTGTCCAGTTTGCCACTAAAGCAGGCCCCGAATGCAGTAAAAATACTGCTTTTCCTTTACATAGATTGTTAGGAGGATACAAATCAAAGAACTCTCACAGAGACTTTTACTCCCCTACAGTGAGAGAAAACCTGTAGCATCTTTTTCCTCAGGACTGTACTGACAGGGTTGTAGATGAAACTGAAGATTGACAAGAATTGAGCTACAGGTCCATAATGCCATATCCTTGATCTGCATATTGCACAGCCATTCTGACCAGGTTGTTAGTTTTTTAGTTTCCTTCCCCTGTGCTTGTTAGTGTTTACAGATGCAGATTTGTAATTTAACATTTGGGCTCTCAAATATACATACTTTCTCTTAAAAAAAAAAAAAAAGCCAAAAACAAAAAAACAAACAAAAAAACAAAAAAAAAAAACAAAAGCAGCCAAATGTATTTTAATGGCATGAATGTATCTACAAACAGATACACCCATTAGGATCAAAAATCTTCCACACGCACAGACATGGCCTCCATTTGCTTTAATAACAGCATCGTTCAGCTTCTTAATAAGTAAGCATTGTACTCAGGATATGCTATTATTTTTCTGCTTACTGAAAGGATTGAAGGAAAACATTTTCTAGTGTGCAGATACAACTGCAATAATTGCATTGAGATGTATATATATTGTAGTATATTTTCAGCTTTTTTTCTAGTTTATTTAAGGGAAGGTTACGTAGGAAGCATACTTTTACAGATATTTAAGTCAACACACAAGTGCTGTTCTGAGAACTCAGGCAGAAGATATTAAGGCATTTACTATTAAGACCTTTAGGTAGA
>VXAA01007253.1:166610-191610 GCA_013399115.1 Anseranas semipalmata
CCCACAAGATCATCATTTATTAGATGAACACTGGCATTGCTGAGGACTGGAGAAAGAAAAAAATGTCTGTTTATCTTAATCACCAGTCAATAAAAATCCAATACATTAACAAAATACGGAAGATACACGTTGTATTTGACACAGCATTATGAACTGTGTCCTGGAAGTGTCAGTTCTATGGTTTGCCAATCATAAAAATGGTACATATACTTAGAAGAGAAGCTCTTTGCTTATAAGAGCAATCATTGCTTTTCAGAATCCAGTCAGTGACCACGACTGGCCAATTCCAAGGCCCTGACAAGAAAGTGGCATGTTTGTTCTCCTCAGGTTTTGTTAGTGCACAGAGACAGACAATTGCTGGCAGGCAAGAGCACCTGATACACAGCTGCATTTTGTTGATGGGGAAGAAAGGACAGAGTCCTTAGGACAGCAGGATGAAATGGAATTTTATATCAATGTCCTACCACAACAGAGATTTTTAAAATCATGATTAAAAAGCTCAGATGCTGCAAGGTGCTTCCTGCTCTGTCTTCAACCAAGCAGTTTATGCAGATACAGCCTGGGTTAAACTCAGTGGGATTACTTGTTCTGAAGTGAGCTTCAGAACAAAATGTGTGTTTAAATGTATTACTTGTACGTTGACACTACTACTCACCAAGCAGCAGTATGGTTTGGAAAAACAGGAAATAAGTTGCTATTAAAAATGCTAAAGAATTTAAAACTGTTGCATTAAAAAAACAAACAAACAAACAAACAAAAAACAAAAAAAAACCCTAGCAATTCAAAGCAATGGGAATTATGTTGCAAATACATAACCAACATAAAATAGAAATTAATAACAGTATCAGACATACCTCCTTTTTGGCGAGGAATTCTGTAAAGGACACTATGACAAGCTTCTAAAGTTTTAGTATGCACTTTGTCAATTTTATAAGAACATCTGCATATACACATTCACAGATGCGTGGGTTAACAAGGAGAAAATGAATGAACTCATCTGGATTCAATTCTGAATCTGATATCTATAGAATGTGCTAACAGCAGTTGATTTTTACTTAGGCATGCAAACTAAGGATCAACTATCTTTAAATTCTTGCTAAAACAAAACTATTTTTTTTCAATATATTATTAGCACCTTTATTCTCATGTTGTTTTTCTAGCATTTCTAGCATATATATATACAATGTCTTGAATTAAAGCAGAATAGGTTCAGCTCTCACTGTTAGAAGAATAATTGGAAAAAAAAATTGAATTACAAAATATAGGTACTGCCTCAATAGTGGAGTATACAGTGTACTGAACAAATATTTACCAGTCAGCTATAACGTGACTTCCTTATAGCTAGAATACAAAATAAAGATCCAAGTATCCAAGGATTACAGGATTACTATCCGGGTCAGTATCCAACATGCCACTACACAGTAACTGTTCTTCACAATAACGAAGAACAAGACATGCTGCTTGATTCTCCTTGCAAAGTTAACCCTGCCATAAAGAAGTGGAAATGGAAACAGACTAATCTCTTAATGTCTCACTGTTGCAATGTTTCCAAGTAGATACCTGAGGCTTGGAACATCCTATGGGAAGCTGAGGTCACACAGTACCTACCTCAGCATATGTAGAATACACCTATTAGGACCCACAGGCAACAAGGTGCTTCAGCCTCCTTCTAAACTTAGCTGAATTTGTTCTTATTTGTTTGGGAGACGGTTTGCAAGGGAACATGGGGTCATTTAAAAATGACTTATCACTGAAAAACATTTGAAAAGTGTCTTCTGGAATAGAGAGAAAACCCATTCATTCATTTTTATGGCACTACATATAACTGTGTGCCTTGAGATTTAAGGGACTTTTGATAAGGTTGTTTTTTTTTTCTTTGTATCTTCTTTCAAACATTTATAAGTGTTGAAGAGAACTTTGGAACTCCATTTAAGCTTCATATTTCACATTTTTTCTTCAGAATTATGACTAAGTTTTTGATGGAAGCCTTCAATGTTTTAAGCCTGATATAATGCCATATTCATCACATCCATATGCTCTAACAGTATTATTACAGTATTCTGTCCCCTGTGTTGCTCCCTAGTCTTTGAATGTTGTGCATTGGTGTATCTAGCTGATTCCTTCATTGCTATGTTTTCCTTTCCATGTTTAAAAAATTCTAATTTCAGAGCTTTTTATTTTTTACCAAATGAGTTCAGTTCCTTTAGGGTGCTATCCAGGCTGTTTTTATTACATTTCTGTGGTTGGAGTGCAGCCACTGTACAAATAGGGAGGGTAACAAGAAACATCCATTAAAAATGCATTACAGGTTAAGATACTAGTTTCTCTTGTGCTGTAATTTTTGAGCATTAAGGACGTCTTTTTTGTATGGATAGTTCAAAGATTACTTTGATGACTAATCTGTGGAAGAATTAGTAGCTTAGAAGACTAACCAGGACACAAAAATTTTAATTTATTCAACTATACTTTCATCCAGATCAACAGTAAATCAAGACCAAAATCAAACACTTCAGTCATCCATTAAAAACAAACAAACAAACAAACAAACAAACAAAATGATAGGCTTTTCTGCCAGCACCTTAAAAGCACAGCTCACTGAAAACACTGCCATACAAACACCTCTTTCTGGAAACATAAGCACAAGTAAAAACACATAGGCTCTTGAAGCTCAACTCTAGAATTTGTTTTCTGAAATCAAAGGTGGGGCAAAGTTAAGGCATATTGATTAGAGATGTAATGGATCTTACATTTGTAATATTTTATGTATGTTCTGAGGAGGAAGTAACTATACAAAATATCTATGAAGATCAAAACCAGGCTGGTTGTGTGTTTTTTTTCTTTTGTTGTTTGTTTGTTTTTTAACCATAAGCAAAATACAATTTGAACACCCATCTTATAAATTGCCCAATACATTCTTATCTCAAAGACTTTCAGTCCCAACATATTTATCATACATAAAGAGCAAAATACTGAGATTGGTATGTTTTATTATACAACTAAAATGAAAATGTGTGTTTTTAAATAGATACATACATAGAAAAATATTTTTTATCTGCAGAATTCTATACCACCACTTTGATATACAACGGGAGCAGTGTACTAAGGACAAATTCCCATGTGAAGTGCTGAGTATTTAAACATAAATTCTGAAGAAATATTTAAGCATGCCATGTCTTTTCATTAATAACTATGCTACTCATATAGTCTAACAGGTCATAGCTTACAGACTTCTGATCAAAACTACTACATAATTGGAATTTGTGTTTTAACTAAGATTAGTATGGTTCCTTGATGTCCCAGTCTGGGGTTCAGAACTAGTCAGCATTTTTATTAATGAAATAGAGAATAGAGAGCATGATTATTAACTTCACAGATCTCAACAAAATGGTAGGTAATGCAAGCACATCAGTGAAGAGTATGAGATTTCAAATATGTGGTAACTGGAGAAAATCCAGGTAGAGGTTTAGAACATACTGTTATATGAAGAAAGGCTGAAAAAAGGATGTCTTAGGTTATAGCAAGAACAAGTCGGACGCTGGAGCTAAAAATTAGTACAGGCAGTGAAGCACTGGTTGCCTGGGGAGCCTTGGAGTCCCCATCCTTGGGGGATTTTATGAACAGGTTAGACACATTGAGCAATTGAGTTCAGTCCCTGCTAACTCTTTGGTAGGATAAAGGGATGATGAGGTCATCTTTTAGCAATGTATTATTACTATGTCATGTTGAAATGTCCTCATCAGAATAGCTGTCTCATATTAAACAAGTGCCAGAAACCTGCATCTCCATCTGAGTTCAAGACTTACTTGAGTAACAAACAGGAGGTGAAGAGATGTCCATAGCAGTAACAAAAATCAAGTATGGTGCTTCTAAATTATTTCAAAAAGCTTTTTCATAAAGATACAAATAAATGAGCATAGTCATTTCCGTGGGTCACCTCCTTTAAAATTGGTGGATCTACTGTTGTAAGAGAAAATTTTCTGTGTACCCCAGCACTTTCAAAACTAAACTGTCTGTGAGAGATCTAAGTATAAAAGAAGAATTCCAATAAGTTGCAGAGCTTCAGATACATCTTCCTCGCTCATAGTTCAAAGAACATGATGTTCCTCTATCTTTGTGGCTGCCTCAAACATTCACTCTTCCACATGCCATAAAGGTTTTCCAGCATGCTTTACACAGAGATTTCTGCTCTCCCCTCTGGAAACTGGCAAACTACAACTTCCAGTTCTCATGTTCTCAGATGTATACTATATCCTTAAGGACACTGTCATTTATAGCATTTAACTGGAACAACTGCCAGGTGCCAAGAGACAGGTAACAGTTGCTGGACACTTACGAAGGCCTCATCAAGACTGTCTGCAGACTGCCGGAGAAGAGCTTTGAGGCTTCAAAGGAAAAAGAAAGATAACAGGACAGGCAGCTGACGGATAAATATCTGCTAGGAAGGACTGTATAAAATAACTTCCAAATATTTAGAGACAAAGCCAAATTCCTAAAGCCTGCAATGACTCGTGAGATAAAAGATGAACTTGTCTTCTGAGTTTTGCACAAGATTGGCCTGATCCTGCCTTGGGAAAACATGTACAGTGTAATAGCTACTAAAATCCTGGTAAAATCCAGGCAATAGCAACAAAACAAGTGTTACATTCAACTTTTAAACATTAGAACGTGTGCTGTTGCTGACAAGAAAACAACCAGATCCCATAACCAAGTACACGATTTCTTAATTAAATTGAGTTGAACTGGTGTCAACAAGGAGAAAAGATACTTGATACAATATTCTCAATTATGGATAGCATGTTTTCTACAGAGGTTTCACATCACATCAGTTTTAATGCAAGGGGATATAAAACCCAGCAAAACAGCAGTGAGAACACAGGGCAGCAAAATATAAATAATTACAATAAACAAGGTCTAGGCTAGTTTAGTAGCAATCCATGTGCTTATCCCAGTCTTTGAATAGATAACACAATTCTTCCTTAGAAAAAATACAAAGTCAGAAAATAACTTTTGTAACAATCAGTACTGAGTTACCACAGAAAACCTGAGGACTTTCTTTCTACCAAAAGAGAGATTTAACAATTTTAGTCTCCCTGTATTTCTTTCATCCCATTCTATAGGCTGGAAAACAGAATTACTTTATTGCTCATTTGTCTATATGGGAAAGGGAAAGAGAAAGGGTTCAGTGTTAAATTCTGAAAGCTGCCATGGAAGCAAGTGCTACAACCCCTCCAGGCTTCTCAGTGGAACAAATTCCACAGGTTAGCTCTGGGTCCTCTAAACATTGTTGCCCATATCCACCCAAAATCTTTACTGTTATGCTAAAATCATTTAAAGGAAAGTTCTGTGGGACATCAGGATCGAGAGCGATGCAGTCTCTCATACACTTAAGTCAATGTAACGACAGTCATTGAAAAGATGTGGCCCTTGGCTTTGTATTGAAGAGGTGGTAGATGTTGAGATAGGAAAGTTACCTAGGTCAATGTGTCTAGTGTGAGCTTTGTAGCCAAGCATATGGTCTGTAGCAAGTCATGCAATTTTTGAAGATATTTCAGTGCATTTCTATTCCATAGAGGGGTTGCAATAATCAGTCTAAAATCATGAAAGGGTGATTTTTTTTTCCTTTGTTATGTTGCAACTGAAAGTATTTTGTATTGCTATGGTGACTTAGGCACCCAGTAACACCAGGGAGTTTCTTACTTTGGTATCCAATGGTATAAAGGGCAATAAATTAGATCATGTCTTGAAGTCCCTCCCAGGCTTATTTTCTGAGACTATGATTTTGATGCTATTGACTCACTAGCTTTCCTAGTGACTTCATGTAGAAGTATATAAAGATGACAAAGTTTAGAGAGCTTAGCTGAAGAAAGTTTCCCCAGGGGAGTCTTAGCAATTGAGCAATTTCTAAACTTTTTTATTTTTTTTATTTTTTAAGAGATGAGGCAGAGCATGTTGTATGACAACATATGCTGATTATTTCTTGTAGGACTTTGCCTGTTAAAGTAATAAAGATATTTAGAGTTCTAAAAAAATATAAAATTAAGTGTTTCTCAAACACCTTTAACCTTTTCCCAAACCAAATGATGTACTATTTGACCCATTCATCCCACAATTCTGTAGACAGCCTTTAGGTCACACACATTACATCTTGAAAACCAACCGGTCAGTCTGCAGTCTGGGAGGAGTGGCTGACACGCCAGGGGGCTGTGCTGCCATCCAGCAAGACCTTGACAAGCTGGAGAGTTGGGCGGGGAGAAATTTAATGAAATATAACAAGGGCAAGTGTAGAGTCTTGCATCTGGGCAGGAACAACTCCAGGCACCAGTACAGGTTGGGGACTGACCTGTTGGAGAGCAGCATAGGGGAGAGAGACCTGGGGGTCCTGGTGGACAGCAAGATGACCATGAGCCAGCACTGTGCCCTTGTGGCCAAGAAGGCCAATGGCATCCTGGGGTGTATTAGAAGGGGTGTGGGTAGTAGGTCGAGAGAGGTTCTCCTCCCCCTCTACTCTGCCCTGGTGAGACCGCATCTGGAATATTGTGTCCAGTTCTGGGCCCCTCAGTTCAAGAGGGACAGGGAATTGCTTGAGAGAGTCCAGCGCAGAGCCACAAAGATGATTAAGGGAGTGGAGCATCTCCCTTATGAGGAAAGGCTGAGAGAGCTGGGTCTCTTTAGCTTGGAGAAGAGGAGACTGAGGGGTGATCTCATTAATGTTTATAAATATTGTAAAGGGGGAGTGTCAGGAGGATGGAGCCAGGCTCTTCTCCTTGACATCCAATGATAAGACAAGGGGCAATCGGTACAAGCTGGAACATAGGGTGTTCCACTTAAATATCAGAAGAAACTTCTTCATGGTGAGAGTGACGGAGCACTGGAACAGGCTGCCCAGAGAAGTTGCGGAGTCTCCTTCTCTGGAGACATTCAAAACCCTCCTGGACGTGTTCCTGTGTGACCTGATCTAGGTGTTCCTGCTCTGGCAGGGGGATTGGACTAGATGATCTTTCAAGGTCCCTTCCAATCCCTAACAATCTGTGATTCTTCAAATTGTACTATTTCTCCACTATATTTACTTCCATAACATTGACTGTGCTTCAGAACATGAAAGAACAACACAGAACACATTGTATTTGAGTTCCACAAAATCGTCTATAGAACTCCACACTTCCAGTGGAACTTTTTGTTAGACACTTGAAATTTTTATTTACATTTTTACTTACTACCCACACTGGCCTCAATCCTTTCATGCTGTAGGCATCCTGAACTACGGGTGCAATTTTGATTCAGCTACACAACGTGGTTTGTGTATATTTTGGGAGAAGATATCAAAAGATTTACAGCTACAGAATTCTTCAAATCGTGCAAGCCTGAAATTTTGTGTGTCCATGTCAACAAGGTAAACTACTGAAGCACAAAGAATGCTGTGACCAACTACTTCTTTCTGTACTATTCTATGTTTATGTACATGACCATCTTAAATCTTTACTTTTATCTGAAGGATCTTGGCTTTCTAAAGACTTCTCTGTATTAACATCCAATAGTTTATATTTTCCCAGTTTAACCTGTTGAAAAAACATTTTACAACTTTTCTTTCAGATCTATTAGTTTTAAAGCTATCTTTAGACTTTTCTTGAAAAACAACAACAACAACAACAACAAAACAAATATTATTTGGTGCAATAATAGTCAATATATTTCAGATGTAGTAACTGGCCTGTCTCTTTTTGGTTTGTTTGTTTTTCCTAGAAGATCTGGACTAGTATTTCCTCAGAAAATGCTGCATCTCATTTTGCCAGTACCGGCTCCAGGTCTGCAGAATATCCTGTAGCAGTTTAAAAAGAAAAGCCCTCCTTTCCAATCCAATGTTTCCAATCTAGAATTCTTATATTTATGCTTCAACAGGCAAATGGAGACAAATCCTTAAATCTTACAGTATTTTCAACGTCTCTACTTCTATTCAGTACATTTGTCTCTTCACAATTTCACGCTACTGTAAAAAGTTTATTATTTTTCTTAAGAAGTGAACTGTTTATTGTCATGAATATGTACAGCCATTTAGGGAGATATTAATCCAAAAACTGAAAAAGGGAAGAAAGCATATTAGATGAGTAATTAAATACAAGTTCAGTAATGCTGCAACTGTCGCAGAATCCATTACTATTTTTCCTTGAACAACAGGAATCACTTCCTCTATGTATTTATCACGTATACTGAAATGCTAAAGAAGTGCTATTATTTCTACATAAAATAATGCCTACATACTAATCTTAGCTTCAAGTAAGAGAGGAAGGAAGGTCCTATTGTCACATCTCCCTGGCAGGCAGCTGTGGGTGCACTAACTCACTTCACTAAGGATGGAGTGAAGATACAATATACTGGAAGATATGTACTGGAAGCTGAATACCTTCAAAATATATTTCTTTTCTTATTCTATTATCTTATTCATCACTAAGAAATTCAAGTCTACTCTGGTGGAGTTGGGAGTTGAACTGACTTGGTATTAAGATGGAGAGGAGAGGCAATGGCCCCATCTGGCAGCATGGCAGGCACTACTGTAGACTCTGACAGCAGATATAAGTGCACTGGAATAACTAATTAGGCCACTGAAGTTTGTCTTCTTTAGTTCACCACCGGAGAGACAGTGCAAGACAGAATTAATGATCTACGGTCACGAGGTGCTTCTGGCACATCAAGGTGTAGGAGCAAGTAAGAATGAGTTTGGATAAATCTATTACTGCCTTTAAAACCTGCACAACTGAAGACTTGCTTTCCTATTTATATTAGGCGTTGGTGAAATTTTATCAGTCACTGTAAATGAATCTAGAGTTCTTCATGCTTTCCCTTCAATTATTTTAAGATAAAAGGCAGGTAAGTCCCTGTAGGAGCTTAATCACAAAATCAAAAACCCTATCGTTACCAACTGCACAAAACTGGTCTTGTACACACAACTTTTCTTTTGTGATACTCTAAAAAGATGTAAACTCAGTTGTTGCTGACATCAATTCCTTCAATGAGCACCTGATATGATTCACAAAATCCAAAGCATCTTTCTCTTTGAGCATGGTTGATAACAAGCTTGGTGTTGTTTTTTTGTTTGTTTTTGTTGTTGTTGTTTTTTTTAAATGAAGATATACTCACTTTAAGACCGCAGGATAATTTAGGTCAGAAGCGGTGTCAGGAGATTGCTGTGTTAGCCTCCTGACAAAGACGACACAGCTATACAGTCAGACAGGTTGCTCAGGGCTTTACCTGTTTGGGTCTTGAAAACCTCCAAGGATGGAGACCATACATCTCTGGCAACTGCCCCACTCATGACTGACTGTTCTTGTAAGGAAAGATTTCTCTTTACACCCAGTCTGAATTTTAACTTATGCCCATTGTCTCTCAGCCTACCACCATGCACAACTGTAATGAGCCTACCTCCGTCTTCTTGCTAACTTCCTAGTATGTACTAATGGTCGGGTCCCACCCAAATCTACCTCTTCTCCAGGCTGGTCAAGGTCAGCTCCCTCAGTATCTCATAGAGCAAGTGCTTCTGGTACCAACCATCTTGGTGGTATTATGCTTAACTCAACTCCAGTTTATTAATATCTTTTTTTCACATTTGAGGTGCCAAAACTGGGCACAGTATTCCAGATGTGGTCTAACAAGTGCTGAGCAGGCGGAGGTAATCATTTCCCTCAGTCTCTTGGCTCTCTGCTCTTACTACAGCCCAGGATGCTGCTGACCTTCTCAGCTGCTAGGACACTCTGCTGGTTCATGCTCAGCTTGCTCTCTGCCAACATCCCCAGGACCTTCTCATCAGAGCTGCTCCCCATCCTGGCCATCTCAGTGTGCATCACTAGGGGATCTTCCTTCCCCAGTGCAGGGCTTGGCATTTCCTAAAGTTCCTCTTGGCCCAGTCCTTAAGCTCATCCAGGTCCCTGTGGACTGCTATCCTACCCCTACACATATCCATTGTATCCAACTTGATGTCATCTGCAAATCTGATGAGAGAGCAGTCCATCCTGCAGAGCATCAATAAAGCTGTTAACGGGATAGGGGTCCCAGCATATTCTTGTATCTCACAAGAAATCAGAGACCATCATGTGCTACCCAGGTGTAGCAAATGGAAGACCAGAGTAAAAGGCAAGAACAATTACTAGTTAGATGTGAAAATCTAGCATGAACACAGCATAAAAAAAGTTCCTCTGAGCGTTTATGTATCTCAAATATCAGTGGGGCAGGGGACAGCAGGAAGATACTCATTGTTATCTGGAAATTTTAAATAAGTGACCACATGGTGCTATTTTAAAGAGAAGAATATCCTACAAGCAATATAGAGTGTCTGAAAAGGAGGTAAAAAGGATTAAGAAGGCAGTTTAATACCAAAAATCCCCAAAGAAAAGGTTATTTTACCTGTAAGTTTTGGATTTTACTGGAATATAAATACAAGAAAGTATTAAGACATTACACTTCTATTAAGAAAAAAAAAATGAAAAATCACTTAGAAACTTACTTATTAAGAGGATATTCCCAATTAGTCCTGCCATAACCAAGAAAATATTTTCTTGCTCATATGCCACAGACAAAAAGGTTATAGATTTCAACATTAGCAATTTTGCTAATGTTATAGACTGCTAAGACTTTAAAAGATATTTGAAAATTTCAGATCTCAGAGAGCTCTTTATTTGGAGAAAAAAAATGTTAATGATCTAAAATTGAGAAATGGGGCTGTAAGCAGTCACAAGAAATATCAGAAGGCAATTAGGAGTGACTGAAGGCAGAATAAGAAATGAGGGAAAGCCAAAGATATGAAGACAAATGATTTCTTGGAATGAAATCCAGATCTCATTTAAATCAACAGCAAAATTCCCCTTGACTTCATCAGGGCCAAGATTTCACTTGTGAAGTTTACTCACACCAGATGCAAGTGAAATATGCAATGCATCTGACAGAATACTTGTGGAGAAGAGGGAATAACCAAAGGTGATACACATATTGAACCATGTATTTTTCTTCTAGACAAATGAGGTGGAATAACAAATGAAATAATAATAAGGTGGAATAAAGCCACTAATTCTACTTGCCCTTTGAGGGTTCTGAGCATAATACAACAATAAACAAGAAGATCTGATGAATATATTTTAATTTGCGAATTCTTGTGAGAAACGTCAAAAATCTCTTACTAAAATTAGAGGTGAAGTTTTGCCAATAATAAAACCAGTTAGACAAAGGAAGAACAAAAGATTATTTCACAACATGGAGATAGGTTAACAGTGAGAATTCTCTAAGATCCTACGTTTGATTTACATTTTGAATATAATTATTAATACCTAAGAAGACTATATAAACAGAGGTAACAACACAATATATAGATCAGTCATATCTAAAGCTAACTGTGAAAACACTAAGAAAGTTGAAAACCCATGGCAGATAAATTCAATGTTGACAAATACAAGTAAAAAAATACACTCCCCATATGTATCTATTTATTGTAAGTGCTCAGGAAATACATGTTGTTATGAATCTTCAGCGACACCTCTGCTTAAGAAGTCCAAAACCAGTATGTTAGACTAACTAGGAGAGAATAATAACAGTGAAAATAATATAAAACATGTTTATATAGTTATACTAGGCCATCACTTCAGCTAGTATATTCAATGTACTTAATTACATTTTAGCTATTGCTCGTCTCAAAAACAAGAAAGAACAACAAAAGTGACCTATGGCAAAGTATACATTTCTGTAGAAGGAAACATTAAAAATGATAGGAGTGCTTTGAATTGATTTAATTTAGCTGACACTAAAGTCAGCACAGAAGGATCAACAGCTTGGAAACATGAGTAGAAGTGATATAAAAATAAAAAAGTGAAATATGGAAATAGGTAAAATATAGGAAAAAAAGCAAATGTTCACACTTTACCCTTATACGTAATTAAGGGTCACCTGATTTAATATGGCATCTTTCATGATCATTTTATCACTACAATTATCCCACTACTAATTTCTCCTCATGATAAAAAAGCACAAGGCTACTGCTAAAAAGAAGTTTTGAAAATCCTCAGTAAGTTATACAGCTCATTGGAACAATATTATTTAATAGGATTAAAATATATAAGCATTTAAGAATTCTGACATAACATTTGCCATTACTCTATAGGAAAATGTTTTAACAGATACTGACCCTCACACCATGGAAGCAAACCAGCCATTAATTCACAGAGATTACGAGCAAACCTCTCCTTATTCCTTTCTGTATCATAGCACTTCCCAACTCAGGGATGATTTTGTGCTGCTTATCTACAAAATACACCAATAAATTTGTTCCTAAAATGGCTGGAGATAGTGTTCTGGTGCATCTTTCCCTATCAGTTTGGCTATGCCCAAGCACATCACAATGCAAACCGGTTCATTTAAACTAGACAGCTAAAATTTGTGGTTCCTATTCTAAGCAAAATTTAAAAACAGACATTGGTGGCAAATGAAAAGGAAAAGGAAAACATGTAAACCAAGTTTTGGAAGAATTTCAGCCTTACAATAATGAATCTGATTTGAAAAAAATGTTGAAAATTTAAAAAGCAAAACCACATATGACCCCGGTCTTCCTTTAAGCTTTGTACAAAACAAAATGAAAAACCACACAACTAGTTATCTTTGGTTAAAAATGGTTAATGAAAACAGATTTCTTAGATTATGAAATTGATAATAAATTGAACTGTAGCAAAAGAAAGGATCTTACAGGAAAACTGACATATTAACAATATTAACAATATATTTTCTTTAAATTTCAAATGTGACTCAAAACTCATGAACAATTAGCCCTTACAGGATCAGAATTTTTAGGAATCAAGTTCTGATTAAAATGATGACCTTAATATATATTTTCTGGTTCTAGTGACTGTGACTAAAATTCTCAGCCTTGACTTTGGCTTGTTCCTTTTGGTGCCTGAATAAATGTATCTTCTCTGTGACAGAACCACAAAAAGTAGAAACTTGACAAGAAATTAGCTTAGGGCACAGGCCTCTAATGTCTTTCAAACCCTCCACTGCATGTGGTTCAAACGTCAAAAGTTTACATGCTAAACAAAGAAAAGAATTGGGAAGAAAGAGCACAGAAGTTTTTAAGATAAGATTGAAAGGAAAATGATGAAATACTAGAAATTTGAGTGTTTGAATATTTTTGGGGTTGTTGAATAACCATCCAAAAAGAGCAGGCCTGAAAACAACAAACTGAAAGAAAAGAGGCTACAGATCTGCCCTGCTCTGCAGTTATCTAATGGTTTTGAAGTTTTAAAAATTGTATCCTTTACACAGAAACTAACCAGCAACAACTAAGTATCTCTGTTATTTGTTGAGTAGAGCAGGCAAATGTGTCCTCTGCAAAATCTGGAAAGCTATTCAGTGAACCAGGAAAAGCTGAGAGAGAATTTGGACTGTACTGTGTGTGTTTTTATATATCTTAATATACATACGGGCAATATAAAACTTCCAACACGCTTCTGTGAGTTTTTATAAGCTAATCAACATTTTTCCTCAGTGCCACCTGAAAATTTTGTTATGATGCAGCAGCAAGGGATTAAATAGTATTACACTTGTAGCTAGGCCTGATACCATTTATTTTCTGGACAGTATTCATTGAAAATGTTAATTCACAGGTATGTGCTTGATGAGAATTGCTTCAAAACTTTCAGCACAATGTTACCAATATGATCCCTTTTCATATATGAAGTTTCTTGAAGATCTTTTATTTTATTTTATTCCATGTTTAAGAGCTAGGACTTGAACTGGTAACTGGCTTTGCCTTCAGGGACAAGTCTGGAGAATGGCCAGCTCTTCAGTCTGCTTTTCGCCAAATAACTGATGACAGCATTTAACAAGTAGATCTGCGCATCACACTCAGCAGGGACAAATGGGTCAAACTTACCTGTGTAGGACTGTCTGCACCGCCCTAGCTGACGTTTCTCACATTAGCTGAATCTTATGCTCACTATATATTTTTCTGTAAGGCCAAGGTTCATTCAATCTTAAAAGTAGGAGTGCTTAAAGATACTTAACTATGACAGCTGTTCCAGATTACAAAGTAAATGGACTTGGACAATCTCAGCCAGCCTCTAGTAAGAAATGGCATACATAAAGAAAACTTACTTTTTTTCAGATTTATCATAAGAATCTGAGAAAAAAAAAAAAAGTTGGAAGTGACCTCAAGAGGTCATATTGTTTCTTCATCCCTTTCCCCTACCCCAAAATAGGATCATTGATACCTAAAACACTTCTTATGATTTTCTGATTTATTCTTAGAAGCCTACAGTATCAGTGGTTCCACAGTCTCTCTGCTAGTATACATATCAGCACTTAACCATTCTACAGTCAGAAAAGTTTCATTTTTTTTCTGGTAGCTAGCCTAAATACTCCTTGCTGAAATGTTAATCAATTATTTCCTGTCCTACTTCCAACAGAAAAGTTCATTCCCATCTTCTCTACAACAGCTTTCTGAAGACTTATTTCCCCACTCAGTTCCTCTCTTCTCAGCTAACAAACCGAGTATTTTTAGTCCTTCCTTGGTCTTCAGCACAGGCCAATCTCTCTACTAAATTAGCACAGCCAAGGAGTGGGGAGAACAGTTTACAGCTAGAAGATAGCAGGCATTGCCCACTGATCTCATCATCTCTTGAAGAACAAAGCTAGGCTGAGCATACAAATAAGACCCAAGATGATGTGGCCAAGACATCTTCTAAAGATCCTGTTGCCTCACTTGCCCCCATGCCTCTCCTGTTTGGCATTTGACACAGTTTTGACCTTGAAGTCTATCTGTATTCTTTGACAGTCATGTGTGGATCAGGATCCACACAGACTGGTCACCCTGATTATAAGCCATGAGTTTTCTTTGATCACTCTTGTTCTACAAGAATTTTTTTTTTTCTGGTGTTTTTTNCATCATGGTATTTTGGAAGTGTGCTGTCCACAGTGGTCCCTTTGAGGCCTTATTAGAAGAATTGGGTGGAGGATAGAGATTACTTTTACATACAACATTCCTTTTAAGTATGGTTTCACAACCACATACCTTTGTCAGCACACATTCAGTTGGTCATCAGCTACAATTTCTAGTCTTTACTTAAGAATGACTACTATTCCAGTCATCAACACCTCATAATTGCACTGGTGATTGTTCTTACATGTAACACTTCAAGCTTATTTTAACTTTTCTTAGAACATTTCACCAAATTGCTAACAACATGTGAATACTAATCATGCCTCCAATTTTTACGCAATTACAAATTTAAGTTTTGGATGTGAAGAGTAACACATCTAAAGAATATGTTATATGGCCTCATGGCCTCAGCAAGAAAACACAAATATGTTCTGCCTGCCGATTGAGCTGATTAGGAGATATCTGAGTTACCAAGGGGCCTAGGTTAATATATCCTGCCTCTTAACAACATACTTTGGCTTATGCTTAATGCAGACTTCTGCTTCACAGAGAAGTACGTTCCAGCCTAATGAAGTATATACAATGCAATACATTGTTCATTACTACATCTGTACATATCTAACTACAAAATAAAATTCTATATATTTTAAATTGTAACTCTAGCAATTCCAGGTGGATACAAAAGCATAATAATTTCTTTCATGATAACATGAATAAAACAGCTTGCATAGTAACAGAACACTACTTGATGGGTGCTCATCTCAAGGTAATTTCACTGTTACCAGTCATGGTTTCACTATAAGCACATGAAACCAAAAGGTCAGTCTAATGCCAACTGGTATTGTGTCAAAGACTTCTCTAAACAAAGCCAGATGCTATTCTAAATGAGGACAGTGGTGTAACAGCTGTGTAAGTAATATACAGCTTCTATTCAAAATGCATCTGAAGATGTTTTTCAAAAATTAAACAATTCAATTACTACCTGAAGACTTAAGAGTTTGGGGCAGGGATGGATTTGAAAATCTATTTTGTTTTGCTTTTGTACAGCCCTTACCACAACAGGGTCCACAGCCTATCCTTTAATACTGTTCTGTAAAAATAAATGACAATGGTTGAGTTAAATTTAGCTAAAATATGCTTTTTTTCCCCATAAGGACAAAGAGAAAGAGGAAACATTAAATACAACTATGTCTAGAATACTTTAAACAACTCTGTTACCACCTGTGCATGAAAACAAATCGAAACAGTAGTTTTACAGAATGGCCAACAGAAAGATGAGGAGAATGGGCAGCCTACCATATGAGAAAGAAACCGTTTGGCCTACCAAAATGAAGACTAAAAGTTCACAGTGTGCTCACTATTACACTCTTGAGAAATAAACAAGAAGAGTGAGAAAGACTACATAAGCTAGAACGTATACCAGTAAAACTAAATTCCAATGTATTTGGAATATGGTTTACAATAAAAGGAATGAAGTTCTGCAATGGATTTCAAATTTGAGATGAACTATGATAATTTTAGGAGGAAATTGTATGACATGGTTGCGCACAACATGAGTCTTAGTTCCTGTGTTCTTAGAACAAGAGAAGATAAATGCTCAGAGAACATTTTACAGCTGTGATGGCCGATAATGCCAAAGTTGCAAGGAAGCAAGAAAAGAGGGGAACAGGGAATGAATAAAAAAAGTTGGGGGAAGTCCCTAATTACTAAGAGTACTACTATCACGACATAATACCGCATCAAAGAAACATTTCCCCTTATCCATCTCAATCACAAACTTATAGATGTCTTTGAAAAGGGTTAGTGAGAGGAGATGATCATACAAAGGCTGTGCAATATCATTAAACTGCTATTAATGGGTACAGTAGAACAAATGAACTTGTTAAGTCTGGGTAAATGAAGAATACTACTGGATTTGTTCAGCCTAATTTAAGAAATATATTTAATATTGTTATTTAGTTGGAGAAAACAATCAGAAGACCTGAGAAATCTTACAACTATAACCCTAACAGAGACTCCATAAGGGTCTGTACTACACATATGCATTCCCAGCAGTGTTTTAAATCACAGACTGCTGTCAGATGCCAAAATCACATTTTCCCAACTGCACTTTGCCAGAATATTGTGAACATTGCTTTTGTATATGGACTTTACTAGGTATAATAATGCCTTTAGTTATCTTCAGATTTGATTACTTTAATGGGCTCTACACATGGGATTTCACATTGAGATGAAGTCTTTCTATAATCTCATGAAAAAAAAAGATTGTATTGAAATTTTTAGTCTTAACATCTGTGTTAAGAGAGTTTTCTACAAACACTAAAGACTAAATAATATTCCAGTAATAACCCTTACCCAGCATAACATCCTAGATTTTTCAATGAATCTCTGCTTGAATTTATGGATCATTATTTAACCCCCTATTAAACTACTGGTATAAACATTACCAATTGGCTATAATTGTTTGTTTTTATTTGACTGTTTACATGATACTTAAATGTAAAGACACAGTTTGGACATGTATCTACAAAAATTATTTAGAGAGTCCACTTTTAAAAACTTTGGCTTGTAATGTTACAGTTATTCTAAATCCAAATGCAAAGTGGATAAAATTGAAAACTATACACAGTTTTAGAAATACACTGTTAATGGCACTATCATCTCAGCTTTTGTGTTGTACAAAGGCAGGAATCTCTTATGAACTAAATTTAAGATTGTTACACAACCATATCAGTGAGATTTAGGTGCACAACTATACAACTTTAAACATTTTTAACATCTGTAACAATATTTAGGATGCTGCCTTTTCTTATACATACTTGTCATGTGAAAAGCATAAATACCTTGCCCATCCATACACTGAGAATTCATGACAGCAGTGCCACAAAGTTTTCAGCAAGACAGCTTCCAAAAAGAGTCTGTGAAACCCCATAGGAGTCTACCAACTTCTACAAGCCATGCTATGGGGATCTGACACTTTTCAGCTGAAGGCACTGTATCTCTGGAGTGATCTTTTCGTCAAGAGCATTGGGAATGAACTGTAAAAGTGCAACAATTGCAGTTGGAATAATGTAAAGAAGAAATAGCAACTACTGATCCAAAGTAAGACATGTAACATTTAAGAAGCTAAAGAGGAAATGATAAAAGACTGGAACATCAGTCTTGAAAGATAAGAAAATTGATGAACTGGAGCAAAATGTAGAGGAGAAATGGATTGAAAAGTAAAGTAATGCAAAATCAAAAATTAGGAGAATATAAATATTTAGGAAAATATTCAAGTGAAAAGCTAAGTCAATTGGAATGCTGGAAAATATTATTAATCAGAACTTCATTGCTTATTTTTCCATTAGTGCCTACATGCGATTAGCTCTGTACGAACAGCAGGGAGGAACACAGTCACAATTCAAGAGTTCACTGTTGCATGATCCATAAAATCAGTAAAAATAAAAAAATTAAATGGTAAGAAAACAATATGATAAAGTGTTGAGTTGCTGGACTTGCCTGTCACTTTCAGTTGCTTTGCAGTGCTCGGCAAAGCCAAAATTATTTCATTGCTTATTCTCACAATGGAGCTTCTTTCAATGGGAATATGCTCAGACAAAAGCTGTAACCTTTAAGATCCTATGCTTCTTAGCTGTTACTCTTTCCACATAAAAATAAAAATCAATTGTTGCAAAGTCTCTTTGTCCATTATCTTCCTTCTTTAAGATTTATAAATAAAAATGTGTGAAATTAAATTAAGCAGGCATTAAAACATCATGTGATTAGGTGAAGTATTTTTGATGAACAAGGATACCCAGAAATACTGCAATTGCTACAACATTCATCGGCTCAAATATGTGCTTCTCACCTATTTAATAATGCTTATTACATCGCTGTTAATTGATGTGTTTTGAGAGTTTATTTTCTTCTACTTCTTATGTAAGCCAAGTCTTATACAAGAGATTTGGATCATAGCAGTTTCCTAGAACAGAACAAGCCTCCAAGGTAAATGCAAAGAGATCATGAAATGGGACAAAGCAATGATACCCGCCCCCCACCTCACCCCCCCAAAAAAAGAAAGGAAAGAAGGAAAGACAGGGGATTGGAACATTATGAAGTTAAAGAAACAAGGGAATGAAAGGGATTAAAACTGGAATGATAGGTAACCTACTGTAAGTGGTGTGAAAGCTTAACAGTGGGGGACTGGAATAATCAGATATGGGAACAACCTGACAATGGAATGCTTTCAAACTGAAGGACCTCAAAAGTAAATGATCTTAGAGCAGAATAATCATATTTGCTTCTGGGAATAAAATTTAAAGATAAAGAAGTTTGAAAAAAAATAACAAGTTTGATGATTATGCAGATAGAACTGCAAAGAGAAATGATCTGGTCAGGGCAGGAGTAGGAAAGGTAAAGGAGAAGGGTTGGGAACGATGGCAGAACACAAAGGAAAAGGTGACTGAAACCACAGATGGCTGGAACTCCTCTCTTCACAGACAGAACTGAAGATGAAGGACGACACTGGATAAGTTCATTTTTCTAATTCCTCTCAGATTGACTCTTAGTCTTGTTCATTTGGACAATATTTATTCTTTCTCACAACAACCTGACATAACATTTTCTCAAAACAGCTTTAAAGATGTATATGTGTCCTGACATTTGGCTTCAAACAATTCCAGTCTTATAATCAGAGTTCAGTAACTGAATACAGTCACATATAAGATGAGGTTATAGGAACTTACATTTTAAGAAGTGGCTCTTCCAAGACTTATTTTTGCTTTTCACTGTATTTTTAAAAAAGTGATCAACAATTAAAATTCTAGAAGATAAAATGAAATCCATTACCTCCAGGATTCTGAATTTGCTGTTAAGAACTAGATTATTTGCTTAATTCAATTAAGGATATAAGAGATTAGATGCATTGTCATCAGTCTACACTCTCATACAGTATGAGCAGCAAGAAAAACATGACAACAGCCTTCTTCCACAAAACCTCACCAGTAGGATATTTAACTTCCCTATCTCCTTTATTAATTCCTCTCGCTCCTTATTAAATGAGCTCCAGTGAATTTTAACAGAATGGCATAACCACCCTATTGTTTCCTTTGTTGAGACTACATTTTCCTCAGTCTACAATTTTCCATGTTTTCTGATGACTCATTTATTTGTTTCTCTCAACAGCTTTGCAGTTTATACTTTCACTTTTCCCCACCAAATTTATACAGTTAAGTAAAAAGGAATTTCACATGACGCATTTGCCAAAATATGAACATGTGGACAAGAGATGCACTAAGTGCTCTGGTAGTGACCTACCATCCCAGTCCATACCAATTGCTTCAAAAAAATGAAGAAACAGAGTCTTAAGTATTGATTGAAATGATCTTAACTATTGATTGAAATGATAAGAAAATTATTCAACACTGATTGCTGAAAATTGCTATTAGAGGAAATTGGAATTTTGGACAGTGTATGTCCACAATAAGTAAAGTATTTCCTCAGTGAAAATTTACCCCTCAGTGAAGAATGGTGCACTTGATGTCCACATCAACCTACCAGGAACTGGAATTGAAACATAATCAAAGACACAACTTGGATTTCTATTGAAACACAGAAATTAAATTTAGGATTTAAGATCCCACCAGTGATACACTGCATACTGGATCATGCAATTACTATCTTTCATCAGACTGGAAATGGAAACTGGGAGGCATACAGCATAAAATTTCAGATGCTTTACGTAATGATTAACCTGCAAGATATCCTAACTACCAAGCTATAGTTATACTGATCACCTAAAACTTACCTCAGTATACTTTAAGTGTTCAAGAAGTACAAGAAATGGAGCAGATTATATATCATTAACCAAGGCAAAAACTGGAAAGGTTTTAAAGTGCCACTGCCCTAAATACACTGACTGGGATTCACTACACTTAACCATTTAAATGTTAGACATTTAGTTGAATTTATATTCCTACTGTCTTTCTCTAGTCAGTGATCACAGACTATTTGCTAAGTAAGCAGATTCACCCACCTATGTTAGACACCCATCCACAGATGGGTAAGTTGATTACTGTAACTGCTCTCATTATGCTGTTTTTGAAGACCAGATGTAAAGGACCAGGTCCAAATCCAGAGATTGGAACAATTTCCTCACTTTCTGACAGTGAGTAGCTGAGGTATTACAGTAAGAGAAATCAATTTCTTTGATAACGTTCTCATGCCTGAAGCACAGAAATACTGACTGTAAAACGCACATGCAATTTTTATCATGTTTATAAAAAAATGAATTTATCCTACTAAAAAAAAAATAAACATATCAAAGTAAGAAAGTTCCACTGTCATATATTTATCTAATAAAACTATATTCAATACAGTTCTAACAACAATATGCCTAACTTAGGTGCTTGGCTTTCGCCCTGCCACTAGGACTTTTTTTTGTATTTCCTGCTGATGGTCTAACACCAAACAAATATATACCCCTGGGAGCTTGATCTAGAATCCAGACCCTGCCCTTTCCCAGATGAATGCTCTGATATCTAAATTGCACCACATCCTTTTGCCTCTGTCCCTAATACCATCTCTATCATTCCGGGCTGCAAGTCGGCTTCAACATGGCAGACAATATAACTGCTCAGCATATTCCTGGTGTCATGACTAGTACTCTTTCCTGGGAATCAGGAGATGCAGGTTAAATCTACTACTAATAAAGCCACCTACTCTACAGGTGAGTACACTAATTATCACCACCAAGAACACTCCTCCAGGGGAGAAACAGCCAGACTTCCTGGGAGAACTGTCTGGGGAAGCTACAAGTGGATGTTCGTGGCAGCAAAATGCAAATTATTTTTAGTGTATTAACTATTCTTCATTTCAAGAATAAATCAGGATTATTTAATCTGTGTTGGAAATGTAAAATTTAAAAGCTCTCTTCACTTTTTTGCTGTGTTCCTTATTTATTTTACTTCTGTCATGCTTTCCCTACATTCTTCTTTTCTCATTTTAAGTAATGGTCTCTATGCTACCAAAACCAGGGGGCACTGGTAAACACGGTCATGGAAGCAGGAAGAGGTTTCTCTTCTTCCTTCCTCCTCCGCCTCCTGCACAAGCCTCTCCCTTCCTTGATTTTTTCAGAATTCCTTTCATTCCCTTTTTTATATTCTCGCCTCCCTTGACAAGGAAAAGGCAAAAATTTTACAAGTGAGCAGCACACCAGGCATAGCCTGTTTCTTTTGGTTGACAGTTCACAGTCTCATAGAAAACCAGTAACCTTGCACTATATTTGGTGCAAGGTCTGAATGAGCATAACCTCCTTCTCCAGTGGTATCTTGGTACATTTACATTCTGTTGCTTCAGTCAAGAACTAAGCAACATGTAGACAAAAGTTTCAGGAGTCACCACAGCAAATCCTGAAATTGCCACTTTTGGCAAATGACATATCATAGAAATGAGAGAGGAAGGCTAAAGCTCAAGTTTGGGTGTAACTCAAGTTGTTTTTTTTTGTTTGTTTTTATAGGCAAGAATTGCTACAATATGCAGTATTTTAGCTATAAACACAGCTATAAATGTAGCCATATCTACATAATCATATGCACAGACATCTCAGTTTATCCAGCAGACAGTACACAGGATATGTAAACATCTCTGCCAAACACTTACAAAACAACTTTGATAACATGTCATTCTTTTCTGTAGAGTAGCTGTTTTTAACACACATGATCTAACTCTTGTTTGCTCTTTAAAGTTTTATTGTCATGGCATTTTATACAGGAAGAGAGCATTAGCATACTCAGGAGAACTGCTAAAAGTAAAAGGCCTCAAGCTACCCACTGCATGGTTGATAGCATAAAGCATGGGATATAAAAACTTTTGTCTGATTGCTCACTTTACTTGTTTTAGAGTAGTGTTACTCTCCAGAGCATATATTCATGTTCTTTCTACTTCAAGTTTTATTACTTCTTTTGTATTATTTAATACATCTAAAGACACTTCCAAAAGACAAATTTTTCCATTCTGAAAAAGTAATGGTTTGGAACCTGATAAAATACATTAATGTTCACAGTGTATTATTTTCAAAGGCAAGTAGAATAAATGTGCAATAAAACAATTAAATGCATGACAATAAACATTTCTATATGATCATAGATATATTAACATGCCAAACATAAGAAGAAAAACTCTGCAATACATTTCCCCTAAAACAGGTCAGATTAAAATGGATTCTCCACACACCAAAGCATAAGTGAAAATAGAGTTTGGTCTCAATTACTGTTACTACTAAATATCCCACTCCAGAAATTAAAATTAAGATTAAAAATGGGAAAGAGAAAATGGAATGAAAAAAGGCAAATTGGATCAGCTACTTTAAACACAGAAAACACTGAGACCATAACTGTATATACACATTAAAAAGCATCCTACAGTAAACTTAAATCTAAGTCTACTTAGATATCACACTGCTAATTATTATATAAATAACCTGGGAAACAATACCTCCAAGATACATGTTTTACTATTTAGTAAACAAGAAACTGCCACGTTTGACACCACTGATTAAGGCCAGGCATTTCTAAAGCTTCAGACACATTTCTGAAATCCACAATACATCAATTTTTAATACTTCCACTCTCTCAGCTCCATTAAAAAGATGGTGGGGAAAGATTTTAGCGTAATTAATGATATAGTTAGCTGCTAAATATTAATAGGAATCGTAGTCTTGCATAAAATATAACATATAAACCTTGCCAATACAGACGCACCAGTAATTAAACTTGAATATGTAATTACACTGATTTATAAGACAGGCAAAAAGTTACACTTTACTGGCTTCTATGTAAACTGTGGGCAACAGTTAAACTTTGCATTTTACGGTTTATGTAAATGGGCAATATCTCCACTACAGTTCATAAATGGTTTAGAGACTCACAGTTAAAAATTACAACTAATGCCAACATGCACGTTCTGACTATACCTTACAAACCAAGCTGTGAAAATGACCACAGAGACCAGCCTCCTGTTACAGTCTATGCTTGCACGCAAGTTGAAGAGGTCTGGGGGGGGTGGGGGGGGCTTTACCCCAATCTTACTACACAGTAAATGAAGAAGCATCTATTTAAATGTTTTAATATAAATGTTTAGTTTCAAACATATAGCTCCAGGTGTTTCACTTACCCACTTTTCAAAGCATTTTTGAGTAATACTGGGTCTTAGACTAAGGCATTTTTTTCTGTAAAGTATGCTTACTGCACTTACATGTGAGGCTGAGGAGAGCAGCCCGGACTGCTGTTTCCATTACTGTCAATGTGATCCAGCGAACCATTGAGATCTTCATGGACTGCCTGCAGTAAGCCACTTGATGCGTTATTTATCAATCCTGGGTTACTAAGCAATGGTAAACTACTCTCTGCCAGTGCAGCCTAGCAAAATGAAGAATAAAAATAAAATTCTCAGTCCTCACACATACAAACCACTTTTAAATGTTCACACACATACGAATGTACACACGCAAAACAGCTCATTTTGGGCAGTTGTAGAGGTGATCAGAAGGACTTTGTGCATTTTCCAGTTATTTTCACATTCAGACTGTAACAGCATCTTTATTTCTGGTTTACTATTTCTCTTACATAGGTTTCATTATTTTCCATTATTAGCCGTGTTCTGATATTCATAGTACTTTCTAGTTTTACATCATTTTTTGACTTAGAATTACACTTAACCTCTGTGCCCTTCCACACAATGTATGGCTCCTTTATAATGCAGGCAGCTGCTATACTTTAAAAAATGACCAGAACTTAACTCAAAATAAAAAAAGTCCTGACATTTGCCTCTTCTGCATAAAAATTATATATTATAATTAAACTTTAAAGTTTTTGCCATGAGCACCATGTTCCCCAACACTATGATGTGAAATCATTTATGACAGCTTGGATAAATATTAATGCATATCCACATGCATTTGCAAAAGCTTCTATCAATCTAACATTTGCAGCAAAACTGAGTGTTCCAGATTTTGCCACAGGGTGTCCTTCTTGCTTCTTCACATCAAAAGTAGCATGAATAAGAACTAGTACTTCTTGCAGTGCTAGGTAATACAACTTACTTGGGTGATAAACC
>VXAA01007253.1:201610-204355 GCA_013399115.1 Anseranas semipalmata
TTGGGTATGGAAAAAAAAAACCACAACTTTTATAGCCTTTCATATGTTAAAAGGTCGGAGAAAACAAATAACACTTCATCTTTTTGTCAATAAGAGAATTGAGGTCACAGTTGCCTCGACAGTAACAAGTTACTAAGACCATAAATTAGAAGGCCCATAGTGTCTCTTTAAAGTCCTGTGGACACTGTTAGCTATGGACTAGTGCCAACAGCTGTGAAGGGGTGAAGGGTCCTCAAAGCACAGTGCCTGCCAGGATTGTCTACACACTTCATCCTTTCCCACTGAGGTCCAGTTAGTGCCCCCTGCAATCTGCCATCATCAATCTAATTCAATAGAGTGACAGAGACCAGGCAGTGTGAAACACTGAACTCTGCCACTGAGTCGGCATCTACACTGCACTGGGTCTCATTACAACTGATGGACCTTACTTCACTATCAGTCAGACAAAGCAAAAAATGGCATAATTGGTTACACCGCAAGCTAAATCTTCAGTTGTGCTGTTACATTACAGCATAGCCTTTGTGAATGGTAAACAGTTCTTAAGAAGCCCTTAACCGCCTTTAGAAAACATCACATTACTTAAACCTGTACTTTTTCCTAACTGATAGTTTCTCATCATATCCTACATGAATGTTTGTATTTTCAGACTCAGATTATCAAATAATAAAAAAAAAAGAAACAGGAAAAAGGTTTTGAAATATGTAACTCGTTGATAAAAGTATCAGAACCCAAAAGAGGTATACGTATCTTACAACATGAAAAGAATCATATTTTTCAAAAGCTAGGTTGCAAAAAGAAATGCTAGAAGTTGTATTCTAGTGATGTTGGCTATATTTGGATATATGCAAAACGATTATAAGATTAATTGAAACTTGAATAGCTTGGTGTTTAACACCGACATTTTCCAGAGACTTCTGTAATACTTTTTTGCATGTATTCAGCTCGAGTTACACCTGTAGACTGAGATTGGGCTAACCAAACCAGCCTGTAAGTCATGTAGAACCACAGGAAACTACTGCCTGTATTACTGCAGGTATTCTGGGTATACTGGATATAATTTGGTCAGCGCAACTTTAATTAAAAGAACACTTGAGGCAGGGGGTGGGAAAAAGGTTTCTTCTTAGGCTTTATATTATGTGCGTGATGCTTTAGAGACATGCTATTTGCCATGACGTAAATTCCTAACAGAAAATTAAGTTAACACTGTCCTGTAAATCTTATAAAAGAAACTAAAGCTTGCCTGGGTTTATAAAATTTCCACTTCAAGGCAAGTGACAATAAATGACATTATTTTACTTTCCCCTCATTGCTTCGGGTTTCCAGTATTAAAATACAAACGAATCTAACGGTTTGCCTTGGCTGAAAGAAGAACAAGTATTCTTGGCATGCATGAAAACAGTGAGGCAATATATGCTACAAGGTAAGAAAGGTGAAAGGTGTTTATCCTTTTTTTCCATGTATCTCCACAAATGGAAAAAAAATCTCAGTCCCTCCCTCCATCCCTTGGGCTCCCCTGCACTGTCCCAGGAGGGGACGGAACTCCTGAAAAATGCCCCCCTGCACAGAACCACATGGTGTAAGCGTCTTGCACAGTCATTCTGGGATGCGGAGGTTCATGACAAGCCTCAGCAGAGTGGTAAACTTTGTTTCAAGTACTGGGAGACCCTAGGTACTTCTATAAGCTGGACGGAGCATCACATATATGCAGTTGACCCCTAATGGTTAGAGACTGACTAGGCCACCCGAGTGCTATGGTCCTAGAGACGGGACTCCCCAAGGACTGACCTCCCTTAGTGGGTCTGACATTAGCCTATCTGCTTCCAGAAAAATGCCCACCATTGGGCAGAGTGTCATTTTGGGTGGAGATATGTTCTGCTACTCCTTTGTCCTGCAGAACAACATAGACAAGCATTGGGTCAGAAGGGGCAGAAGGAAAAGGGGTCCTGACCCAGCATTTCAAGAAGAGAAGACAGCTTGGATCCAGACTCTGCTCCAGGGACTGCATTTTTCATTCATGATGAATGGCATTAGGGTCTTAGTTCAAGCAAAATAGTGTAGACAATGCTGATGTTAGATAATTATTGCATAATTTATAATGTAAAAATCTTAAAGTAGCAAAATGCTTGTTCATGAATATCAACAAATTTCATGCAAGAAACACACAGCTTTAAGCCACAATCATTAAGGCAAGTGTTTTCAATTTAGTTTAGATTAATAGTTGTATTGGGTTTATATGGCATCATATTCCCCCCACACAAAGGAAGAGGAGGGGGAGTGAGAGAGCAGTGTGGTGATTAGTTGGCCATTGGTGTGAAACCACCGCAGTCCTTTTTGGTGCCCAATGTGGGGCTTGAGGAATTAGAGGTAAGGATGATAACAAGGAGAGGTAATGGGCAAAACATGGACTGGACATTGTCTAAGAATGTAATAGTTGTGAAGAATTTACAATGTAACAGCTGTGGAGACTGTGTTGTAGTAATGCGGTGAAGAGATGAGGGGTAGAGTGTGTGTAAATTGTCCACATTGTTGGTGTTGTGATGACGTTACGTTGATTTTGGTGTGGGGAATTTTTTTTTTTCTACGTACGTGAACTTTATAAAGATTGTGATGAGTTTGATAAAAGTATATTTTAATGATAATTCTTAAATATGCTTTTCACAGAGGCACGGGGTAGAATGTATTGGGTTTACGTGGCAAGGTTTTATTAGCGGAGGGGCTGCATGGGCAGCCTCTGTGAGCAGAGCC
>VXAA01007254.1:22935-81416 GCA_013399115.1 Anseranas semipalmata
CCCGCCCGACCCGCTCCTCAGCGGCAGCGCTGGGGGGTCTCCGGTAATGAGCTGGGCTGAGAAATGCAGCCCCCCCGCCCCCTGCAGGACTGCCAACGCTCTCCTCTCTCCCCCCGCCCCGCTCGCCCCCGCAGCGCCACAGGAGTCTGCCTGGTGCCCCTTCTCCTCCCGATTTCGTTTCCCGGCTCGGACGGGCCTTGAGGAGCTGCGGGATCCCCCCACCCCGCAGCCTCCCCGAGGTCCGATCTCCAGGCAGACGTGCGGTGCGGTTTGACAGGAAAACTGCCGTCCGCTCGCCTTCCCCTCACGCCAAATGCCCGTCCCCGCATCCGCGGGGGAGCGCTGCCCGCACCCCCAGAGGATGCTCAGGCGTTGCCCCGCTCCATCTGCCCAAGCGATCAACCGGGGAGCCGCGGTTACCGGGGGCGGGGGGGCTCGAAGAGCGCCAAAGAGATGGGGCTGGGGCGAGTGGGGGCTGGTGACTGAGAAGCTCCTGTAATTAAGTAAACAGCAGAGTTGTTGTGCGGAGTAAATAAATAGTCAATGATGCCATTGTCGAGCCGAGCGCAGGCGGCACAGACCGCGACGGGCTCGCCGCGATTGGGCTCTGGCCGCTGTGACTTGCAGCTTAATCGCCCCACAGCACAGCCCTCAATTACTTGCAGCGCGCTTCCATGGCCGACAGAAAATTCATTAGTCACTTCACTTGCCCGAGGCTGTAACGGGGAGATCTCCCGTAAAAACCCAAGCGCAGCGCCAAAGCGGAGCGCCCGGCGCCGCCCTGGGAGCGAAGGGCGCGGGGAGGAGGCTCCGCGGCGGCAGGCACCGGGCGCTCGCTCGCGGGGCCGCCTGGAGCCCGGCCGCTGGGAACGGCGGCGCGGGGCGGGCACCGGGGCGACCGCGGCATCTCCACGACCTCCGGGAGGGCGAGGCCGGCTAACGCCGCGGGCAGGCAGAGGGGGGGAAACGAGCGAGGTCCGGTGGGCGAATAACGCTTGTGCAAGCGGTGGCTCGGTGATGCGGTCCCTCGGTTATCGCTGCCTGCTTTTGCGCTGGCACTGCCCAGAGTTTTCAGACCAGAGCACAAACACCGAACGAGGCAGACACACAAATACGTGACTCAAAGGTGTCTTTCTAAGATGAGAGAAAGGAAGGCGGGGGAAGAGAAGGGTTGTGGCATTTCAGGTCTAATATCGCAGATAGATTGTGTAATGCCTTCATGTTAATCATTTCACCCAAGCTGCATTGATGTAGAGTCTTTTCCCTTGTTTCCTGGATTACAGTTCTGTCCAGACATGGCATCCTCAACCTTTTCCTCAGCCTACAACACTTTACTCGGAATCTGGTCCTCCCTCAGACAGGAGATTCCCAATGTCACAGGGCTGTTAACAGCATTTATCACTCTGGATATCTGAGGACTTTGCATACGTATCATTATTACTCAAATGAAGAAAGTGGGAGCAGGAAGACATAAAGGTGACATAATGGGAAGACAATCCAGGGTTCTTTTCTCATGCTTCGATTATCGCAAAAACCCATAATTTCAATGCTGACAAAGTTTCTTGTGATGTTTCTTCCCAGTTTCACTGTGGAAGCTTCAAACTTTATCAGTACTGACGACCAGAAAGAAGCATTCAGGAAAGCACAGGCCCAGTTTGTCACTATTCAAAATAAGACGTATCGGAGAATGTGTCACACAAGGTCCTAGACTCTCACAAGGAAAAAAACAGCAACAACAACAGCAAAACCCACAAGCTTATTCACGTGCTTCTTCTTCTTTTTTTTTTTTTTCCCACTGTTGGTTATTTTAATGTGTCGTCTCTTCACCAGCAATGTAAAACATTTTGCAAATGTGAATAAGAATGTCACCCCATTAAAAAAATAAAAGTAAATGAATTTGTAAAGATCTTCATGAGAATGGTTTCTAGTTTTGTTTGTTTTCCCCAGAATAGAATGAAATCATCTGGGTTTATCACAGTCCCATCCCATTAGGTGCATTTACACCCTGAAGTTAGAAGCAATGTAGCCTAATTCTCTTAAGCCCTTCAAACTAAAATTCCTTAAAGATGACAGACAATTTTTTTCCCCACAGAAATTTATCACCAGTACTCAGTACATTCAATATTTTTTTCTTTCCTTGCTTCAGTTTGGGCCAGCTATGCCATTATAAATACTGGCTGAATTTAAGATGTTTCAAAAGGATTTCAGTGGAATTCTCTGAAAATGCCAGATTTACAAAGACCCCAAATTGACCAAAATAATCTATTGGGTGTTCTCATATTAGCTTTTGCTGTTCAAATTAATGGCCTAAATCTGAGTATTGACACTTGTTCAAGATGAGTAGTTCACAACTTGTGCTCTGCTACAGAAAACACTGAAGTAAACTTTCAGGGCTTCAGATTGCAGGGAACTGAATATTTTGTTCTTCCTGCCACCTATTGTCTTTTTTTTTTTTTTTTTTTTTTTTTTTTTTTTGTGTGGTTTTGAAAAAATGCTGTGTTGTCTTTCAGGAAATCTGTGTCCTACTGCCATGTGATAGGAAATTCTGTTATAGTTCGTGGTCAAAGAAAGAATTGTTGTCATATTAACTTGGCCAAGGATTTCGTCTCTTTTCACACTTCTTTGCGGCTTTTAATGACGACCTTGTTATAGTCATATTGCTAGTCAGGCTGGCTGCATGTAGCAAATCTCGTACCTTCGAACAGGAGAATCAGACAAAACAGGATGTAACAAAAGAAAAAAAAATCTGTCTAAAAGCGATAAATCCCTGTTCTTATATTAGCCACTGGAGGGAGACAACGAGCCACAGGTCATATTTGTATGTCAGTATGATGGATCACACACAAAAATTGAACTTTTAATTGATGAGGTGTTTGCACCCACTGTGTGTTACTGTTAATTTTAAAAGTATTGGCTTGGTGTAACACAGAGAGCATAAAGTACCTCATAGCAATTCATAGATCTGATATGTCTGATGGTTTTCTTCTCTCCCTTTACACTGTCGAGCAAGACAGGGTCATCTCATAACTTTCACGAACAGCTCTTAGACAGGAATATCTAGCCTTTCTAGATGATATCCCAGACTCTATAATTAATATCTCACACTTAAGCAACCGGGTCAAGGCCTAATTCAAGACTTACATGTTGATTCACTCTACCATTTAAGTACAGTGAAGTGTATTACATTAATAAGAGGCCTGAGATACAACACTACTAAGAGCCACAAAAGAATAAAATTTTTCCCTGAGCCTGAATACCTTTAAATAGAGAAGCATGTCTTGGACATTGTATTTTACTTACTTTGGTGCCAGTCACAATGCAGTGTACAATATTCTTCAATAGACTGCAATATTCTGCAGTCTTCCCATGAAGTCTTTCATGTCTTAACAACCTTTATCCTTAAAAAGGATTCTGTTGCTTCCATTGCTTCACTTAGCTTTACGGCACTCATCACTCTTACCTGCAGAGGACATAGAGATGAGTTGATTCCTTCCTTTAAAACCATCTTCTGAATACTCAAAGAAATATTACATGGGAAGGCAAATGTACTCCCATCTTCAAGAATGGTGAGAAGAAAGATCCAGGAACTACAGGCAGGTCAGCCTCATCTCCACCCCTGGGAAAATGATGGAGCAGCTAATCATAGATACCATTCCCAGGTACATGAAGGACAAGAAAATCATTGGGAGTAGTCAACATAGATTCACAAATGGGAAGTCGTTCTTGACCAAACTGATAAACTTCCACAATGAAATGAGTGGCCTGGCAGATGAAAGGAGAGCAGTGGCTATTGTCTAACTTGACTTCAGTAAGGCTTTCAACACTGCCTCTCCCATACGATTCTCACACAGAAGTTGATGAAGTATGGGCTTCTTGAGCAGACAGTGAAGTGGATTGAAAACTGGCTGAATGGTCAGATGCAGAGGGTTGTGATCAGTGGTACAAAGGCTAGTTGGAGGTCAGTAACTCCAATCCTGTTCAATATCTTCATTGCTGATGTGGATGATGGAGCAGAGTGTACCCTCTGCAAGTTTGCAGATGACACAAAACAGGGATGAGAGGCTGATACGCCAGGGTGTTGTGCTGCTTGTGCCTGTGCAGCAGAAGGAGCTGCACAGGCTGGAGAAATGGCATGTCAGGAACCTCATGAAGTTTGACAAGGAGAAGTACAAAGTCCTGCAAGTGGGGAGGAAGGGGGACACCCTGCTGGAATGTATCTTTGCAGAAAAGGACCTGATGATCCTGGTGGACACCAAGCTGAACAAGAGCCACTAATATGCCCTTGCTACAAAGAAAGCTAATGGTATCCTGGGCTGTATTAGGAGGAATGCCGCCAGCAGGTCGATCCTTTCAACTTCAACCAGTCTGTGATTTTGTGATTCTCTTGTGTAGACCCCCAGTCTACTCTTCTCTTGACTGGCTGTATTTCTCAGCATCTCAAAATTATCATTGCTCTTGCCAGAGTGTTTCTAATTGGCCCATATCACTGAATTAGTGTGTGCAGAACTGTATACAGTAAAGAGTAGACAGCAATCAAAGTATTGAGTGGAAAGAAAATCTATTATTATTGTGTTTCTAGGTTCCAGCCTTATTCAGAAATCCAAATACAATGTTCAACTTCTTTGTAAGAGTGTGTTATTGCAGATTCACATAAGCCTTGTCAAAATAATGTCTGGGTCCTTTTCTGCTTAACTACTTCCCTGGCTATCTGTTTCCTCACTTGCATTTGCTAAGCTACTTATTCTCTCCAAAGTGTAGAATCTTGTGCTTGTCTCTGTTGAATATTGCTCGTATTTTTCCAGAACACATTTTCAATTTGTTGAGACAGATTTTAAATTCTGGGTTTAACCACCACCATTTCCACAGTTTCTGGTATCTTGTCTTCATCAAACATTTAAACGAAGCAGCCAAGTCACTAATAGAAATACAGTAGAAGTACAAAATAACAGCATAGCAGGACATAAAGAATCCCAAAGACTTTATTTTATTTTGTTTTGTTTTACAGTTCAACAATGTACCAATAAAAATTTCTTTGCACCAACTTTTACATCCTATTTTGCGTATGCAAATGTCATGTCTTGTTCAGGCTTATTCTTAGAAACTCTTTAGTCTTGTTTATGAATACCATTATTTTTTGTTTATGAATACCAGTAAGACCAATAATGTCTTATGCTTGTGTTTTGTTCTTTGAGCCCAACAGAATCTCCTCCTCTCCATCCACTCTCCTCCCCTTTTCAAGGAAAAAAAATATATGTTGGAATAAGTATTCTATAGATTTAATGAATTAGTATATGTCTAGCTTTTTACAAACCTAACACTAATTTAGATGCATGGAAGAAAAATGTTAATAGCTGGACCAAGAATGCCCTGCAATATAAAAAAGAATTTGAAAAAAATGTAAAGATGGAACACGTGTAGAGACAATTACATGACTGGGACCTAATTTTGCAGCTAGACTCAAAAATATGTCCCAATATGTCCCAAACAAGAACTGGATACCCCAAGACTGGATGCCTTAAAATATAGCCTTAACAGAACTCCAGTCAATGAGAAAAATAAGGCTTTATTTTAATTAGTGTGGTGTGGAAATATCTCTAATATGAGGGAATGCTAAACAGGTAGGTAATTTTGAATTGTAAAGATGAAAAAGGACATTTTAATAATTTTACTTTGCAACTGAGTTATTATTCCAATAAGACTTAAACTTCAGTAATAATGTAAGATTGAAATGGGCCTTTGATCACTGTGCTTTTTCATGTCTCTCTTAGAATATCCCATATTAAAAGATTAATATAAATCATGCATCAATGAACTGCAACAGTTTGTGTATACTTGTATAACTAAACTACCAGTGTACTTGACCCAAACTCTCCAGGCACTGGGAACTTTGTGTTTGTTGTTACACTTAAAATATTAAAAGAGAACTTTTTCAAGTATTTGAATGACCTACTCATTGTGAACTTTTAGACCTAATTTTCAAGGGGGAAGAGTATAGCAGGAGAATTTATGTTATATATTGTTCCAAATGCCTAATCTTGAAGTAATAACATAAATAGGATTGATGGTCGATCTATTTATGTTTATATCTCAGTAGCCCTCCATCCTCAAATATACAGCCATTTAAACCAAGTCATCTGTTATATGGTCTGATGAATTATAATTCATCTCATTGCTTTTCCTGGGACTTAGAAATCAACAAGAATCCATTGTTAGGATTCAGATACATGACACCACATATCACATGTTAGTTGTGGCGACAGCCACACAGCAGCTTAGCCTTTAGTACCAGCTACTCACTAGAACAACTGTTAAAAGATGCTCCATTGACTTCCAATTCTCAGAATAAAAGAATTAAAGTTTACTACTGTGTAGAGAATTGCCAAAAGATCTGTGCAGTGTTTAAATCTCTTTGAGGTTTTGGAAACTGAATTTCACCTGGAGCAAGCATACGCTTCTAATCTACCTTGAAATTATTTTAGTTAGACTATACAAAGTGTATTTGGTTCATTTCAGGGGGGCAAGGAAATTGCTCCACTAATCAGACTTAAGCAGTTTATCAGATATGGAAAGCCATTTCTAGTATGTGAAAATATTCCTTAGTGCATATTCCTCTACAATATGCATTTTATGTATATAGAAAGTTATATACCCTGGCATTATATTATAAAACAGAATAATGACCTACTTTAGCAATGATAACCATAAGTGAAGTAATGGAGCCACAAATAGTATGTAAAAATCAACACCTTAATGAAATCATTCACACTCTTATTCATCCAATACTTTTCCAATTTATAAGAACTTTTACTTCCTTCATTTCTTTGATACCTCATTCATTTGCTGAGAAAAGGGAACAAACGTTTCAGTACAATCGGAGTTTTTAGTATAACAAAATTCTTAGCTTCTGGGAAAACAGTTTAAGCACTGTAGTCAGCAGGATTCAAATATTTATTTAAATGCCTTGTCAAATTAAGAACTGACTTGGAAGAACTGTTTAAGGTGGTGCAAGGACCCTCTTTCTCTGGAGAATACATTAGTATCCATACATAAGCTGAGAAATGATGGTCACATTTCAGTGATGAAGACTGCCTGCTTAATGTCCCAGTTTTATACAGCCCCGACAATTATCTTGACAGCTTAATTTCAGTATATTGTTAAAATCCGTTGTCCAGGAAAACCTTCTAAAAATGAAAGGGACAAAGGAGAGCTTATTTTTCATTATTTGAGACTGTAGAACTTGGAATTTTAAAATTGTTGAGGGAAAAAAGGCTCTTGGACATACTATTCTGAGACAGAGAGCAGGACAAGGAAGAGATGATGAATCCGGTGCTGTAAAGAGCACAACCTGAACCTAAAACTGAAACAGAAACTGAAAATCAGGAAGGATAAGAGAAATCAAAAACTGTTCCTGAGTTGACAGGCCCCTCACTGGGAGGAAGGGAGAACAGAAGATAAGTATCTGAAAGGAAATAAAATATTTTAAATGTACTGAAATTGCTTGAAAGCTGAGAAAACACTATGTTGAAACAACTGCCAGAAGGAGCGAAGTCTTACTGAAGATAAAAAGAGCCACATAGGTTATCTTGGATAGCTTAGGAGAGTTTGATTCTCCTTCTCACTATGTACCATGCAAAGCAATTTTATGGAAGAGTTTTTAACTCAATCTGCAATCATTCTAACCAGTTAGCATTTTACTCCCGATTTGGCCTGTTTTTATGTCTATAAATGGTGAATAAGGAGGCCTTGAGAACACAGAGAATCAGTCATTCTTATCAAAACCAATGTCCAGTCTAAAGAGAAACTGAGAAAGTTACTAATCTCCTAGATTTACTTTAAAAAAAAAAAAAAAGCAGCAAAGTGTCCCTCCTATTTCAGTGTGTATTTTTTTTCTCCTAGCAGATTAGAGGCACAAGTTTGTTATCTCTTGATACAAAAAAGAAGAGATACATCTCCTTCTCCAAATGCAGCATTCCCTTTTGGAAGTCCTTCAGGAAGAATATTTAAATGAAATGAAAGTTCTCATCTCAACAGGATGAATTTAATATGAAGACTGAGAAGGAGGAGACAAGCACATCATATCAAGACTTAATCTGAAGTCAAATGCTTTGCTGTTTTTTTTTTCTTCTTTCAGTCTTGACACACATCCAAGAAGGGAGAACTAGAATTAATGATACTCCCGCCTTTTATGTTTTATTAACAAGTCTCTTAAAACTGGAAAACAAACAAACAAAAAAAAAGGACAGAGACAAGTCTATAAATTACCGAAGAGGGAATTGAGACAAAGCACCAAAAAAAAAAAAAAAAGAAAGAAATCAAGTGAAAACTAGCTCTTACCAACAGTAATTTCTTATACATGTGACTGTAACTTAAACAGCTGGAACACATATGAATAAATGCAGTAACCCCTACTTTTCCACTTATAGTGAGAGGTGGGAACATTTCCACAAATGATAAGAACATTTTCATGTAACTCTCTTTATTCTACAGTAGATAGCACTGTGAGTTAGATGATTAAATAAAGTTCAGAACTTTGAGCTGCAGGTTTTTCCCCAGGTCTCACAGACAAAAGAATGGAGTTATTAATTTTGTTTAGATTTCTCTATGGCAGGCAAAAATGTCTTGAAACAGTCTAACCAGTTGGTTAATTACACCCAAAGGAGCAGAATAAAATTGGATTAAATCACCTAGATGGTATCTGAAATCTAAGGCACTCACATGTCTGTAACTAATAATAATAACCTGCTCAGTCAATTAGCTGTAGCATCAATTGATGGTGGTGTTATTTACTTCCTTGCTTGCAAATAGGCAGTATTACCTATTATTTTGTGACAACTGCAAGTTTAGAAAAAGTATATTTAAATTTTTTATTATTTTTTTCCTACAATTTTTGTTTAGGAAAACCATATTTATAGGGTGTTCCCATACAAGGAAATAAGAATTTGAAGTATCTCCAGTTGTAGATATTCAGAATATCAAACATACTTTTTAAGAAAAATTTATTCATATTATACATCACATCTGTTGATATCATAGCACTGAAAATGTTTTGCTAGTACATTATTAAAGAGCACTACTGACTCTTATTTGTTGAAAATTAGTTTTACTAATACTGCAATCTGTACAACATTGGCAAAGCTAGCCAAGCCAGTGCAGTCAGTATTTCCAAAACTGACCATTTCTTTCTTATCTTGTACTTTGAACTGCAGTTCTTCAGCTATAGGCCTGCAAGATCTTGTTACAGTCTACCTATAATTCATGTCAATGTAGTTCAAAACTAGAGTTTTTGCCCTCCATTTCCCCTTCAGTTTTCATCCTGTCATTTTGTGCTTCTCATGAAATAAAGAAGCACCTATTTACAAACTACATGTACAACCTGAGTTGGTCAACTAGTCTCTTTTTATAATCAGTGGAACAGAAATAATAATTTTTGGTTACCCAGTAGAAACACATTTGATGGGAACATAAAACAATAAACACAAATGTAAAGGTTTAAGTTTTAAGCATCCAAAGTGGGATGAGTCCAACACTAATAGCCTGATCTCCTCTCTTAAAAGTCTTAAACTTTTTAGTGTGCCAAGCTTTAGATATTTTAGCTGTCAATGTCTAAATCTCTTGTTAAAACACAAGAATATTTCAAAGATTTATAACTTGGTCATAGTTCGGTGATTTTCACAAGGACAATAACAGAGGAAAAACAGTCTCATTCTTTCACAGTGGTAAGGCATTTGTAAATCACTTTGAACTAAGTTCAGAAATAGGATTTCTCTGTCCAAATTTAGACAACAGCATCCAAAATATTTGTCTAGACTTCTTTATAGTCAGTCACAAAGAGTAGGCTTTCTTACAGTGAGATGGATCTGACCCATTTAATTAACTACTGTAGGATGAGGTAACTCAAGTTAACAAAAATAGGTCTTCATTCCAACACTCCAGTCATGTGAGCCACCCCACCAGGTCACTGTGATCCCAAGATCATAGCCCTGCAACTGCATACAGATCTCTAACTCATTATGCTTATTCCCCATGCTGCATGCATTAGTGTACAGGCACTTCAGAGAGGCACCCCAGTATGTTGAGTTCCTAGAAAAGGTCTGGAGGATTTCTCCATTATAGTGCCTTGTTGTCACTTCCTTGCTTGCATGCAAATGCTGGAGGTGAGCCTGCTTAAGCCCCGTTTTTGTTGACTTTGTGATCCTTCTCTGTCACATCACCCCATGCCCTTTGCTCCTGTCTGTCACTCCCTCATGAGGCTGCTGGTTATTCTCTCTCCACAGCCACTCTTATTTTAAAGCCCTCCTTAGTAGGTCAGCCATCCTATTGGTGTACATATATGCATGTATAAGTATTGCACATAAATCTACACTGTTACATGTAAAAGAAGGACAATAAGATAGACATATTTATTTCCTTCATATCTAATCTTTAAAAGGGCAGTGTAGTATTGGAATTACATTACAAATTGTATCCTGGAACAAAGTATAGAAAATACTACTTTTCATCTGAGTGTTGCCAGTATAATTTACTTCTATACTATACGTCATCTTTTTTATTCCTTATTTTCTTTGTAAGGATTTTTTTCCTAGTATTTTTAAATTATAATCAGTGTAATGCCATGAATTTTTTCTAACATCTCTTATTTGAGAGAGGTTCTACAAAATATTAAAAATAAGGTAATACATACAAAACTGCTTACCCATTACAAAATAAACCTTGCTGTACATTTAAAACTTGCTTTAAAAAGCTTATATTAAAAAGTATTTTTTAATACAACGGTGCTATAGTAGAAAATTCTAATGCAGATAAATTTAGAAAAATATGATTTCTGAAAGCTTAGAAAATGGGAACTTTGTACTAACATAAATGTCATAGTTATTATGACCAATTATTAAAGGGAAAGCATTGTGCTATTGGTAATGGGCATTATTCCTAGATTATCACATCTAATATCTATAATCCAAGTGATAGAGTTATAAATGAAACAGCTGAACAAAAGTTTTTAACATCTTGCAATGCACAGTGAGAACAAGATGAATATAATTTAGGCTGACTATGAAATAGTGTAGGACTGTTACTGTTCAGCTGACTGTTTGCAGGCTCACAAATCTACAACTGCTCCTGTAGCTTCACATGGAAACAGTCTATATCTTTGAAGGAAAGAATATTCACTTAAAAACATAATTATGTTAGTATTCCTGTCAATCACAAAGCCAGCTGCAAGTTCTATGTATAGGTGTTTGCATTTAGTAGGTTTTACATCATCAGACCCTCAGTTATGTTGACCTTAGTTCATGGATTATTCAGTTTGAAAGGCTGCTTCTAAAATCTTACATCCATTCCTGTGCTGTTTTCATGAATGTTACTGTGCTGCGATGGGTTTGTGTATAATAAGCTAGTCACTGTGGCTCTCTCTGTTTAGGGAGGCATGATAAGCATTACCATACAAAGTACTTTTTGGCAATCTCCAGAGAGAAGCAAGTTTCCCCCTGCCCCCTTCTCCTATGCTGTCCTTCCAGGAAAGAGCTAAAATGACTGAGGAAATGGATTGAAGAATATTGCATTTCCTCTAACAAAGTGTATTGTACTGGTGAGAAACATACACTTTGCTATCTCCGCTCTCTTTTTTATATTAGCATAAATCAAGAGTAACTTCAGGGCAGTCAGTAAAGTTTTGCACTTATGTAAGATTAGTACAACTGACTGAAGAGTCAAGCCTTACATCTCTATAAATTATGAAGTACTTTATACACATTTTATAAACCCTTATTCCAAATTCTAAATGTTTGTACAAGACAGTAAAATATACAACCTGAAAGTTATTGATCCAGTATATAAATTTACCTGATTGTCCCCATCTCTCTATTTAAGTACACATAAAATGTAACCATAATAGAAGAATTTTCTAGAACTTAACACTGCATCCCATCCCAAAATATCTCAGAAAAAAAAAAAAACCACACATCTTCTAGGATGCCCCCAAAGTCCAAATTATTGGTGGTGTTACGTGAAGGAAAGGGAGTGAGCACCCATGACAAGGATGCTCACAGCAGCGGTAAGATCCTTAGAGGCGCATGGGTTGTGAACTTCAGCATTTTTAACAGTGACAACAGCATAACATCACAAACTGAAAATGACCTGCTGGAGGACAAAATTCTAAACTATTTAAGCTTTCATGTTGACTTCACACTGCAAAAACAAGAGGAGCCCAAGGTGGAAGTCAAGGCTGAATTCACTGCCTATTTGCTAGCAAGACCAGTCACCTGGTGTCATGACATAGTATCATAGAATAATAGAATGGTCTGGGTTAGAAGGGACCTTAAAGACCATCTAGTTCCAACCCCCCTGCCATGGGCAGGGACACCTCCCACTAGACCAGGTTGCCCAAAGCCCCATCCAACCTGGCCTTCAACACTTGCAGGGATGGGGCATCCATAGCTTCCCTGGGCAAAGTGTGCCAGTGCCTCACCACCCTCATAGTGAATTATTTCTTCCTTATATCTAATCTAAATCTACCCTCTTTCAGTTTAAAACCATTACTCCTTGTCTCTCTCCAGGAGAGTCCCTCTCCAGCTTTCTTGTAGGCCCCCTTTAGGTACTGGAAGACGACTATAATGTCTCCCCCAGAGCTTTCTCTTCTCCAGATTGAACAACCTCAACTCCCTCAGCCTCTCTTCATAGGAGAGGTGCTCCAGCCCTCTAATCATTCTTGTGGCTCTCCTCTGGACTTCATCTAATACATCCATGTCCCTCTTACACTGGGGGCCCCAGATCTGAATGCAGTACTCCAGCTGGAGTCTCATGAGAGCAGAGTAGAGGGGCAATGAACGTGGCAGAGTGTCTGAATATTGTGTTTCCTTATATTCATTATAAAATCTCCTCATTCTGATTGACTTAGAACACAGAATGAGAAAAAGGGGATAGTTTGGTGTACAGAGAATAAAGAAAATGGACTTCCCATAAGGCATACTATAACTTGGTTTTGCACTGCAAGTGTCACTGTTATCTAGACTGAAATTGTGGAACATAATAAACTGGGAAATAATAACAATGTGAACAAAACAGTCTTACTGCCTGAAGTTCTCAGTAAAATTTTGCAGAAATTGAAGTTATACTCAAGCAGACCTAGAAAAAATTTACCACAGAATGGTTAAGGTTGGAAGGGACCTCTGGAACTCATCTGCCCCAACCCTCCTGCTCAAGCAAGGACACCTCGAGTAGGTTGCCCAGGACCATGTCCAGATGGCTTTTGAAGATCTCCAGGAAGGGAGACTCCACCATCTCTCCGAGCAATCTGTGCCAGTGCTCTGTCACCCTCACACTAAAGAAGTGTTTCCTCTGTTCAGCTGGAACATCTATGTTCCAGTTTGTGCCCATTGCCTTTTGTCCTGGCACTAGGCACCACTGAGAGAGACTTGTTCTATTGTCTTTGCAACCTCCCTTTGTGTATTTATATACATAAGAAACTTAGAGCTTATAGAAGCTTATGTCTGATTTGAAATCAGAAAACTACACCACACTCTTCTACAAACCTTGCAAAAGGAAAAATTCTAGCTGAATTTAAAGAGAAAATTGCAACTTTCTTTACTCCTTGAAACAGTTGACTTCTATTTTTCTTTGAGTTTTGAACTCTTGAAAGACTCTCTTGCAATGTAAATGCATTAATTTGTTCAGATAAGGGCATTTTGTTTAACTTTCATTTTATTTTATTAAAGTCCTGGGACTAAATATTTATCTCGTGAGGTTGCATAGATCTTGCTGACAGACCTACAGTGAACTAACATCTCTTACAGAACTAACCTTGATCCTTTTAAAGGAACAATGGAATTACATTCTCTAGTACTATCACAACTTATTTTTAGGTTGCTGCATCTTATTTGTAAGAAAAAAGAACTACCAAAACACAGATTGCAAACCTGATCTTTCCTTTTTAAGTGTATGTTTTTATACATGGTCCATTAAATTAATACTCATAACATAGTGAGCAAAATGTGTAACCAGCTCACAATTAAAATGTTAAAGGTATAGTTTAAACCAGAGTCATTCTGCTTTTGGAGTTATTCCATTATGGAGCTTATCACACTGTGAAGCATAGCTGTATATTACGTAGTATGTATTATGTAGTATTTTATACTATATAAAATCATTAACTATTTTGAGGAATATCAGCAATGCAACTACTTTTTATTAGGATTACAGTCACAATTTTAACCAAAAAGTATATTCACAGGTAACAGGAATGGAAGAAAATTATTGTCATCTCATCCAGCTTTCCACTAGTACAGGATTACTTCTTATTTTATGTTTGCTAATGCTTTGTTACATGAGAACAGCACCACATAATTCTGGCTCATTGACAAACTCTTTAGTACATTAATGGTGTTTAATAAGGAATTATCCAACAAGTCCTGTGGGAAGACTGTGGGCATCACTCTTAACTCTACAGTGAGGTCCAGATTCTTCTTTCTTCAGAATGTTGTCCCTTGCAAAGGTGCTTTTTTTTTTTTTTTTTTTTTTTTTTAACAGCATTTGATGGATTACAGAAATAATAGCTACAATAGCTTTATAAATTTAAACAGATATATAAACTTTGGCTGAAATTTCACTATCAAACTTTCCTTCACAAGATAATAGTCTTAAAAATATTAATGTCTAAGGACCATAGTACTAAGTACTGTGCTGAAACCAGTTAATTTTTTTTATTACTTATTATTTACAGACACTTTTCCTTCCAACAAACAATAACACCTTGATGAATCTTTCAGATTTATTTTCTGTCAGAGGAGAAAGCAGTTTCAGGGAATCTGACCTCCTGTTTCACTGCATTCACTAGACCTTGAACAGAAATGGTCACATGTAACTCAAAGTCTGATTGTATCTACAGAAACTGTCTATGTGTGATACAAAGGGAATCTGCTTGACTGAAGTAATCATCTTGCTGAAGCTCTTTCTTTAAAGTGTTGTAAGCCATAACAGTGAAGGGCCTCATCAGTTATTTTTGTTTGCACTACTGCTCAGGATTGCTTTAATGGTGCTTTACGGTTGACAAGCCTTTTTGAAGATGGATTCTCATGTTCAAAGAATAAGTGACAAGATCATGCTCAGGTTAAAACAATTGCTTTTCTATTTCAGTATACTTTTTATTTATTTATTAATGAATCTTACAACATTGGAGATAACAGGCTAACTGCTTTGCAGTAATGCTACTCTTAATCCAAAATCACTATTGGTTTGTATTGCTACAGTCTCCTTCCTGCTGTAGTATCTCAGCTCTGGATGTTTTACTTTTTTTTTTTTCTATAATTGCCAAAAATATGTTGTTGTGGGTATTTGCCAAGCAACCCAGAATCTGTACTAGATAATCGGGTAAATGATCCATGAAACTGTAAGGACTTAGGAGAAAATTAGACAGATTACTGATGAATTCTGCTCTAACAACATTTTAATGGATGATATAAACAGTTGAACCTCAGAACTTTTATACTCAAAGCTACTTTGTTAACTTTTCTTATGTTTTTTAGCTAAAAACAAGTTATTGAATAACATCTGCAAACATGTGTATCAGTCTTTACACGTTTAGAGATGTTTTGTTGTGGTGGTGTATAAGGCTGGCTAAAGAACAGTTGCAGTTTCTCTAAAATAATAGTAAAGAAGATTTGGAAAAACTGGGGAATCTCCAATAAACAGGTATATAAAGACTTTCTCAGCGAGTTTCAGGTAGACTTCAAAACTGTACCTGGAAGCTAAATCCTTAGCAAACTAAAATCTCAGCTATTGAGAGATGGAAATATGATGTCAAACCACAGGACACATGAGTATAAAAAGAGGTGCTGATCTACATCCACAATCTATCCTTGACTCATTTTAGTGAACATTGATGAAGTAAGAATACAGAAAAGATCAACAAAGTCTTCAATAATGCCAAGGAGGCTTGAAAAAATCTAAATGTCATATGAACATGAGACAAGAAGTAGACAACAAAGGCATGATAAAAAAAAAAAAAAAAAGAGAAAAAGCTGAAAATGTTGTTCAATAACAAGATGTGAAGTTAGCTTACCAAATTACAATACAGCTAAAATAAAATTAAACAAAAAAAAAAAAAAAAAGAGGAAGACAGGAAAAAGAAAAAGAACTGTATGATCAATAAACCAGATGTAGTCATACAAATGGAAGTTTCACTTGAAAATTCAATTACATAGGAAGAATCACAAATCCTCCAGAAATCAATGTCAAAACCTTGAGTAATGTTTAATGCAGCTCCCCAGCCAAGGACAGGAGACCTCTGAAATACATATTCCCAGGTCTTCTAACAGCAGTCAGATCTGATGCCACACAGCTCTGTCACATCAGAGCTGTCCTTAAGCACAAACAGTTTAAACCTCTAGGAAGAGGGTGAAAGGAGCTGCAGAGCCTCTGCACCTTACTCAGGACCCTGAATATCGCATCTTAAACTTGGTACAGAAAGGCAAAATTAAAATGAATTTTCAGACCTCGTTTTCTTTTTTTGTTATACCTCCCAGGAAAGATGAAACACTGGTACAGGTAGGAAAAGCATCTAAGAGGCATCTAAGTTTACTGGAGTCATGCATGAAGATTCAGTGTAGTAAGAATTTAAATGTAAGAAGACTTCTTAATACTTTTTTGTTGTTGTTTTTTTGTAGCATTGAAGTTGGAGATGTATCATTTTCCTGATTACACCAAACCATACAGAAACAGATCGCTGGAGAAATAAAACAAACAGCAACCATTCAATTTAGGAAAAAAAAAAAATAGCTTCAGGAAGAGAAACTGCACATAGACAATATAGCTGGAAAATGACATGATCTTGGAAAAGGGCATTGAGCAAAAATATTGAGTGGCCGTCAACTTTAAACATGAATGAATTTTGTGAAGGCATTTGACAGCACTGGGAAGGATGTTACATGTACACAAATAGTGCAAACAGAATTACAAAAAATAAAAAGAAAAAACAGAAAAATTATGAAAACTTCTGTACCATTTTGAATGAAATGTCATTAAAGACATTCAAGATATCTTCTATCTTCTATCATCTAGATATCTTCTATCATCCTTGCTGTATGTTCTACTTATTGACTGGATTTTTCAAAACATAACTGAAAATAAAATGAGAGAAATTAGATAATGGACATGGACTCAACACTTGTAGTCCAGTTTGTATCTAGAAATATATAACAAAAAATAGTAAAATATAATCAAAAGGAAATATGGAAGGGAAGGCAGGATGTCCTCAAGAGGAATATATTATGCCCTGTGGGAAGATGGACTGCAATGTGCAAATAGCTTACCAAAGAGAAGATTGCAAACTTATGCTCCTTCTTGACTGAAGAGCAGGTATAGAGGGCTACAGTAAGGGAAAGCCACAGCTATGCTCAGCTATCTTTCTACTCTTCCATTGCTACTGGGAAAACAGAAGTGAGAGGACAAGATAGCACACATTAAAAGCAAGACAAAAACCTTTGACTTTAAACAACTTTGAAGCAAGCACTAAAACTCAGTGCTATGAATGTCTACTACCATTCTGAATGTTAGTGGTTGGCCTACGATGTATTTTTTGCCCTCCAGTCCTCTGAGAACAAAATAGTACATGGCCCACATTCTTGACAAGTCCAATAGCTCCTGAATTTATCCTTGAAATACTTATCAAAATTCTAATATTATTCCATGTTAGAACTTCTGCAGGCATAGTCCACCTGCAGGTGAAAATCAGTTCTTGAAAAAAAAACCACAGAGTCTTCAGTATGGTTAAAGTAAAACAGCTGATTAAGCATCCGAAGTGTATATATATATATATAGTATATATATTTGAAACAGAAGCAGTATGTACATTTGGTGCAATTATGAAGCATTCTCTTTTCATAATGGGCTCTAGCTGTGATTCTACACAAACTTGGAAGACAGGCAGCTGGTTTAAGAGCACAGTATACATAGGTCAGTATGGGGTTGTTAGTCAGTGTTCATTGCTAATAACTATACAGAAGCCACAGTGGAAAACCTGACTAACTGGACAGTATTCAAGATATTACATTATGAATAGATAGGCATATTAGTTATGTAAGTTCAATTGATAAAGAATTAAAATTAATACAAAAGAACAAGTAGTAGGTCTCTTTGGACTTCCTGTGTAAAAGAAAAGCTTTTGAGAAGTACGCTGGGTTCATTAGACCAAAGAAAGCAACAGGGTGAGAGTCATATACACAGTGACAAGATATTAATTCTGAAATGATAATTACATTCAAAGTCAGTAGATCACAGAGGAACTGTGTAAACAAATCTGGTATGGTTCCCCTCTTTATAATAGCTCTGTCAAGATTAGTTATTGGCAAAATTCAAAAGTTTAAAAGTTCAGCAGTGATTTGCATTCTAAATTTTAGAGGCTTACTTGAATCTGTTCTAGCTTAAAGCTTTCATGCAAAAATAAGGTGAATATTCTAGCAAGTGATTACCCTTCATTTCCTGGTCCCACACATAAGAGAAGAGCCAAAGTTACAATAATATTTTACATTCATCATATGCCAAGTGGTCACTCTTTAAAGAAGCCTGTTCTCATTCTCTTTAGTTAATCTTCATATGGCTCTCACCCAGCTTCCTCTGGCCATCATCAAAAACCATCCATTCTATTAATTTTCTCCATCTTCTTGTCTTTCAGAAGGTTAAGAAAAATATTTGATGTTCTTTATAAAATTCCACTGAATATAAGCTTAAGTCTCATCTCTCTGATCCATAGAATACTTTGGTAGTCGAGGAAATTAGATTTTACATTGCCAGAAGAAAGACTCTTTTGCAACTAGTCAGAAAAACAGTGAAATCATATATAGAGATGTTTTTCTTTCTACGAAGCAAATCATATGCAGAGCAAGTTCCAAAATAAATTCATATCAATCCACTGACATTAGTGAAACTATAACTTAGTTCCACAACTTAACACAAACTGAAATTCTAGTGTGTCACTGTTGGATCAATACCTAATTACTATTTCAAGTTATTACCATTATTGATGAGGAAAGATGGCCAGAATTTCTGGCTCATAAGGTCTGTATTAACATTTTATGACCAAGACCAGCAAGATACCTTCCAAAGGTCTGAGAAGAGGAAGATCTCCAGGAGTAGCTCGTAGACAGGGGAGGTTACTAGATCAGATTGGAATAGGGGTCCGACCAATCTACTAGAAAACAGAAAAGGATAATAAAGCAAGGCATCTGGATTACCTTGCAATGACATTCCCAGCAGGACTTAGTCCTTTCAAAAAGCCACGTTAGGATTACTCAGCCTCCTGACATCAGATCATCTCCAGAGCAGGACCTGAGATGCTGTTATGCCCTGCCCTGCTACACTTCAGGAGCAAGTGTATCCTAGCAGCTGCAAACTGACCATCCCTGGACTGACTGTGGTGAGGAAAGACTGTTAAGATATAGCACCATGTACCAATTTCTAGCAAAATTTGAGGTTTTAGTGGGAATTAAAGTAACAATAAGATCCCAGACTTTGACAATTTTACCGTAGTCCAAAAATATCCTTCTGTTTAAGCCAGTAAAAGAGACTCAAGGAGAAAAAATATGACAAAATGATATTTTAAGGTAGGGTTGACGTAGTGTATGTTTGGTGCTTGGGGTCAATTAAAAATATTCAAGTTAAGTCTGTTTGAGTGGTAAAAAATAAACTGAGGTAGAAAATGAATGATAGGAATGAGATATTTCACTTCTAAAAATTAATTCTCTTGCAGGCATACACATATTTTACTTTCACACTGATGTACTGCACCAGTAGCTTCCAGCAGCAAATGACAGAGTACATCTTATACAAAAATAAAACCGCTATACTTCAACTATTTCTTTAAAAGAAGAGCCTGTATAAATATTACACCACTGTAAATTCAACAGTTATCAAGACAGCACCAGATGTAGATTTATCCTAGAGGATTTTATGTATTTTGCAGCAGCGTGTCTCATAAAAACTGCAATAAATATGCTAATTTTTAATGTCTTTATTCTTTAGTTTCATATTTTATCAACTTATAAAACAAAGATTAAATGTATATAGATATTATACTCTTGGATATTGCTTTCAGAAGTGTTATAATAAGAATATCAAGATTAATATTTCAATAATGGGTGAACAATTATTTTTCATTTGGTATTTGGAATAGCTAAGTCCTTGGTCACTAGATGCTATTACCAAGGGACATTAGTAGAATTAGTTTTATACAATGGTTTCACCTTCACTTTAATCTTTTGACAGTAGTTGTTCTGGATCTTCTATAGATAAGTTTGCATGAAGGCATTTGGCATTCACGTTTAATGTTAAGAAATCCTGATTCAGAGGCAGGGGTCTAAAAAGTGACAGAATATTTAACAGAGGTGGAGGGGTGATGAGCAGAGGTATTCTATTTATCTTTCTAATTATCAGCTATGTGAAGAGATGAAGAGAACCTTGATCTTTCAGGTGAACTGAAATGCAAAGTATTTGAGGGATGTAATTAGTAGTCTCCAAACAATTTCACAAACAGGTGGCAGGGAATATCTGGCATTATCTTCGCAAACCTTGCCTCTGAAGGCCAAATTTTGCTTTGGGGATGTCCACATTTTGCAAGAAGAAAGCAGACTAATTTGCATATCTATTAAGTATCACATTAAAAATAAGCCTGTGCAACCCTGTGCATTTGTATGTATCCTTGTGCCTTGATAAATTAATAGAAATTGCTTGTTGAGTGAGCTCACTAGTAACAAAATGAAAGATCATGCCTTCATATTTCTGTTTTTATAGAAAGAACACACATGTAACCAAATTCAGAAATCACAATGTATGGTAGTATAAATTATGGCTTCTGGGCTTGTTTCACTGGTGTTGTAGAAGGACATGTATGTTGTTTCTACTGTGACTAGTGACAGCTAACGTGCCCTCAGGTGAGTCATAGCCAGCCTGGGTGTGTTTGTCTGCCTTGTTTTTCTCTCTGTTAGGTCAATCAGCAAAGAATAGTTTTCAACTGCAATCTTAGCTTCTTTATTTGGGATAATAAACCATTGACAAGTAAAGGCCAAGCAAATAGCTTCTAGGGTTTCATACAGCCTCCCGATGTTACCCCCAATGATGTATTTAATCATACATAACTCAGCCAGTGCTTATCCATTCATAAAACCATCGTAGATTTTGGCATACTGTTGGACAGTATAGGCCCATATAGGTACTTTATATTATGCAAGTTATTTAATTTTATTTATTTTTATTTTATTTAATATTAACTTTCTACTGCTTTGTCCTGGACCACCACCTTCATGCCTTAGGAGCACCTGTTTTACCATATGTTGTTCAGAAGATATTGCCTTATAATATAAGTCCACAAAGGTACAAATAATCCCATTGCAGAAATAGAGAGAGAAGTGGCTCTTGCATGCCTTAGGTCTTCACTAGCTGGGCCAGTGTATGAGATGTATTTTTAGTGTTAGCTTATGTACCAATGGGCTGCAATATCTATAACTTCATGAGAGAGAGAAACCCTACCAACAAAGAGAAAGAACCCCCAATTTATAGCTAATGCTAAATTTTGACTATAGCTTTCACTTCAGAATAGGCAAGTGCCAGTTTATTGTACGGTCCTATCCCACACTCAAGAAACAAACTCCCTGACTTAAGGGTCACTCTGTCCACCTGCCATAAGCACATTTAGGGCATTAAGAATGTGGAAACAAACTAGTTCAATTCCACTCTTCAGTAAAACAAGCGTAGGGGATTCCTTAGTTTGGCAATTTGTGCTTGACTAAAGCATGCTTGTGCCGTAGCTAAGCCATCTCTTTTTAAAAAGCAGTTTGTCTTCAGCTGTATCTGTGTCACCAAGACACAGAGAACTTTGCAGTTCATTCCAGTGATTATCACCTTTCTGTAAAAAGAAAGGTGTAACTAGTTTTCTATTCTAATTGTTTTCCTTCATATTCCAGCTTTGATTCTTGTTTAAAGAGCTCACTATTTTCCTTCTATTAGGCTATATATGTGTACTGTAATTACCTCATATGCTGATCTTCTGTGATAAAGTTTGATTTCTCTTTTCTGGGGCTTTGTTTCCGTCCTTATCCATGCTATTTAGTTAAAACATGCTCCTTAAGATGTAGCTATAATTAGATGCAGAATTTCAGTATCAATCTTGCTTATGTTGTGTGCTTATTTTAAACTACACCCTGCTATCCTTGTTATTCTTTCTACATCCAACAGGATATAAACATCTCATGCAACTGCATTTTCACAAGTAGTTTATTTTGAAATTGTTTTGTTCGCTACAACTCCTAAGTGTTCTCAGAGCCACCATTTTCCAGTTTCACTGGTAAAAATTAAATTCATTATTTCTAGATGCAGAAGTATGCCAGTTGATACAATTAATCATACTTTGTCTTAATGTGTCATCTTTATTCAGCTTTTGTTATTATATCATGTTTACTCATTCCTATTAGCTATTTTACCAATTTTCCTCATTGAAAATGTTAATTTTTTCATTCATGGCTGGTTAGCTCTACCTTTAGCAACCTCAGCTGCTTATGATCACTGTGGTTTAATTTCTGTGAGAATTATCATTTACTCAACATCCTGTGAAAGACCAGTGTGCATATGAGCATACAGGAATTTGACAGCATTTGCTGGACTTTTGGAGAGCAATATGTACAGGGATATTTACATATATATATTATATATTATATATATTGTATTATATTGTATTGTATTGTATTATATTATATTATATTATATTAATTATATTATATTATATTATATACATTATATATATATTATATATATAGAAATATATTTGATGTTATAACCCCAAATAATCCATGTTAAAACTCTGTGTAGTTTCCCCATTTCACTTTTTTTGCCACTTTGTGATGAAAAGATTGTGAGGTTCTTAGATTCTGAGGTATATGCAGTAACATATTTTCAATATACTGTATGAAAAAAAAATCCCGGCCTTCCTAACTCTGACTGAAAGAGTTTATCTGTGCAATATTCTCTGTGAAACAGTTAGATGAGTATTACCAAGTTAACATACAGTATGTTGCTTTTCATTGGGAAACAAGCTGAAATGTATTTATATTAGAGCTCTTGTGCTACTTTAGCCACTGGTAGTACAGGTAAAGCAAAATTTTTGGCTAGATGGATGCATGCACGGATGTAAGTGAGTAAGTAGGTGGAAAGATAGAAGAAAAGACTTGCAAAAAGTTACACCCTGCTCTTTGTTGACTCCATTGGGTGTCACACATGGTGTCACAAATGGATGCACACCTGAATGCCAGGAGAATGTCTGTAGCAAGTGTATGACAAGCAATAGGCTCCTCAGGAAACCTGTGTCAAGACCCGCATAGACTCCTGCATACACTACAGATCTAAGCTCAGTTCAGCTCTTCACACACGATTTTTGGAAGACACCATATTGCCTTTTCCATACCTCTTGCAGAACTAAATTTTGAATCAGTCAACCATTTGCTCAATACAGAGATGTTATGAATAGCTCCACCTACAGTAGCATAAAAAGGAGTCTTTTAAAATCTGCAAAGCTAGCATGGCTTTTGAAAGGTTTATGTAGTGATTTTTTTTTTTTTGTGTAAAGACTTAGAACAGAATCATACCCATAGATTTAAGATAGAGGTGCTGCACACAAGAGCAGTTCCAGAAAGACAAGCATGGCGGTAGCCATGACTTGCAGCATACTGACTGTTCACTGAAGTGTTAAGGATGAAATGTCAGCTGCATTGAGCCATTCATATGGTTTAAAGCATACCTGAGTATAATTTAATAGCCAGCTCTTTAGAACTTTTAGCCACAAATAGACAGAAATGAAGGAGTAAATCTTCTGAAGAGAGGTATTGTGGCTACAGTCAGAAAAAGCATACAAGATAAGACAGAAGTGAGAGGTGACCAGCTCATACACTGACTGTTTTAGCAGACTTTTACCATGCATTACAGGACTGCGCATCCCTATATAGCCATTGAATTTGACTCACAACTAGATGGGCGGATGTTTAAGCAACTTACAGTGTGGATAGTCATCAAAGAAACTTCCAGTGGCTGCACTAAATCTCCATGAATCACATTGGGGAAAATGTGTTGACATAATTATATGTATACATACAGTTTGCTTGCCAGATAATGCAGACTTTCAGAAAAAGCCATATGAGGCATGTGTTAACATTTACTAGAGATGAGGCAATTTAAATTCCTGGTCCTTTACTAATCATTCAACTCCACTTGAAAAATAAAAAGTAACAGCTACACTTGAACAGTAATGTTACATGCTGGGAAGTGCTTTATTGCAGCTTGTAAAATTACCTTTGAGAGAGCAGAGTCTAAATGCAGACAATAACAGAGTCATGGATTTAAAGCATACTTTTATTTTGGAAAGTAGCTCTAAAAATGGCATCTTGCGGAGGTTCTATGTTCATTACATTCCAACTACTCCAACTCAGTTTTGCTTAAGTGTCAAGTAAAAAGATGTTTTCCTCACAGTTGCAAGCTCTGTAAACTCACCCTTATGACTCCCTTGACAGCAAGTCAACCTGTGTTGCTTCCTGCTAACATATCAGTGCCAGTTCCACTGACCCACTGGGAAAGCTGAATTATATGTAAGTGTAAATAGGCAGAGAAATTTATGAAGCATCTTTTGTTTTTAACTCTGTCACTGGTCTGTGTCCAAAATCAATCTGGAGAAGGGAAGTGACAGAGAAGAATCTGTCATCATCAGTCAGCACAAAGAAAAGTCATGAGAAGTGCTCACTGAAAGATGCCCAACTAGATGGGAGATTTAGAAAAACCAGGGATGAGGCAGGCCCACATCTGAGCACGTGAACATCAGGCTGAAGCTGCAGACACAAGATTGTTGGTGGATGGGGAAAGAAATTCTGAAGACAATACAGAAAAAACACAGAGGAAACAACAGAAGATGAGAGGCAAAAATATCTGGGTAACTGATAAACAACTGCCCTCAATGGCTGAATTAGGTAGGACATTGCTTGCCTCAGAGCCTGTTACATAGATAGGGAGGAGATGTCAGAATGGAGGGTGATAGACCTGGATGATTACCCACAGTGTAAAAGAGGTGTTTGTGTAATCTCTGATAACTAGAGTACTGATAGATTGTAACAAATCATTCCGGTATCACCATAGCATTTCATTTACCCTCTCCATGACATGATCTACGGGACTAAAACGGATGCTAAAAAAAAAGAAAAAGAAAATCAAACAATCTCATGGCTAATACCAGGAGCATCCCACAGGTAGTTTGGGACTAACTACAGATTGGTAGTTAATCATTTAAGTTATCTAAAACTAGATGGGTCATCTAAGCCATTTAAACATGCCTCCATTTGACTAAAAGCAAATCTAGCATTATTCCCTCAAATGTGTATACCTACATTTTATAAGCATGCATAATATCTCACTTACTGTGTGTTATGCCAAGGTTGAAAATTCCAGTTCAAAGCCCTGAGCCAGCTTCCATTTAGACTCTTAGGCTATTCCTATGTGAATAATACACAAGGTGTCTGGACCCATTAGCTGACTTAAGGACAACTGGCACAGAACAGCCCATATCCATATAATTAAACTCTCTCAGATTCAAAACGGGATGGTCCATCCAAGTAGATTTTGGCATAGGTTAACTTCCAGATCAGGCCTAGGAATTGTTTGGAAGAACACTAATTGGCCCACTCCAAGTTCAAGTCAAGGACCATGCTAAAAATTCAACACTACAGACAATAACATTCCAGCATTCATTCCTGTTCTCTCTCACTGTTTAATTTATTAGTACAGATGTACTCTTAAAGTCTGAAAACCAGGCCATAGCTGTTTAAAAACCCTGGCTTCTGAGACCTTGTGTCCTTTTCTCCTCTCAGCTCTATCCTTCCCTTCCATTTTCCCCTATTCCCCTTCAGACAAAAGCATGTCAGTGATCTTGGAGCTAGCTTGCACTTGGCTCCTCGTACCATCACTATTGTGATAATACCATGCTAAGGCACATTTACTTTAAGTACAGCATGTCATAACTAGCTGTTTTAGTTGCAAATTTGCTTGATTTCCCTGCCAAGTGCATTCACCCTTGGACAACACCTAGTCGTCAGTATTGCCAGTATTCACCTGCCACTTCATGAGTTGTCAAATGACTACTCAAGCACTAAAAAACAGTCTCTCCAGAGTTTTAATTTAAGTGTTAGCAAACAGCTTAAAATTAACAGTAAATAATACCTACCTGTAGCTAGGCAAAACACAGGAAAAAATATCACTTTTCTGACTGCCAAGAAAGGGTCTCATGTAAGTTTCCTAATTCCCCTTCACAGACTTTCTAAACGTATTGAGCTGTCTGTTAGCACTCCTACCAGAATGAAGTTGGAGATGACACAGCAAGGCTGGAAGGACACCAGCAGCATTTTGCAAAGTCTTTGGGACACTACTAAATATGAAGATGTGGTTTTCCTTGTCACAAGCTGTTTAAGAAGTCTTCTGTTTCATCTTCCAGTCTTCATCCTTCACTACAGCTTACCACTGTCAGATGTAATAACAAATAAGAAAGAAAAAAACAACACAAGTAAACAACAACAAAAAAATCGGCACTATTAAAAAAATCAGAAAAACAAAATAAAACAAAAATCCAAAATGAAATCTACCCATTCTCAACTCTCCAGACAATGGATACGTATGAGACATAGGACTCCTATGTACGATTTTACAAGTCATGTTGTTTGAAAATGCATTGTTTATATTTTAATTTCTCTTTTTAAAACATAAAAAACACCACTGAAGTTATAAGAATATATTTATGTATTTCTGATTTTCATAGGGTTTACTTAATAATCAAATTAATAGTCAGAACAATTTTCAAGGCAAGTGGCAAAAAAAGCAAGTGAAAATATGTTGTTCTGTTGTTTTCCCTTTTTTCTATTTAAACCAAGTGATAACTGAGTCCTGATAAACTGAACAACATCACTTAGCAGCATGCACAATGAGAAACTAAAAGCTTTTAATTATACTCTTACTCAGTAGGGGTGAAATTATAATTTAAAAGACTCAGGGCAGAAGCTGAATTGTTAGTTTTAGCACAACAAAGCTACAATTAGACTAAATTAGTTAACAGCTTTTTCATTAGCCTTCGATAGAAATGTGGGTGCAAACTGACTCCAGGTTATTGTTTGCAGCAAAGTATATATCTAGTTCGAAATAGTCATGTATAATGTATAAACAGTAGAAGCATGTAGAGCTGGCTGTGTTCGGAAGTGAAGGGTTCATATGTTCAAGCTATGACCCACTCACCAGGTCACAACGGAAATTCATTTCTGTGTTCTTAAAAACATCACACTCACGATGCCACATTTCTCAGACTAGTAATAGAGAAGCACTCTCACTTTCTCTCATAGGAATACCATATATAGGAAACCAAAACATGCAGTATTTCCAGTTTTTTAGCGTTCTTTTCATTTTGTACTTACCACCCAAAATAGGACCTTTCTGAATACGAAAAATATCAGCAGGAACAAACAAAATACCTAGGGGAATGAACACCACGTGTGATCCCCCACTGCAGAAATACATAGCAAAATTCCCATTCTTGGCAAATGTAGATGTTCTTTCTAATCTAAAGATACTACACACACCAAACAAAGGTAGCACAATATCATGACTACTCTGTCATTCTTGCTGGAGAAGAAAATCCTGGCCTCACTAAAGTCAGAGGCAAAGCTCTCTTTTATTTTACCATGGCCAGGGTTATAACCTCAGTAAATGAGGAATAAATGTTAGGTCCTGTGATGTATCCCTCACACCTTCCATTTGCTTTCCAGACTTCCTCGGGCATGTGCAAAGAATATAGCTTTAGCCTACCAGTGTTTGCTGCAATGAAAAACAAATAATAAGGGAAAAAATATAGTGCCAAGATATTTGGGGAAAATAAAGAAAGAGATGCAAAACCAAGACATTGAGTTGAGCTATTTATATTGGTAATGGCTCAGAGGAAAGTTAAGAAGCTCTTTTGTTAAATCTTACTTGGAGAAAACAGTCATGAGTGTGGGAAGGACTGCAAGATATGGTCTTTTGATAGTGCTAAGCTTTAACCTTTCTTTTTATGTGGTCTCTCACTTTAATTTGAATTATATAAGCATCTTTTTTAAGCATAAAGCTAAAAAAGCTATAAGCATTTCAGAAATTACACTACATTACAAAAGTACACAAATGGATTTAAGTAATGAATCCTGAGGCTAGTGAGTCATGCCATGCTATCCTCTTATTTACACTGAAGTGCTAACTTGCAGAAAAGAACATATAATTTAGTTAAAAATATGACAAGTTGAATTCTCTTTCACTCATTCCAGAAGTGTCTCAAATTGCTGCAGAGGGGCAATCTTTATCAGAAAAGCACACAATGTAACATGGAATACATCAAATAAGGAATTAACAGCTCTTATTTGTTCCCTTGCCAGCACAGCAAATTAAGATAATTGAGCTCAAAGTATCCATGCTGTCCAAAAGCTATAGTTCTCCTGTGGCCAGGCAACGAACTCCAATGCAACTCCATGCCAGTGTAGATGTAAGTTTTGAGTCTGATCCAATAAGCACAATAAGAGTCAATGGAGAAAGTGGACAATGCACTATCCTTCAACACAGTCAATAACACATAGCAAGTGACAATACCAAATGATAATGAATTTGAACAAATATTCAAAGGTGCTTCCTCCTAGTAAACTCCAAGGCTATCTTTAAAATTTTCTCCAAACAGATTTACTCAGTAACCTCTACCCCCCTTATCTTCTCCAGGCTGCAGCAAGTGTGGTATGTTTATTTCCACAAACATTGATTCAGATTAAAAAATGAACGCCTTTCTGCTACACTTGCATCATGTTTATGATCATTTTCTGCACACATTCAAGCAATTGAATTTCACTTGCATAAGTGCCAGCAGGAACTAATCAATTCCCATTAAAGTCAGTGATACTCCTCCAGCTGCCAGTCCCACATCAATATAAATTGAAATATATACACTCAAGTATTTGCACTAAAAGTGATATAGTTACGTGGGAAAGGAGTACTGTTGAATTAACCAAGGAGATGAGATTCTTCTAAAACTTTTAAGAGCTATGTTGAGGAAATTAAAATTCCACACAGGCATATACATTTTTTTTTTTCAGCTATATCTACATTTGTGCCATTCAGCGTCTTGAAGACATAAGGTTACTCATATCAAAGGTAACTTAGCAGTTTCTACGTCTGATGTCTCAGACTGTTTATCGTGGTTCTGGGAAAATGTTTCCAAAAGCCATATGGGAGACAAGAATCAAGCTGGGCATTTCACAAGGATAGAACAGAAGTTGATTTAAACTAAACAGAAGCTCTGTGAAATGGCAACAACATTTTCATACATAACCTAACACTGCAGATACTGCCCAACAGAGTCAAGAGATATATCTTAAAACATTTGCCAAAAGCCTAGGCATGGTTAACTAGTACCTGGTATGGTAGGATGAGGTATGGCTGGATGAGGATCATAGTGAACAAAGAAGGTACCTGAAGATGAAAAGGTGGAATTCAACTACCAATTTTTTTGGTTGATCTGTTTTCTAAGAACATTTACATTGGGAGAGTATTTTCATAGTATTCTCTTGGTCTGTGCAGTGTAATTGAATCTCTTGTCTTGTTTCTAGGTTCAGAAGAGAAAACCTGAAATGTCTTAAATTGTATCATCTTGTTATTACATACAGATATCTGAGAGTGTTGCTGGCATGTGGATACATTTACCACCATATAGTGACATAAATTAAGTTCTGGAAGATCTTGTACTACAAAACAGGGAAAAACTGAAATACTAGTTTACAAATATTGTTGTTTTTTTTTTCTATCAGGAGGCTAATATTGTCTCCACTTTTTATCAGTCAATAGATACTAAGATGACAGGTTGAGCTTTCTTTTCTTTTCTTTTTTTTCTTTTTTTCTTCTTTTTTTCTAAAATCAATCTTTTAATGGACAGAATCAAAGGAAAAGCAGGGAACCAGACATGTTAGAGTAGGCTGACTGGCAGAGTGGAAAGGCATGTAGAACCCTAACCTCTAAATAGATTATCAGTTTTGGGGGGGGAGAGGCAGTCCTCTCCATCACACTCAGAATAGTACTCATGTCTAAAATGATCTTATTTGAATATAACTCAATGAAAACCTGAATCATGCCTGTGACTGATTTCATCCTTATTTTATTTGGTAAGGTCCTAATCCTTTCTAGTTACATTGCCCATGGTCCAGACTGTCTTCACACTTCCGTAAGACTCTCAACAGATCAGGTATACATAATATTTTTAAAAAAGAATAATAATTCCTTTTTTTTTTTTTTTCACAAAGAAATGCTACTGACATGCAATTTGATAGAATATGGAACTCTTGTGTTCTGCAATTCTTAGCCAAAGAAAGTTCTGAAGAATGATATGAACTAAAATTAAATTAAAAGGTATATAGACTTTATCCCTTGGACCTTCTTTAAAAGAATAGCAAAAATAATAACCCAGCAGCTGGGTTCTTTTCTCACTTACACTGTTTTTACTGCACTATACGTATACTGACTTAAATGAGAATTTAACAAGAATTGGATCAAATGCCAGCTTCTGCTTTGCGCAAAGCAAACTACATCAACTTAACACTGCCATTGTTCCAGAACAAGGACACAAAATGAGGACTAGTGGACCTCATGAATGAAAGTCAATGTATGCTCCCCTCAGCCATGAATATGAGGACACTCCAGGATCATGTTGAAGGAAGGAGAGCTAAATCTCAGGTCTAAATGGTGATTTTGAAATCTCAGGTGTGTCAAAATGGTATCCTAAGGACAATCTCAAAACAGTGATGACATTAGAGAAGTCCTAAAGGTGTTCTCAGTTATATTTATTATCCAAATAGTTCCAGTCAGAACTGAGATCACAAAGAAGGTATAAAGCTGAGTGAAACCTGACAATGAGAGAAACCACAGTCTGCATTCAAACTAACTGTACAATTTGTAAAATTTATCAACCTTTTTTTTTTTTTTAATAGATATTTTGTCTCTACAACAAGAAGATGCCCAGGTTGTGGGGACTGTCATAAGAAAACAAGTATGCAATTCAACTAATACAAATGGTGAAATTTTGCATTATCATTGTTTCCACAGTCTTGTAAATAAATAAATTAAAACAAACAAACAAACAAAAAAACAGAGCACTTACTACTGCTGAATTTTTGTCACTACTTTGTCTCCTTAAAACAAATATGATCTCAAAACTTCTCTGTTTATTTGTAACATATTTATGTTATAAGGTTAAATGTAGTTTTGTTCTAGCCTGCAAAATTAAAATGTGTGAAGGTGTAATTATAACATTAATGCTAGTCCCCTAAAATGAAACACCATGCAGATGCAGAACAGAGATTGGTAGAATTATTAGATTAATTAGTGGCTAATATCTGGACATTAACTTCTCAGAGCCCAACAGTTTAGTGGCCCACTTGCTGGGGAGAAAGGGAAAACACAGTCTGTAAAAAGATAGTTGCCCACAGAATTTATTTTTCAGTAATGACAAAGGGCGAGAGATGAGAGAATAAAGTGAGAGATGGCAACAGAGCTGTCTTTCCATAAATTTATTGTGTAATCATACTACCATTTGATATAAGTAGCATATGGCATGAAAGTGTGTGCTACAGATGGAGTCCACAGCTATACAAACATCTGGCACTCTGGTATTTGATTTTGTGTTTTCCAACACACAAGGATTTTTTTGGAGCTTATTCACCCACATTCTTCACAGCAATATCAGTATTTTGCTTTCGTTTTTCTTCTGCACACTACTACAACATTTTTCTCCACAAGTCTATGTAGACTTTTTCTGGTGGTTTGGTGCAGGGTGGCAGCAAAACTTCCACCCAGTCACTTGTTCTACCCTCTGCCTTAGCAGGACAGGGGACAGTATACGAAGAAGAAAAAGGAAGCTCATGGGCTGAGACAGAGACAGGGAGGTTGCTTACCAATTACCATCTTGGGCAAAACAAGACTGGAATTGGGGAAAATGAACTTAATTTATTGCAATTTAATATAATTACCGAATCGGGTATTAGGAAATAAAATAAAATAAAATAAAATAAAATAAAATAAAATAAAATAAAATAAAATAAACATTTACACATGTAGGGAAAACACCTGTCCTTCCCTTTTCCCAGGGTCGACTTCACTCCAGATTCCCCTTTTCTGTCTTGTTATCACTGCGGGTTACACTCAGTCCATTCAGAGAGGCCACAGATGGTGTGGGGCTTGAGGTCAGCTCTCTGTGGTTCCTCTCTGTGCTCCTTGCTTCTCCTTTCCTCTGCTCCAGCGTGGGTCCTCCACAGGCTGAAGGGAATATCTGCTCTGCCATGGAGCTCCTCCTCACCTCCTCCTCCTCTAAAGTGGTCACAGCACCAAGCCTGCTGGAGTTCAAGAAGCATTTGTACAATGCTCTGAGACACACGGTTTGATCTTTAGGTGGAGCCAGGAGTTAGACTCAATGATCCTTGCGGGTCCCTTCCAACACAGGATATTCTGTGATTCTATGATTCTTCCTTAACCCCTCTTTCCCTGAGGCTCCACCATCTTGGCAGCAGGGCCAGCCATGCCCTGTGGTGGGGCCATTGGAGCCGGCTGGAACCGGCTGGCACAGGGCAGCCCCAGCCCCTCCCCACAGACGAGCCCTGCAGCCCCCTGCCAGTGCCTGGGCACCCGCACCAATGCACTTCTATATTCTGCAAAATGGAAGATGTGCTGTGGAGCTTGTTTTGTTCTGTTTGAATGGCTGGTTGCTTGCTTCTCAAGGACAACTATGTTGAAGAAGGTCAGTGAGAACACATTTGCCTATGGTTTATATTAAAGAAAAAATCAAGTCTAAACATATTTTTAATTGAAGTTGGAAATACCTGTGATTTTGTCAGCCGGATTTCACAGACTTGGATCATGCCATCAGGCAAATTCTACCCCCTCTACCCCCCCTCTTTATAGCTGTTGCATTATACTGTATTATATTGAACCGTTATACCTAAGGAGCAAAATTACCTTCCAGGGTCTTCATTAAAAAAGCTCTCAGAAATATTTTAGATATTTTGGATGTGGCATCTAAAGTTTCAAAGCTCTGTGTTAATGAAAAGAAGAGATACAGAGTCCTAAATTGTTTAGAATGTTGTTGATATCTGAGGCATCGTTTACCATATACCTAGGGTACCTCAGAGCTGTTACGAAAAACTAAAGTCAGGACTAACTTCTTTCCCCATCTGCACAAATGTATAGAGCTGTATAAAGCTGTGTATATTCTGCCAGGTGGCCTAAGACAACAGAAACCACTACCCAGTGACAAATAAGAGAGAACTTCCTAAATTATGGGCTAAACTGAAAAACAGAGATGTTTTCTTTCAGTCAAGATATCTACAGAGAAGCTATTAATATCTGAAAAGACATGTGACTTTGCCCAGAGCACACTCTTCTGCTTTTCCCAGGTTCGCTATTTGCCAGACAGTTCGCCATCCATGAACTGACTACATTTATCCCGTCCTGGCTGTAAGATTGTGGCTCATGAGGACGTCTTCTGATTTTAGTGGCACTAGAGTCAGTGGTCAGAGGCCCTCATGCAGACAGTGCATGGAGAAGACAGAGCAGAGTGGCCAGGCCAGGCCTGGAGTGCGGCGCTGGGACGGTCAGACATCTGCCAGGCAGTGCTGGAGCACGCAGGTGTGTGCCCTGTCTCCAGGACACCAGTTTGCCTGTTGTCTCAATAGTAGTTGGGGTTCCTCCTCTGGAGCACTGTAACAGTTCCACGGCATTTCTTTTTTAAACTGTCTTTGATGAGCCCCAAAAGGCATTTTTTTTGTGGATGATGTCCTTGATGTACAAGACAAGATATCAACTCTAATACGAGGACAGTTTTATCAGTAAGATCAAAGACAACCTGTCAGGCATGTGAAAAAATAGTTTAAGACATATTTAATTTTAGAAACTATATTTTTTACTACTTCTGTGCAATCAATACTGCGTTAACATTTCCCAGGACAATAAGCCAAAAATATTTAAACTTTATTTTTGTTTGTTGTCTTTGGGGTTGTAAGTCATTGTCTACTCTGCTGGCTATTCTCAGATGATTAATTTATCTGAATTACTTTGTGTTACCCGGTGCAGCTCCTTTGAATGTTATGTTTTGTAAGAAGACAAATGTGGATTTGATACCTCTCCTTGCAGGAAGAAAGCTTTATTTGTTGCAGTAAGATGACTACTGTTAATTCAGATGTTATCCCTTACAATTTATTTAGATCTTGCTCCCTGACTAACATATGCAGCACAAACGCAAACAGAAAAAAGAATAACTGAAGGTTGCATAAATTAAGTTCATTGTTGCTACAAATTTCTAAGTATTCACAAGGCTGCCTAATCTTTATCTAATTCTAAAGGTTGTCCAGTGCTTTTTTTTCATAAGGTCTTGCATCCATTTGGTTACAGCTTTACTAGGTGTAAGGATGACATTTTCCATATCGTGGATATATGTCATTGTGTTGGGGGATATAAATGAAATTTCATGAAAATCAGTTCATACATTTCAACTAGAATGAAGGCATTGTTGATTTGACCATATAAAAAATAACATTTATACTAAGAACTGAGTTAAGGACAGGCTTTTATGAAAGAAAATATAATGTGATGATATAATTAAAGATAATATCTTAGGAATGTGACATTTCCTAAGTTTTGGGCATTTGACAGTACGACTTTAAGACTCTTTTAATGTTTGCTTCTATACAAGCATTTATTTAAAATTACAGATTATTTTTATCATAGACCTTGCACATTTAAAGATCCTCTAGATTTTGGCATTTTTAATGCATATATGTCTTGTTACTGTATTTGGTGCACCATTTGATTTTGCAGGTGTTAGTCTCTTGACTGCTCAAGTAGCAGCATGTTAAGTGAGCAACACAATGTGCAGATAGGAATACAGGGAGTGTCTTCTGCAGTCAGACTGCCTTAAGTTGTTTAGAGAACTTCCCCTGTGGCTGGTTCAGATGAATGAGCATAATTAACATGAATCTCCGGTGGCAATGCAGATGACAAATGGATGATTATGTAGTGAAAAACTCTGCCTTTATGTTAGCAAGATCTGCTGTTGTGATTGTTATTTTCTCTCTCTCTGTTGCTTTGGGGTATTTTAAAAATAAAGATTCTCGCTCACAAAATAATAACAAGCCAGTGAGTACTATATTAGGCTTATCATTACATTGAGAGCCTCTGTGAATAATGAGTTCTAGCTAATGAAATAGAAAATGAAAGATCGATACCACTCAAGTAAATACAATATAGGATCCAATCTACCACTACTGAGGCTTTGATGGCAAAAATTCAATTCTTCATGATGCCTGCAGAATTGGGATGATAGCAAGCAGTCTATATATACATTCAGTAAAATGAGGGCACAGTAACCTGTGTGAGTCCATAAGCAAAACTCAGATTTTTCTTGTCAAATATATAATTAAAGCTGTAACTAAGTCCAAGTCAACTAATCAAAATATGGGTAAGCTACACTTTTATCATGATAATTAAATTCTATAACAAGGACATGGCTCTGGATCATGTCATGTAAATTAATGCTTCCATGGAAGTCACTTTGAAGACAGAACAGTTACCTAATTAGCACTTACTATTATGCTCAAGAAAGCTAGAAAACAGAGCTCAAGAAAGGCACCTGAAGCAATGTAGTTTCAGGAATCCAGGAAGAGCTGACAAAGACCCATCCTAGCAAAATAGTCCAGATTTGTCTTACAGAAAGTATAGTGCATTCTGATAGGCAGTGTCCTGGTCAACATCAACTCTTGTGCCAGATTGAACATGTGAATAAAATATTTAACCATTAGAAAGAAAACAATTGAAAATACTGATCTCTGTTAAGAAGCTGTGCTTTGGAGATATAAAAGGAGAGATGAAAAATAGCACATAATAGCACAAAATAGGCCAGAACTTTGGCTCAGCTTCTTAAGAAGTATTTAAGTCCCCACCTCTGCTGTCTGTACTCTGGGCTGGGTTCCTGTGAGATTTTAAAGTCTGATTATTTTATGTGTTCACGTCTATGAAGACCATCCTCCAAAATCCCACATAACATACTGCATGCAGTATTAGTTTTTTTTTTTTTTTTTGTTTCTAAAGCAATCTGCTAACTTTTTCTTGGACAACTGTTTCTCTTTTGGAAAGACATAGATTTTGATTTACAGACATCATGGTCTGTCCTTAAATAATTTTATTCAGGGGTTAATTCTTCTGACTGTGCACTGTGTTTTATTTCCTTTCTGAATGAACTAACTTTCATTTCTAGTTGCTGGATCTTATTTGCTCTCCCTTTGCTGGAATGATGGACCCTCTGGTATCCTCTTTTTTTCCCAAGAAAGAAAAAGAGACAATCAGACTGTGGTTTTATGTTGCTCTGCATAGTAACCCCTGCTTCCCACTGCTGAATCTGGTTTAGGCTTTCTGGTTTCCTTTGCATGCCTTCTTTACTCAAAAAACTACTAATTAGACTGCATTCATTGGAGATCTGAATTTGAATCTACTCTGGCAGAAAAGGAAGTCTGAACCTGGGCCTTCTACATTCCTTGGAAAGTGTTCTGTCACAAGATATTTTAGAAAATATATCCACAGCCTCCTCTTCTCTCCGTGCTTTTTAGGAAAGAAGCAACTCCAGTTCCACTGGAGCTCCACTGCCTTAAAATTTAGTTCTGTCAGTTCATCTGAGAATACAGTCTAGGCTGAGGTTTCCCAGGGGCCTGAACTGAGCTCAACATCCAACCTAGTCAGGGGGTAGCAACCAAGCCACTTGAAACTGGGACAATTTGGGAGATTAACAAAGATGCAGTTCTGGTCATATGATTAACACGGGTACAATAAAGACTTCCTATTAAGTATGGGCTGTCTTTATATGGTAGCTAAGCGAGATTTTTTAGAATGAGTTTTACCTTGGTGGGTGTTATCACTTCAGAGCATTTAATTCTTTTAGATCTATCCTTTACAATATAACAGAGAACATCATGGCTTTCTAAAGAGTAAATTAATGACCAAACAGACTACAAATATATAATGATAAGCTGATGAAGAAAGAGTTTTGCCCACTAAATGAGCAATAATATCTGTATTTATCCAGAAAGCCAACACATTTTAAATATTGCGACTTTTATAAGCTACGATTGTCACAACAAATTAAAGCAAATAATGCCTCCGTTGAATGAGGAGGGCTGAGCCACATGGCTGCAGGTGCATCACATAACACAGGAGGACACAGTGCAGCAGCCAGAGATATTAGAGGGTGCTTTCTCTTTATAGCTTTATGTTCTCCCCACCCTTCTTTAGTAAATCTGTGCTCAACAGAGTTGAGAGACATTGGCAAAAAAAAAAATCTGTGAGAAGACTTGTATCAAATTAATTCCCCATGACCACTGCAGTTCCAATTAGGATGTTCCACTGTAAAATTTTGACACTGCAAGTCCTAGTCACAGCCTGAGGCCTAACCATGTACAGATTTAACAAGGACTTTAATCTGTACACATGAATGCATTTATGCATTAAGGTAACCTAGAGCTAAGTCTTTACAGTCATATTATTAGCATAGAAGCAATCTTCTTCCAGCTGCAGTTACACTGGCTGAAAAATTACTGGCTTCAGCCCCAGAGGCAACTGTTATGTCTCTGACCTGCCATGTCAGAAGCCTTTTTAGTCAAAACAAACCAGGATTGCTTAAAAAAATTAAATAATATATCCATGCTAATCTGGTTTATATGGACTAAAGTGATCCCACAAGCACCTGAACTGGGAGACCAGAGGAGGCAGTAGCCTCTGGCTCTGGAGATGTGCAGATAGCAGAAGGAAGACAAAAGGTGATGACACTTTGTCCCTCTTTCTCTCTGTAGGTCTAAGGAAGAGATTGCTCAGTCTGAGATGCCCATTTAATCTTATTTACTGAGTGGTAAGTCCAGTAAGCCTTTTGGTTTCATTTATCTGAAATTTCATTTTGCCCAGCTGAGATAAATGACCTGTGACACCCTCAACAAGTTAATAGAGATTAGTTTTGAGAGACAACAATCTGAATAATCTGATGTGTAGAAATGCCACAAGATGATTATGCAAACACAATCATTTCTGGTTGTTACATTATTGAAAACTATTAAACATTTCTAAAATTATGTCCTTACCTTATCTGCATGATAACCTAAGGAATCATATAAGAAACTCCAAAAATGTAGCACCAGGCCATGCTAAATTATATGGTAGTACAATTGTGGCAGACTGTAAGGCTCAATATGCATTTCCGTGTATACATGTAATACTCTATCCATTATCTCGTCAAAGATTCAGGCTAATTAAGAGGAAGACATTTTGGCAGCAAGCCCAAATAGTTTTAGATCAGAAATAAAATGATAGTGCCTCTTCTCTAAGCAAAGAAATCCACAGATAGAAGCATCCAAATAAGTTATGTTGTACTACTTCTTTTGAGTCAGAAAACAAGATATTAGGAACAGAGTAAGTTTGAATAGTAGATTTAAAATTAGGTACTATTTTAAGGGTGAAGTAAAAATAGCCAGTTTTGTTTAGTTGGCATGTATATACACATACACACAGAAGGAAGCTATTAGCTCAGTTGACGGCAAAGAACTATTGTGCAGCCAAGCGAAGGCTCAAAAATTTGAGACAGGAAGGAAGAAAATTAAACATACAAAGGAATTCGTGGATTAAAAAAATATATATATTTCAGCTTTTAAAATCTTTTTCATTACATTTTATATACTGGTTTCTTAATTTGATTTCTCCATTGGGTCAGGATATAATCCTGAACATTCTTAATGCAAATAATATTTTTTCTAAAAAAAAAATAATAAAATAAATATTTAAAATGAAACCATTAGAAAAATGGTTAATAGAAGAACTTCTTATATAACTACACTACAGAACACTTATTCTGCATTTTTCATCTTCAAAGTGCCCCATTAACATTAACTAGTTGAAGAAGCTTCTGATAAAGGCTTTTGATAAAGTCCATTACATTTAGCTAATACATAAAGCTACTAAAGAAGCTTTGTGAGTGTTTGATGAAAAGCAAAATATACTTCTGGCATATATATTTAATACAAGGCAGAAATTTAAAAAAGGACAATAAGCGGTCAATTTACATACTATGTAAGCAGTTACAATAGCATGAAAGGGAAAGTAGATACACCAGCCCTGTTTTAGGAAAGCTTAAGCATATCAATAATTTGATTGGAGGCAACCTCATTAGTGTTGTCTGCTGCTGTGAAAAAATTCCAAGTAACCTAATAAAGAATACATATATATTTACATATATACATATAATTGGAGTGCTGCAATGGATGGCCATAAACTCTTCAGAAGGGATAGGCTCGGAAGGAGAGGCAGTGGGGTAGCCTTGTATGTTAGGGAATGTTTTGATTGTCTTGAGCTTAAAGATGGCGATGGCAGGGTTGAGTGTTTATGGGTAAGAGTCGGGGAAGGCCAATGAGGCAGATGTCACGGTGGGAGTCTGTTATAGACTGCCCAACCAGGCTGAAGAGGCGGACAAAATATTCTATAAGCAGCTGGGACAAGTCTCACAATCGCTAGCCCTTGTTCTCATGGGGGACTTCAACTTACCAGATATCTGCTGGAAATACAACACAGCAGAGGGGAAACAGACTAGGAGGTCCCTGGAGTGTGTGGAAGACAACTTCCTGACACAGCTGGTGAGGGAGACAACAGGGGAAGTTGCCCCTCTGGACCTTTTGCTTGCAAACAGAGAAGGACTTGTGGGTGACGTGAAGGTTGGAGGCTGTCTTGGGCATAGCGATCACAAAATAATAGAGTTTTTGATTCTTGGAAAAGTAAGGGGGGAGGGGAGGGTTGCAGAACCGCCACCTTGTGCTTCCAGAGGGCAGACCTTGGCCTTTTTAGGAAACTGGAAGACAGAGTCCCTTGGGAGGCAGTCGTGAGGACGAAGCAGTCCAGGAAGGCTGGGCACTCTTCAAGAAGGAAATCTTAAAGGCACAGGAGCAGCCTGTCACCATGTGCTGAAAGATGAGCCAGCAGGGAAGCAGACCGGACTGGATGAACAGATAGCTGTGGCTGGAGCTCAGGAAAATAAAAGAGAGTTTCTGACCTTTGGAAGAAGGGGCAAGCCACACAGGAGAACTACAAAGATGTCGTGAGACTATGCAGGGAGAAAATTAGAAGAGCCAAAGCCCAACTGGAGCTGAATTTGGCTAGTGCAGTAAAAGATGCTTCTATAAATACATCAGCAACAAAAGGAGGACTAAAGAGAATCTCCATCCTTTATTGGCTGTGGGGGGAAACATGGTGACAAAAGATGAGGAAAGGCTGTTTAGTGGTAAACTTAGCAGTGCTAGGTTAATGATTGGACTTAATCTTAGAGGTCTTTCCAACCTAAATGGTTCTATGATTCTATGATCACCTGCAGGTCACACTTGCACTTCAGGCTATCAAACAAATAAATAAGAAACCCAATGAGTATGTTGTTTTAGAGACATTCATATGTCTTGGAGATCTTCTTTTTATATATAAGCAATGCAAATTTGTGGTGCAACATCATGTGATTTATTTATTTGATATCCTGAAGTGAAGGGTCTTTATTTTGTTGGGGATAAATTAACTCCCCTAATGTATTGAAGCAATGCACTACATTTGATTCCAAAACTAATATATTTTTCTTTTTTGCTAAGTGTGCACCATTCCTCACCCTGCATTCAGGGTATGGAACTCCATCCAGCAAAACCTAGGAAAGGCCAGGTTAGGCACAGATAAATTCAGCCCATACATCAGCCAGAAGTCACATGCTCCAACACTGGTTGCTGTGAGACACAGCACTTCACATGTCAACTGTCCTACCTTCATCTCAAGCATTAACTGTTTCAACCTCAAATCCCCAAACAGAAAGCACCTCTGTTCTCTTACTTAATCCCTGTTATCTGGTGCTCTTTCCTCTAGAAAATTATCCCCACCTTTCTGCTACTTGCTTGCAATTCTATGAGCAAGAACATCTGTAATAACTAGTAAGTCTTTTGTTCATTCATCCTGAATTACATCGAGTGGATACCATGAGTCTTTGGGAAGCTGGGAATAATTTAGCACCTATCATGGAAATAAGAGTTCTTTATAATCAGACCTTCAAAGATCAGAAGGATAATGATCTCAAAATAGGGCTTCAAAACATATAATTACTATGCATCTGGCTTCAGACATATCCATCATTAAAATATGTATTACGATGTCTGTGCTAAAAATCTCACAGCATCGATTGAAGAGACTTATCAATCATCGTGATCACAAAGGGCTACTCAAGGATAGCTGGAGAAGAGCTAGTGTTGCCACCAAGGTGATGAATTCATCAGTGAATGAGAATTTGCAGTGACACGATGAAGTTTCAGGTGTATCTGAATAGAAGCAGGCTTAGGGATTGAGAATAGTTACTTTTTCTGAGATTGATAATACAGATGCACTTGCCTGCTCTTGAAGACTTGATTTATTTAAAGAGAGGATGTGGAAGTGGCAGATGTCTTGCCTTAGTTCAGACTTGGAATGGTCATTATGCTAGCTGGTCTTAAACTAAGAACTGATAATTGGGCACTGGGCTTTTGGGTAGGGATTTTTTGACCAACAAAGTTGCAAATAACAAAACATCTGGGATGTATAATACAAGTTATTAATTATAAAGGTTTCCTTTTACTCAGTTCACGAGAGGCCAATGAAATTCAAACCAGTGGAAATCTGTGGAAAGATACGAGCGAATTGCAAGGTTGCACCGAGATAAATATTTTCATATTTGGAGGTCTGCAGAATAGCAAAGCATCAAGTAGGCCTGTGGTAAAATTAAGCTTCAGAAATAACAATACAATCAGGAAGATGCCAATATCTTGTTAATTTTGTGCATATGGATTCATCTTTTTCTGTTTATTTGGAGAGATAATAATTTGATTTTTCAACACAGTGACAGCCATAAATGCCAGAGGTCTAGCCATAGTCTCCATGGTTATGTCTCCCTACTGTTTTTTCCATCACATCATGCCATAGACTGTTTGGACTTACAATTTGATAGCATAAAATCACATAAAAAGAAACATAAAATTGGAAAAGATTTCAGAAGCTCATCCAATTGTATTCTTACACAAAAGATGTTTAAGATCTTCAGTAATGCCCTTCCAGACAGCCAACTTCAACATTCAGTTTCACTGGCAAACCGTTAGAAGCTTCTACAAAATATGTTCCCTTGCTGCAGTTTGAGCCCATTATTTCTAGTTCAGGACACAGCAAATAGATTATTACCTTTCTCTTCAAAACAGCCTTCAATTAATTTGAAAATGATTATTTCTTTTCTTAATCTTCTCTTCTCTTACTTTAAATAAAACAAATGTCTTTAGTCTTTTCCCATGGTCTATAAACTTCTCATCATGCAACTAGTTAAAAAACAATGCTAGAACTGCAATAGAAATATACTGAACTAAAGGGCAAGTAAGACTTTAATCTCAGCCTAAAAATAATGCAAGACAATCTGTGAGTCAAAGATAAATGACTAAAACTGTGTGTGTTCTCTAGAAATACTTCAAACTAGATAGACCAAGGATACAACATTATCTCCAGGTGTATTGGGACCAGCTACCTAACTTTCTGGTGTTATTATGCTGTAGTCCTTTCTGGACTATCTAAATATCTTTGAGAAACTCATCCTTCTACTTCACTGAAATGAGAGACGATGGATGAGCAGGGTTTACCTTCACCTTTTAGTTATTAAGGATCTGAGGGAATTTGCCCTAGTATTTAAATTATTTTCACACCTCAAAATGTTGGGACTGCCCACTGCCTATCTAGTGATAGACTACTAAGAAGGCACTATCAAATCTTTTCCACTTTCAGAGATGCCTCTGTTATGCCTTGTGTTATACCAACAGAGAAGGACTGCCAGGTAACGGGTCATCCAGATCACCTCGAGTCTTGGAAAAAGGGGCCCTCATCAGCCACCAGCTACAGTGGTTAGAAATGCAGTGCCTGGAATCCCACAGTGCTGCACTGTGCAGCAGTGCAGTGCTTTGCAGTAATGGGCCAAATAAAAAGTCAACAGGCCATCTGAGAATCTGTAATGACATTAGGTAAGTTAAAAATCACAGTAACTTAGGAAACCCTCGGATTAAGATGCTACTTCTTTCGTCTGTTGTGAAGAAAAAAGTTTCACACAGATACACTTGAAGTAGTGAAGTCTGTAATTTCTTCCAGAACATTGGAAACAGATTATCAGCTGAGATAAACCAATTTCCGGTTCTTCTAGACCATTTCTTCCACTTCTAGGTTGCAATTGGTTAGGTCACTGCTTGAAAATAAGTCATTGGGCTTTTTGCAGCTTTGCTATTGATTCTGTTCTGGCCAGTTAAGCAGTAGCCTACAGGATCTGTTTACTTGTGCTTGACTTCAGCCCTTGTATGTTTAATTCATACCTACATTAATATGCATTTGTATAATGAATAAGGTATGAATAAGGTAATGAATCAGAGGTAGCTGATTTTACATGGAGCTTTATCTTTCTAGCCTCTTCTGTTTAAATTGACGCTTCTGACATTTAAGAAATAAGGATTTTATTGTACTTTCTTCTGTGATGTGCATTTTAACACACTAGGGCAAATCTACCTCAGCTGGCCACTATGATCATCAGCTACTGGCCAGTGTCACCTATGCTCCTGAAATACATGACACTATTACAGTCTAGATGCTGCACAGTTATTTAGAAAGTCTGTGTTCCTTATTGGACAGTTCAATGGGGAAGAAGTAGATAGTTGTTGAGGAGGGCAGAGGGCCCTGGAAAGCATTCAGGGGACTGGGAGGAAGTGGAGAAAGCCACTGACTAGATCAAGAGTCTACCAAAGTAATACATAAACAGGGTTGATGACTGCATGTCAAAAAAAGCCATAGTCCATGATTCTATGTCAAAAAAAGCCATAGGCCATGTCCCACAATCCCCATGCAGGTCTTCTTTTCTTCTTCCTGTAACAATATCATTGTGGTATCCATCTGATATATGGAAGTATGCAAATGTTTACAGATCTGGTGATGGCTTCATCAGCTTTCTCTAAATTCTTTGCACCCTTTGGAAATAAAGCAACTACAAACCTGAAGCTAACTGACAAAGACGGTGGACCCGTATGTGTCCTTTCTATCACTAGAGAAGCATAATGCAGTGAAGATAGCCCAGTGATTCTGTTTCTTTGGTTTTCAGCTGCTGTGCCATCTAGCACACTTCAGGCTTATTTTTTTCTTTCTTTAGCTGGTGGAAACCAAGGGTAACACCTGAAAGAAAAGGAGCTTGGCTAATGTGAAAATATGGCAACTTACTCTCATGGCATTAGAAGTGACTGTTTTCCTTTCGTTCTCTTCTGTATTGGACACTAGCTTAACAGGCAGTGAGTTAATTAATCAAGGTTAGTGTTTACAAAGTTAGTAAAACATTTTTTCTTTTGTAGCCATTTATTAAGGTTGTTTGTTTACTTGTTTGTTAACGAAGAAACTCCCTCTTACCCATTGCTACATTCACAGTCTTGGTAAGAAAGGAACTGACTTTCTGATCTTTGAGAGGATCTGACCAGATACTCTAAACACTTCTCTAAATAGACTTAGCCATTCAGGGGGTGTACTCCTGCTGTGTGTATGTATGTGGCATGTAAACTATGTCCCCTTCCTTGGCAATGAGTATACGAAAAGTATGTTCTGACCAGCTGAGAGGGGAGTCTTACTTTTCATCAAGCAGATTCAGTATACAGATGCTCACTGTAGGGATCTAGTATGTGGCACCACAAAAGATACAGTTAGCTGTCATTGGACTGTGGGGAACTAAATGAGTCATTTATCTGATTTTTGTAAGATACTCCAAAAATAGTTGTTCATTAAACACTCAGCTTGGGTTTAATGTAGAAGGTCAGAGGCACCACCCATACATAACCTTGCACAACAGGTACTTAGCAATCATTTTAGCATGCATTTTCATAGTGTAAGTCTCACTGAAAAATATATATAATTCAATTTCACTGCAAGATATTTGTGTAAAATATACATAATTCTCACCAAGAGTGAAATGGGTTCAGCTTAAAGGCCAATTTTGGACACCACAGAAACAATAAGTTAAGTGAAATGTCAGTGATATGTATGCAAACTGAAGTAACTTCCAGGCAGAGGGAGAAGCACGGTATGTCTTTAGCTAAAAAAAACACGAATAACTAGTGAGAGAGACTTGGAGAAGTTTAAGTATTTTACTGTATAAGTATGCCCTGTCCTTATTTTATCTTCGTCTTTCTTCACGTTTATTAGCAACCATATCTGAGATTGCTAGGCCTTTCTGCATCTCAGAAAGTTAAACCATTTTGTATTCACAATTTCTTTTATTGGGGCCAAACTTTCTTATGCTGTACATTGGCACAGAGGCTAAACGACTTCACTAAAAATTGCAAAAATACTGATCACTATAAATGCTATAGAAATAAACTATAAATAACATCTTACATTGTTGCATTTCATTAACCATCTGATCTTTTGCTTCTCTACGAGATCCAGATTATTCACAGTATTCATGTGTGGTCTAAAGCCGAAATAGTAACAGTGTTGTCATACTTGTGACAGTATGAGCAATATGAGGAAAGATGTGGAGACAAATGTAGTATTTCCTACTATTAGATTGTTACTTCTAACATTAAGAATGACTTACAAATTTAAACATGGTAGCCTATCACTTGCACTAATAAAATATCCCACAAATATAAAGGAGAGTAGAATGCCTGCAGTAGGCATACCAGCCTAACTTAAAAAAACAAACAAACAAAGAAACAAAACAAAAACCACATTTATAAAAACATATTAAATTCTAGAATAACTGCCCCTAGATGCAATAGCAAAACCGAGTGCACTCATCTTCTGGTTACCAAGGCTGAAGACTAAGAACCGAATGTGACGTGAATTCTCCCCTAAAGGAAATGTATGGGGTTTTTATAGAATGCAGGAGTCAAAATCCAGTTAGACATTCCTGAGAACATCTTGCGTACGATCTCACTATCTAAATCTTGCAGTTATTGTGTCTCAACCATCAGGACTGTACTTGTGAACTGCCAGAGGTTTGGAATCAATGGGAGAACTCATATTTCTTCCGTAAGTACAGAATAAGATGCTGTCAGAATCAGAAGTGTATAGAGAGAGGTTCCTATGAAATGGTACTTCAAAGTGGAGTAGCAAGCAGAAATGTAATGTGCTCCATGTAAGAAGTGTCGCTAAATGGGAAGTGGTATATCCATTAGCTGATGTTTCTGGAGAGTCATAAATGAGAGGCCCATATACTACATTTGCAGTAAACATCTGTGCAAACAGCTATCAGAGCTACTGAAAAATTTTAAAAGCTTCTTTATGTGACAGGGGAATGCAGCAGAACAGCCAGTGGGACAGGTGTGGGGTAAGAATGCTGTCATCTTAAATTCCATAAAATAGAACCTACTTTCTTCTAAAAATAGGAGTGAGAACTCCTCTATATCCCTCTGCAAAGACAGGACTTTCCCAGGAATCACCACCTCCTGAGGAAGATGCCATCTCATGTGACTGATGAGCAGCCTGAATGCCATGCACAGATGCAGGCCTGGTCCTAAAATTGAGACAGTATCTGACATTTGCTGAAAGAATTCAGAGATAGGAGTTTAATACAAAGGTCCTGGTGACAAAGAATTGTTAAGTCACAGCACAGCACTGAAGTCTGAACATCCAGTTTATGTGCCTGAATTAGGATGCTCAGTCTGGCTTTGGTTCACTACATGGCCAATAAGGATTCCTACCCCCCACACTCAGATTCTGCCTTTTGGCTATTAAAGGGAACATATTGTTGAATTTGGTTAATATGGTAAATGCCATCTTCATACCAGTACCTAAAATAAGTCTATATAAACATCAGAGATTCAAAAGCCATTTTAAAATGCAAGTAGTACAGCTGTTTCAGTCCAGTACAGAAAAGTAAAGCCTTTAAGAGCACGTGTAGCATTAAGCAGATACTTAAGTGCTTTTATACATCAGGGCCTCATAGAAGATTTGTGAGGTTTCTCTGAGATCTGATCCTAGAATTTTTTTTTTTTAATCATGCTTGCTTTATGTTATATGAGAACGTGCTACCAGTTGTGACATTAATTTGTCCATTGAATGAAACAAGTGATCTATAATAGTCATTATTATTACCAAAACAAAGTTGTTGAAGATTTGCATTTTCTATAGTATTTTTTATCATCAAAAGCTCACTTTAAATTAGTCTTGTTACCATTTACTGTGCTTTGCTGACTAGTTGTAGCTTTGGAAAGTAATCTATTTTACAATATAGTGTTGTTATGCTACAATGTAATAAAATACTAGTGTGATTAAGCTGATAACTTCTTAATTTTATACCATACTGAATAACTATCATTATTTTTCTTGGTAATTACAAATGATAATTATATTTGAAGTTACCATAAAAATTTGTCTTGTAAATCAACAACAAATAATTTTGCATTTCTCCAGCTAGAGAATAATAGAGTAGAACAATAAACTACTTTCCTTGTACTACCACCAACTGCAAAACCTTTAACAAGTTCAATAGAGGCAATACATCTGCATATCTGCAAATGGCACAAGTGAGATTATAGAGTAGTCTTTTTAAAATGCACAGGACTTTTTTTTTAGTTTGATGTGTAAGTCAATTTTATTTTGCATTTTCCAAGTTTTCTATGTATTACTTGAGCAAGAAAACTGAACCTTACTTAGTTCTAACACTGTTAATGTGAGCTAAATGAAGGAAAAGCTATTATTTATTAATCCTGAGTTATTAAGTATCACAAGAGAAGAGAGTTTATGTTTTGAATTATATAATGAATAAAGCACTAATGTTCTGTTTTCTATCTCATATCTGATGGGACATTTGCCTGTGAGCGGTGTCTGATATATTAAAAGGTATCCATCTGCAGTATGCATACTGCAAGAGTTTTCATGGTAAGAATAATGCACTTATTCATATTTGTTGGTACAATACCAGCCGAAAGAGAAAACTTAAATATTCTTGAAAAAAATATACACACACACAGCACTAGAGAAGATTTAGTACATAACAGATGGCTAACTGTGCAGAGATGTTTTAACAGATGGTTGTCATGAAGGTCTGGAATAAAAGCAGTTTACTAGAATTTGGAAGCTATAATCTTACCAAGCAAGACTTTTCCTCTATTCCACTGAAGCTAATGTATGACACTGCACTGTTGTCAGCAAATAATCTGAGTTTTTATCTATTACTGGCTACCAAACTAACTTCTAAAACACTTTCTAAAACCAAGAGATAAAACTAAAAAAATAAAAATCATAGTTTACATACCACCGTTGTTGGTTGGTTTGTTTGCTTTCCCTTGTCAAAAGCTCATTCATAAGCTTGACAACAACCTTTTTCCTGTGAATATCTGAGAATCTGCATGGCTGTGGAGCATGCCTGGTGCTCAGACAATTGGTATCAACTCAAAAGAAACATCACATCCTTCTGAGGTTCATTCTTGGGTAATTCCATTGACAAAGTTGTTCCAAAGTAGGGAAGCACAGAACAATCCTTGAGATCTCTTCAGATATGGCTTTAGAGCATTAGATATATTGTCAAGTCTACTACCCTCATGCAAACAAAAATAACTGCAAAAAGAAGGCGAAAGCACAAAATTTGAATGTAGAATTTAAAAACAAAACCACAAAAATGAAGTACAACATTTGTACCAATTATGGGTGCAAATAATTTTCCTATAATCCACAAGAAGGAAGAAAAAAAAAACAGAAAAGATCCACCCAGCAATACTTATTGAGGCAACATTCATGCTGAAGTTTGCTATATACTTGCAAAAATCACCAGTGTGTTAACAAAGAAGAGAGCTGGCTTCAGCATAGCTAAGTGGGACACTTCTTGCCAGGGAGAGAAGTCTGTAATGCAAATGGCAGATTCTTTATCAGAAATAGAAAGCGCCTTTCAGTAAGAATGAGCTCTGGTCTATTAATGCCAAAGTTAATATGATTAAACCTTAGTTATATGTTCATTTGAGATCATAGAATCATAGAATCATCTAGGTTGGAAAAAACCTTCAGGATCACCAAATCTAATCATCAGTCTGACCTACCAAGTCCCATCACTAAACTATGTTCCTTAGTGCTATGTCCACGTATCTCTGAAATACCTCCAGGGTTAGGGACTCCACCAGCTTCCTGGGCAGCCTGTTCCAATGCTTGACCACCCTCCCCATGAAGAAATTCTTCCTAATACCCAATCTAAACCTTCCTTGACGCAACTTGAGATCGTTTCCTCACATCCTATCACTTGTCACGTGGGAAAAGAGACCAAAACCCTCCTTGCTGCAACCTCCTTTGAGGTAGTTGTAGAAGGCAATGAGGTCTCCCCTCACCCTCCTCTTCTCCAGACTAAACAAGCCCAATTCCCTTAGTCACTCCTCATAACTCTTGTTTTCTAGTCCCTTCAGCAGCTCCATTGCTCTTCTCTGCACTCACTCCAGCAATTCAACACACTTCTTGTAGTGAGGGGCCCAAAACTGAGCACAATATTTGAGGTGCTGTCTCACCAGTGCTGTGTACAAGGGGACAATCACTTCCTTAGTCCTACTGGCCACACTATTTCTGATACAGGACGGGATGCCATTGGTCTTCTTGGCCACCTGAGAACACTCCTGGCTCATGTTCAGCCAGCTGTCAACCAGCATCTCCAGGTCCTTTTCTGCCGGGCAGCTTTCCAGCCACTCTTCCCCAAACCTATACCACTGGATGGGGTTGTTATGACCCAAGTGCAGGACTCATCTCTTAGCCTTGTTGGATGTCATGCAATTGGATACCCATTGATCTAGCCTTATCCAGCTCCCTCTGTAAAGCCTTCCTACCCTCAAGCAGATCAACGCTCCTGCCAAACTTGATATCATCCACAAACTTACTGAGGGTGCACACGATCCCTTCACACAGATCATTGACAAAAATGTTAACCAAATCTGGTCCCAGTACTGAGCCCTGGCGGAATGCCGCTAGTGACCAGCCTCAACTGGATTGAACTCCATTCACTTCATGCCTGTCCAAGCCATGAGCAGCTACTTTCTCCAGGAGAATACTGTGGGAGATGGTGTCAAATGCTTTACTAAAAGTCAGGTAAACAATATCCACAGCCTTTCCCTCTTCCACTAAGCAAGTCACCTTGTCATAGAAAGAGATCAGGTTAGTCAGATAGGACCTGCCTTTCATAAACCCATGTTGGCTGCTTCTGGTCACTTGACTGTCCCATATGAGCCATGTGATGTCATTCAAAATGATCTTCTCCATAACCTTCCCTGGTACCAAGGTCAGACTGACAGGCCTGTAATTCCCTGGGTCCTCCTTCTTGCCATTCTTGTAGATTGGAGTCACATTCGCTAACCTCCAGTCAACTGAGACCTCTCTGGTTAGCAAGGACTGCTGATAAATTATTGAAATTGGCTTGGTGAGCACTGTCACCAGCTCCTTCAGTACCCTTGGATGAATCCCATCCAGCCCTATAGATTTATGAACACTCAAATGATATAATAGGTCACTTACAGTCTCCCATTGGATTATAGAAGCTTCATCTCTCTTCCTGTCACCATCTTCAAACTCAGGGGGCTTGGTACCTGAGAACAATTGGTCCTACTAATAAAAACTGAGTCAAAAAAGGCATTAAGTACCTCAGCGTAATCCTCATCTTTCATCACTACATTACCCCTCACATCTAATAAAAGATGAAGATTCTCCTTAGTCCTCCTTTTGTTGCTCTGTGTTTGTAGAAGCATTTTTTATTGTCTTTAATGGCAGTAGTCAGATTAAACTCCCGTTAGGTTTAGGCCCTTCTGATTTTCTCCCTGCATAACTTGACAAACAGCTCTACAGTCCTCTTGAGTTGCCTGCCCCTTCTTCCAGAGTTCATAAACTCTCTTTCTCTTCCTGAGTTCCAGAAGAAGCTCTCTGGTCAGACTGGCTGGTCTTCTTCCCAGCTGGCTTGACTTTCAGCCCATAAGGATGGCCTGTTCCTACACCTTTAAGATTTCCTTCTTGAAGAAGGTCCACCTTCCTGGACTCCTTTGCCTTTCAGAACTGCCTCCCAAGGGACTCTGTCAAACAGGTCTCTAAATAGGCCAAAGTCTGCCCTATGGAAATCCAAGCTAGCGGTTCTGCTAACCACCTTCCTTACGTCATAAGATCAAAAACTCTTATCATTTCACAATCGCTGTACCCAAGACAGCCGCTAACCATCACATCACCCACAAGTCCTTCCTTGTTTGCAAACAACAGGTGAAATGGTGTACCTTCCCTAGTTGGCTCCAGCACCACCTGTGTCAGAAACTTATCCTCCGCACACTCCAGAAGCCTCCTGGACTGTTTTCTCTCTGCTGTATTGTATTTCCAGCAGACATTTGGGAAGTTGAAGTCCCCCATGAAAACACGGACTAGTGACTGTGAGACTCATATTAGTTGCTCAGAGAGTATTTCATTTGCCTCTTCATCCTGGTTGGGTAGTCTATAACAGACTTCCACCATAATATCTGTGTTGGCCTGTCCCTTGACTCTTAAGAAGAGACACTCAACCCTTTCATCACCATCGCCCAGCTCCATGCAGTCAAGGTGTTCCGTACCGTACAGAGCTATTCCACCTCCTCTGAAGAGCCTGTAACCATCTATCACAGCACTTTTTAAACATTAACTCAAACACAGTTGTTTGCTGATTTTGTTTCCCAGTTTCCCATGAATGAAGCAATGTTACCTTTCACTGTAAGAATACCATGTGGATTTTTTTTCCCCATCCATTGGATTTTGCATGTTCTCTTGTTCTTCCCTCATTTGCATATGCCATAAACTTTGAGTACTTTTCAGACACTTCCCCTGATTCTTGAGGGCAATGGAAGCATTATCAGTGCTGGGTCTGGGTAATTTTGACTGACCAGGCGAAGGTAAAGAGGGAGGACTGAGGAAAATGATTAGGTGAAACTCTTGCAGATTGAATGCAATGGGCGAGGTAACAAGGGCCAGTTTCATTATATGATTGAAGTACAAAGATCTAGGTGAACTCACATGGTCAATTCTAGATGAATTTTCTTCATGGATTTTAATATGCCCTCTCCAATGGTTTGTTACAAGCAAAGATATGGGATATGATGGTGGAAAACCCAATGATACTGTTTATTTTAATCTACAAATGATAGGAAAAAAAGAATATTAAGAATTCTTTACATTTACCTGATAAAAGTTAATTATAATTAATAATTAGAGTTAAAACTATATTAGATACTTGATACAGTTATATTTCATGTTGCATTGTGAAATCAGTCGTTCTGCAAAGTAACTGACAGTTTTAGCCTTTTCACAAAATAACTGAATATTGTATATTGGTATTAAATGAGATATTCAAAACCTGTTTATTTTGATTATTTATTGAAAATGGAAATCCGTTTTACTGCTACATACAAAATCATGAAGTAGCTGTTCGTAATATTGTACAGTAATAAATACCATTAAATTGTGAAAATATTTCACAAAGGGCTGTGAAAGGGCTGTCTTTCACAAAGATGTATCTTCCCTGATTTTGTGTGTCTTGCTACAGTCATATGGTCATCGCTACAGTCCCTTTTTAAACTTAATATTTTATGCAGATTCAATTAATTGAGCTCTGAGGGTTCTCATGCTTTTCATTTCATTACAGAGGAATCCTAGATCCTAGTTTAGATTAGATATGAGGGGAGTGAAGGGGACAGGAGAGAGATAAAAAATGTGAACAACTGGATGAAGACACAATGGTAGGAAACAGTTTTCATGGGGAAGTTTGGAAGAACTGCGAGAGCTAGGAACATTGCACTTCTACATATATGGATATCTGTGCTCTGGAAACTGAAAACCAAATTCACAGAAGCACTTAAAGTAAAAATCCTGCCGGACCAAACTGTGATCTTTACATATCTCCATGTCATTTACCACCAAGTCCAAAAATGCCAGCATCCAGAGGAATATTAGATTTTTGCATTGCAGTTCCCAGGTCTAATGTTCTCTTCAGTAGCTTCATCTCAAATACAACAATAAGAAATAAGATTTGGAAGGAAGTTTAAGATTGTACACAGAAGTAAGGTAAAGTGTAATATATCCAATGTCACTTACAAACAGGGTGATTTAAGAGTTTAAATCAAATTGTGAACATCTCAAGACTGCAATAAACCAAATAAATTCAGAGCTGCACTCTGACATTATTTCCAGTGAGTGCTGCTATATTCCACCATTAGTTCTAAAGAAGTTTGCACATAATTGTGCTTACATTTAAGTGTATCAGTGCTTCTACTGACTTAATAACTATGCTTATGCTAAAGTGTTTTAGAGTAGTAAAAGATTCTTTATTCCAATCAAAAGAGACACTCCTTGATCATTTAACTTACTGAGTTGTAAAGTCAAAGGACTTTACAAAAGGACAATATAACTTAATATGCAAATATGCTTGAGACAATATATCAGCAGTTTTCCTGCTCTGCTGATCCTTCTTGTATATTGAATGATGAGTGTTTCATTCAACTTTCAGCCCATTCTGCTTCAGTATATGACTCTTATACTGCTATTTTATAATCTCTGACAATACCAATGGTAATTAATTATACAGCAGTTCTTGCTAAGGTACTGAACATCCTAAATAATTATAATGGGTAATTATAACAAAAACACAGTAAACATTTACTGATACTTCATTTCACTGAAAAGGATTGTGTAGTAGTAAACCATAATGGATTTTTTTTATGAGCAAAACCAACCACTAATACTTCTCAAAGTTTTTTCAAATGATGATGTCAAAGTGCTTCATGAACAATGGATTAAGTTTTGCAGCATGTCTCAAATGTGCATTTGGCGCGGTAAAAGAATCAGTCCTTTTGTTCTTTTTTGTCAGGTCTATCAGAACTTGATTTTGGGATTAATTGTTCCTGATATTGTCTGCCATTGTAAGCAAATGCATAGCTTTCCACCTGCCAGAACTGAAGATTTTCCCTAATGAGCCATCCTATGTACTATATGTTGCCAGCCGTTCCCTAGAGAAACATTTACAAAATAGACTTCAGTCATCTGTTTCATAGTTTATTTAGTTTTTCTTATTTATTTGTATGACAGACTAGAATATATTGACATAGTTGCAGAACACATAGCATCATTGATCAAATATACAGATGCTAAGGAAAAATTCTTTTTTTCTTTTTTTCTGATTGAATTGACATATTTCAATTTGGAAACATTGCTCCAGAATTTCAGCAGTCCTCAGTTTATTCTCCTTTCATCACCCTAACTTTGAACAACTTATCTCGTTATTAATTAAGTTCTCCTCAACTAAGAGTGGGTGTGTATTACAGGAGTCTAGGACTGTGCAAATCATAGAAAATACAGTTCAAGCTGTAATATACAAACCTTTGTAGTAAGTTCCACTTATTGCATTTCCTTATCAAAAAATGGTGACATTCTAACATTTGTTCCAAGGTAAAGAGACACATTTCTTAAGAACTTCTACAGAATTAACAACCTTCATGGAAATTGCTAATCCATTAGTATTTTTGTTAATATATATATATATATATATATATATTTATCAGTTGAATAATATGTTTGAAATAAGTATTTCTGCCTAAAAGTACATCTGATGTTATATATGCAGAAGTATGCTAAAAATTGTGTAGCATGGATGTTGGTGTTGTAGAGCCAGTTGCACATTTGGTCACCTACTGAAAATAGGTCTTTACGTTTCTATGGTTTAAATTTCTGTGTTGTTGGAAACACACAACTTGTAAATGGATGAGAAAAGAGGAATTGCTTCTGACACACTCCTTTTATCTATTCCCCTGTGAGGAGAAAGTGGAACTGAGAAAAGTAATGCAGCTGTTTGATAAGAACTTTGGTTTTACTTCATTCTTCTGAAGTTGAAAGTATGTTTGTGTAACATCCCACAACAAACAGTTTTAATATTTTGAAGTACCACTCTTCTACCAAATATCAACCGCTCTGCGAATGTTTATTACAAGAAGGATACCAATGTAAAAATCTCATAAATGTTATCTTTGTGGCAACTGTCATAGACCATAAGTGAATCACAAAAAAATAACTATCCTGTAAGCTAAACTTTGCATTTGAAAGGTAAATGACAAATAGCTTAAAACAGTATTTGACAACTGACTTTCCTCATGTCTTTTCCTAGCTACTTTGACAGTCATGTTTCTGAAGGTCAAACAAAGCAGAATAATTAAAAAGTATGTTTTTCAAACATAAATGACAAATGTTTTGTTAAAAGGTGGAAATGGAAGTATCGTATTCATGATGCTCAGAGAAGTCACAAACGCTCTGAAAGAACGTGCATTCTCCCTTCAGTGAAAACAAGTAGTTGCCACCATTGACAGTACGTCACCAGCTTCCATCTTGGTCTCATGTCAGGCTCAAGCATCATGGTTGTCATCCTTTTGTTCTCTCCTGCCTGCCAAAGTAGTATCTCAGTTTTACGTCCTCACCTTCCTGTCACTTGTACTCCCAGTGTAAAAGGCCAGTTCCCATCCCTTGCAGCCTTAGCAAGTGCCCTCTCTCTTGCCGGTCCTGGTAGTTACCACCATACTACCTGCAACAAGGAGCCTACCCAGGCTGCAATCAGTTACTTGGATTGGTAATTGAATGTGTTAAGAACCTCACCCACTTTTCGGCAAAGTTCACATACTAGTGGTAGTACTAGTTTGCATAGTTAATAGTATTTACACCACAGTCTGGGAACTTCTTTCCTAAGAAACTAGAAATATAAAATATTTCCTCTTGTTCTTAACCGGTCTTAATTTAGTCACAGAATGGCCAAATACTAATGTTTACATAGTTCTGCCACCTATGGTGGTCTTCTTATCCATCCACATGGGAAAGTGCCATGTCAGCAATATCTTCAAAAAAGTTGTACAAGTCAGGCCAACAGTGCTTGATGCAGGACATACACACTTTTCACCTATCATATTGGTCAAATGGCCACTGATGAAGTCATTAGTCTAAAGATAAAGTGTTAAAAAAAAAAAAGCGATTGAATCACTTCTGTTTTAATCACATGCACCAAGCAATGATAAAGATGATCAGCACAGGAGGGTGAAAACAGTGTTTTTTTTTTCTTTTTTCACACTGTGAATTCCCCACTGGGCTCAAAGCCTGTGACTACATATTCAGACCTACTCTTGCTCTGTCACAGTGCCAGCATATTCCCGCTGGCTAGGAATTTTTTGGATGAAAAGCAATTCAACTTTTAAATACTCAAAACAATCTTTTGCTGGAAATTCCAGATTCTGCAAATTCCTCAGGGCTCACCTGTTCCAGTTAATGTTTTCCAACAGAAGAAACTGAAAAAGCAGGTAGTACCAGCACTGTCCACATGATTCTCTCTATCATGAGGAGAAGGGTTCGATGTATCCCCCTCCTTTTTCAATTCACACAATCACAATCTCAGCTTTTTTAGCTACTTAGAGGTTGGAATCTATCCTACATGTAATGAAAAAACAGGATCATACAAATGTAAGCACCTTAACCAAATACGGGCAATTTCACTATTTTGTATATGGGAATATAACTATACTATTTAATTTATCTTGCTTATAAATTCGGTTCATTTTCAGCTAATCTGCCTTCTTTTCCTCCAGTACTTTCTCATTCGTTTTCATGCAATTTAAATGAGACCCAAGGACTGATCTCTTGATTAGCTTATACAAAAGCTGTATTCATCTTCCTGTATTGCTCATCTCCAGTTTAGGGAGGGAACAAAACCAAATAAATATGTACCTGAAAATAAATTATATCTATTTACAGTTGAGTTGGGTATTCTTTACACAGTTGTAGGGGTTCACTCCATCAGCTGATGCTATTTGGATATTTGTTTGCCATGAATTACAAGCCATTTCTGTATACTGGAATGATAAATTCCTGTGGGTCAGTTTTATGCCAGCTAACCAAAGAGCTTAGGTTAAAAAGCATTTAGAGAGATTATACTCCTACAGTACCTTCACACATGGTAATTAGGATTGTGTGTGGACTTAAGCTCCCTCACAAAGGAACATTTATTGCCCAGTGACATCTCAAGAGTTATGGGTACTTTCACTTCTGATTTCACTCCACTGGTCCTCAGTATGTCTTTACCACTATACTAACATATCGAGACCACCACCAGTATAAACTAACTAAACCAAACCGGTAAAAGTGGTTTTTTTTTTTTTTGATGTAAATACATTTCCATTTGCTGGTTTATAATAGCTCTTCTACATCAGTTAATCAGTTCACATCTTTGCCTGACCATAATTAAGCTGGCATGCAGTAAGCCTGGACTGATTTGAAGGAAAAATATTTCGCTAGCCAGAACTAGTTCTCTGTTATGATGAATGATGAAATTTTCCATCAGATTTCTAAATCTGCTTTTCCAAAGCTACCTATAATTTTTTATTATGAAATATTTCCTTGCTTTGAAGGAAATGCGATAGAAATTCCTGCCCATTCTTGTTGTCTTTTGCATTTCTAGTACAGACTTAAGTGAAAACACAGATATACTGCCTAAAGTAATCACTTGGAAACACATGCGCTCATAAATCATTCTAAGAATGATTCTTCTTTTACTAAGGGATTACACAAATAGCAAACCTATACTTTTGTGACAGCAGTTCCTGAAAAATACTGTCACATCAAGCAGGTACATCCAAAACGCACAACACATTATCCTTTTATTTCAGAAGTGTCAATGGCTACAAAAATGGACATTAATTTATGCTGTTTTAAAACAGAGTCATTGTGTAGAACAGACAGCATACTACATTCATTTGACCAAAAGGTGTAAGAAAACACAGCAACTGAGTGAACTTCTTTTAAAAACACCCTCTGGAAATTTGTAGATCTAGCAATCTGAAAAGCCCTGACCTAGAGACATCACATGTATCCACTGTTCAACTTGCAGCTTATAGCAAAATCAAAGTGACTAGGAGAGACAGAGAGCCCAACAGCTGGGCCTGGTGGTAGTTCTGACGCAAGGAGCAAGGCATGAATATCATAAAAATGTCTCAGCCAAATTAGAGGTGCCTGGATTTGTCAGAAAGTATGCTATATGGCAATCTCTCCATCTATCCTGTTCCTCTTCCCTTTCTTTCTCACCAAACCACTCCATCTCCGCCACTCTTAACCCCAATTACCTTCTGCTTAATGCTACTGTCATGCTTTTGGCTGGGACAGAGTTAATTTTCTTTGTAGAGGCTCACATGATACTGTGTTTTGGATTTGTGATGAAAACAGGGGTGATAACACGGGGATGTTCAGCTGTCGCAGAGCAGCGCTGCACAGAGCCAAGGCCTCTCCCGCTCCTCGTGCGGCCC
>VXAA01007254.1:81557-94468 GCA_013399115.1 Anseranas semipalmata
TGTCCTTGTCCCAGCCCTTCAGTTCTGGCACTTTTACCTCTCCCATTCTCTGCCCCATCCCACCTGGGGGGAGTGAGCGAGCAGCTGGGTGCTGCTGAGCTGCCTGCTGGGGTTAAACCACAACAGCTACTGACTGTCCAACTCCAAAATAACCACCACTGAGCTGTACAATGTTTTGGCTACAAGAAGAGATGGTAAATATAAATAGGCACGGCTAGAATTGTAGAGCAGCTGCAGCTGGTAAGCTTTTGCTGTAGAAAAAGCCTCTTCAAACATATTCTAACCTTCTACCCTTACAAAATAGGCCAACTTTAATTTCAAAATGGATCTCAAAAAAATTGAGAATCAAGATGCAATTATCCAAAATCCACTTGTGTTTCTGGAGGTAGAAAAATAAGACATGCTAAAGAAAGCCATGCGATGAATAGTGGCTCTGAGAGATTATGTTTTGTTTATTGCCCAAGTGGACAAAGTGAGTTAATTTTCTGAGTAAGATTTCCTTAAATTCCACAGGTCAAAATCTCACTTCCTGTAACTGTGAATAAATAAATCTGTTAAAATTTTTCACTTAATATAAAAGTAACAACAACAAAAAAACCCAGTAGTTTACATCAGCTAAGGGTGTGATCCCATATTGTCTTTGTCATTTAGCTAAGCAGAAAATAAAATGAAAAAAATGAAATGAAAAAAAAAAGAATGAAAAAAAGAAAAAAGAAAAAAAAAGAAATTTCGTGAGCTAACAAACATCCCCTAAAAACAAACTTGTAACATCCATCAAAAATCCATACTGAAGTATCAGAAAAGACTGAGTTAAATGCTTATGCAAACAGAAAATCCTTAAAGTATGTAATGAGGTTTAACAAATCTTGTCAAGCCAAAAGGCAAATAAGTCCTTTAAGGGAAGTAAGAGCACTCTGTATTGTGTACTCGTCTACAGAATTGGAATGGTGTTAGTTTTTATATGAGACCTGATCCCAAGCAAAGTTTGGAGTCAGATGGTGCAGATGCTCCCTTCTGCTACATAATTCTGTAGCTCCATCACAGTACTCCTCTAGAGGAGCCAGCCTCTGCAAAGGTTGCTACAATTGCTGACATATCCTCACTTCTGAGGAAGCCATAACGTACCTGCAGTATCTGCTGACATGTCTCATACCTGTCACGCAAGGAAAACAGGAAAACACAGAACTTCCTTATCACTGCCAGAGTTTTAATCCACATCAACAACAGATTGTGGCATATCAGTGCCATGGGCATTTGACAGAATTGAAAAATGGCACTATAGAGAACCTAGGCCAAATTCATCCTTTATCTATGTCGTTTGTCTGAACTGTGCTCATCTTTAGAGATGGAGCTGTTCTGAGCTTTGTATTTCTTAGGTGAAGAAAATGATTCAGTTAAACTAGTCCTGTGTCTCTGTTCTATCTGCCTATCTTCTTAACCCTTAGCCCTAAACTACCATCACTTTTACAGTCTGTAGACCCAAGATCAACTGAATATTTTTGGCTGGGCTTTTCGCTATCACGAAAATACAAGTATATTATATCTTTGCATTTAAACATCTCCGATAGAATTTCTACACAAATGCTTCACATAAAGATAACAGAAGATAAATCACTATAACTGTGTCTGAGATGAGCCTGTATTGGGTTTATGTGGCAAGGTTTTGGTGGTGATGGGGCTGCAGGGGTGGCCTCTGTGAGCAGAGCCCAGCAGCTGCCCCATGTCAGGTCAGAGCCAGCTCCAGCCGGCTCCAAAAGGGACCCACCGCTGGCCAGAGCCAAGCCAGGGAGCGACGCTGGTTGTGCCTCTGGGAGAGCAGAGCTAAGGAAGGGAACAAACTGCTGTGCCACAGCAGCTGGGAGAGAGGAGTGAGAAACAGCCCTGCAGGCACCCAGGGCAGTGCAGAAGGAGGGCAGGAGGGGCTCCAGGCGCCAGAGCAGCCCAGAAAGCCCTGACTTTCCCCAGAAAGCCCCGACTTTCTGTCACCATTGCTTTTTTGAAATATTGCCTGGGAAGGCTTTTTTCTTGTGATTGCAGCCTACATCTAGTATTTCTGCAGGAGTCAGAGCTTAGTGTAGCTGAATGCAATGGTCAGTAGGACACAACAGTAAAGCCAATAGCAAGTTGCAAGATGAGAAGAGAAATGGTGTTAACAGACAGGTGATTTTAGGTTTGTGGGCTTTGAGTTGGGTCACCTGGAGATAAGAGAGAGACATATATGAGAAGGATTTGGTATTCAGGGATACAAGGCATGAGAAATTCAATGAATGAGGATTCTAGAATGAGCCGATGAAAAGGGGTGGGCATAAAAGTATGTGAAGGAAGTGTGAGGGTGAGAAAAAGTATTGCCAAGAGTACACTGGCTAAAGCCTGGTTTGGAGGTAGAGGCACAACACTGTGCTCTGTCATATTCCAGTGCCAGTAGTATGACAGCTTTCATAAATGTTTGCTCTGCTGGTGATGCACTGCAATCATGGCACAGCTACAGGCTCACAGGGGAGCACAGGAAAAATTAACACATGTTCCTTGAAGTACTTGATTATTGCCAGTATCTGCCATTATGGTAGTCATTAAAATGGGCTGAATTACCACCTAGTCCAAAACTCTGCATTAAACTGGACTCGAGTTTTTAGCAGAAGAGAACATGATGTTTGTAACATTTTGTATTCAGAGAAGAATAATAGTCGTTCTTATTGGTTACAGTATTTCTCTTATCTTTCATCTTTTTTCTCTTTTCTCTTCGTACTTTCCTCTTTTTTTTTTCCCTTTTGTGCACTAAAACTGAACACACATCTATGCACTAGTTTTTATATTGGAAGTAAATCAAACTGAAATTTCTGGATCAAACATTTATTTTATCTTTATGACTATACAGTTTCATTTTTTTTTTTCCAAAGTCCTGTATTTTAGATGAAGATTCATTCAAGAGCTTTAAACTGTGGGAAGACTTTTGTATGAGAGAGTTAGTATACATTCATATAAGATTTTTTCTGAGGATTTGAAGTCATGTTTCTAATAACAAAACATCACTTTTTGTCTAGTAGAGTCACATTAAGAAGTAATATAGGACATTAAACCCACTTAACAGATAAAAAACTGCAAGTAACAAAAGATAGGAGTGATTTTGACTGACTGATTAGGGGTCAAGTAATTCAATGGTCAGGTAAGCATCTGACTCAATATAAGTTACGCAAGGTCAAGAACAATCCAGAATAATCAGAAACAGAACAGACAGCTGGTACATCTGAGACATTGTTTTGGCAATTAATTGCATATTAATTGTTAAACAAATGGCTTATTGCAGCCAAAGAGCTACCTCATTTTAAGCAATGCACAAAAGTTTAAATACCATTCAAGGTGGTTTTTTTTTCCTCAATATTTTATTCCCCTTCTAATATTACAGCTTTGAATAAATTTTTATTTTCTTTCTCTTCTCTGATTTATAATTATATATCCTTCAAGATCACAGAATCACAGAATGATTGAGGCTGGAAGGGACCTCTGGAAGTCATCTCATACAACCCCCTGCTCAAGCAGGGACACCTAGAGCCACTTGGCCAGGACCATGCCCAGGCGGCTTTTGAAGATCTCCAAGGAGGGAGACCCCACAACCTCTCTGGGCAACCTCTGCTAGTGCTCAGTTACCCACACAGTGACAAAGTGCTTCCTGCTATTCAGATGGAACCTCGTGTTCCAGTTTGTGCCCATTGCCTCTCATCCTGGCACTGGGCACCACTGAAGAGAGCCTGGCTCCATCTTCTTTGCACCCTCCCTTCAGGTATTTCTACACATTGATAAGATTCCCCTCTGAGCTTTCTCTTTTCTAGGCTGAACAGTCCAAGCTCTTTCAGCCTTTCCTCACAGGAGAGGTGCTCCAGTCCCTTCATCATCTTCATGGCCCTATATTGGACTCTTTCCAGTGTCCATGCATCTCTTGTACTGGGAACCCCAGAACTGGACACAGTACACCAGCTGTGGCCTCACCAGTGTAGTAGAGGGGAAGGATCACCTCCTTCAACCTGCTGGCAATACTTTGCCTAATGCAGCCAAGAATACTGTTAGCCTTAGTGCAAGGGCACATTGCTGACTCATGTTCAACTTGGTGTCCTCCAGGACCCCCAGATCTTTTTCTGCAAAGATGCTTTCCAGCTGGGTGGCCCCCAGAATGTCCTGGTGTGTGGAGCTGTTCCTCCCCACGTGCAGGAGATTGATTTCCTCTGGAATCAACAAAGAAATACACTCCCCTACTCTGTAATGCAATTAATGTTTTTCCAAATGTAACATTGGCTAACTCACAGGGCTCTCATTTTTAGGATGTAGAAGGGCATGTCATGGTCACCAACAACCCCTTGAAGGAACAAGAAAAAAAATACATGATATTTTACTGAAGTTGTGTACAAACTACAGAAATTATTTCTTTCTTATCAACTTTATATACTGTATCTTATTCTACAGAAGAGTGAGTTTCAGGCACAGATGCAGTTAGCTATTAACTACAACTGCAGGACAGGATAAAGACCAGTGAGGTCTTCCTGAAAAAAAAAATCGCTGAACATGGTCCTTGTCCACACTTGCACTACAATCATTGCTGCACCAGATTGGCTGCAGCTGCTTTTAACAGGCACTGTCAGCAACAGATAATTTCATAGCATTAGACAAGATGTGAAAGGACCACCATGGAAAGAGAAACTTAATAAAGGAGAAACTTAAAACATTAAAAAAAAAAAAAAAAAACTAGCACAATAATTTGTAATGAACATTGTTATTTTAAGAGAAGCAGAGCTCTATTGTGTTGTAAATATAATAAAATGCTTCCAGCTCATGTGAATCACTTGTTAATGGGACTATTGTGCCATTGTAAATTACTGTAAAGTAACATTATCACATGCATCATCCAAGCCATTTTCTAACCATTCACCAACATTAACTGTCATTGTGGAAAGAGAGAATTTCCTCTGTTTAGAAGCTGCAGTCATAGATATATACAAAAAGCAGGAATTTCAGTCACTGATCAATTCAGTTCCGATGTTTATTGTGTACCCCCTTGTCTCTATGCTATTGTTGGAACTGCAATTATGTCCTAAAAGATGAACCAGAAATAAAACAATAGAGCAGACTAAACCAGTGATGTCTAATAGCTTGAATTATTGCGTCCTTCCCACCCCCCCAAAAAAGTATGATGTAGTTAGTTACCCACTTGAAACATTCCTGAGATTTCCAAGCCAAATTCTACTCAAATATTACTAAGGAAGTAGAAATAGCTGTGAGTGAATGGAGGACAAGGGGATTAGCATAAAAGGAAAGCTTGTGTTTGTTTTTCATTCTGAATTAGAAAAAAGTGAACAATTGTTCAATGACAGACATACGAACATTAGAAACGCCCTAAGAGCATCACACGGGTAGTCTGGTCTACCTAGCTAAGTGACCATAGGAGATGCTATTCATGAAAGGCACACAAGCCTGACCACTCTCTGAGACCTGGAGGGCAAAGTGGATATTCGCCTGGCAACCACTGCTGCTCTGTTAAGGGTCTTGGGAGGTACTTGACTCTCTAGCCCTTCCGTATCTATTTATAGTGCCTGAATTTATCTAATCCGTTTTTTTTATCTGTTGGGATAGTCTGCTCACAATTTTCTGTGGCAACGAATTCCAGCATTTCACCACTGGCTGCTTAAAAAAATATAAGCAAATTTGTTTCAAACTGATCTGCTAGTTTTCACAGAATCATAGAGTCATAATATCCCGAGTTGGACGGGACCCACAAGGATCATCGAGTCCAGCTCCGAGGTCCCTAAAGGGCAACCCAAAATCAGACCATGTGTCTGGGAGCGTAGTCCAAATGCTTCTTGAACTCTGTCAGGCTCAGTGCCATGACCACTTCCCGTTTGGCTAGTTCTTGTTTTGTGAGTAATGATTCTGCATTTACCTCATCCATCACCTGCATGATTTTGCAAAACCTCCTTCACAAAGAGCTTTTCAAAAGATATGCTCTTGCTTATGTTAAAATTAAGCTTGGCTTGGGAATACATTTAACCATTTTGGACAAAACCTGGTAGTAGTGAGTTTGTTTGTTTCAGAAAAAGAATAAGAATTGTCAGGTTTCAAAGAATTTCTCTAACTATTTAGCTTATCAGCCTCAATAAAACAGCATAACATCTGATAAGTGCTCATTCCTCTGGAAACACACTGCAGTTCCCTCTGGAAATAAACTGCAACTCCCTATCCAAACATTTTCCCATGGGAAGCACACACTTTTGACCATTACATTTCCCAGCGCTGTGTTAAATTTTTTAAGAGAAGACCTTAAAAAGAGACAGCTGTTTTTCATGTGGATTTCTCCAATATATTTTCATAGAAGTATCAACAAGCTAGGAAACCTGGCATTTCAAAGGCTTTAAGCGGATACATTTTGTTCTACTTTTTGTCCCATGGAATTGACAGGATGGAAAAGCTTTCTTACATCTGTCCTGTGATTTTTCCACATCACCTCCCATCACATGTCCTCTTCTTTTTCCTCTTTTCACTGAGAGTAAAGATGGGAGAAAAGAAAATGATTTAAAAAAGAAGAAGAAGAAGAAGAAGAAGAAGAAGAAGAAGAAGAAGAAGAAGAAGAAGAAGAAGAAGAAGAAACTGAGCATTATAGCACCTTATAATATAAACTTTGTATTTTTAAATTCTTGACAGAACGTAATTTTTAAGTAAAGGCCTTTTTTTTTTTTTAATCCTGGGAATCACTAAATAATTACGTTGGTCTTCCTGTCATCCCCAATAAAAATGCTAGTGTCATGCTTTTAACACTAGCTCTGAGGACCTGTATTTTATGGGAAGATGAACTTAAAGCAAAAATTCTACCCAGCTATAAATACATGTTTTAAACATAAAATAGATTTTATTATTAGAGTAGCTATATTTTCATGTAAATTGAATTTATTTTCAGCTGTGACACATCTTAAGTTTTCAATATGCTACCATTTCTGATAAATGGAGTTAGCGTACTACTGAGAAGGAATTGCTGAGGCTTTTTATCAAATGAACCTCAAGAAAGTATGAGGTCAATGCTACATTATGTAGCATAATTTTTTCAGCAAGATTAAATTCTACACTTGTACACTCAGTCTAGGCTATAAAAGTATCATTGTAAGTTTTAATTGTTAAAGAATTTCATATATATGCTATGAAAGAGAAGGATAAACAAACAGCGAAACCTGTATTTTTAATCGATTAATGTTGCTTGGTGACATTTCATTTAAAGGAAGTTACATTGTAGGCAAACATGAAATAATTTTTCCAGAAAATTGGAATGACTAGGAAGACCCAAATGGAGTAGCAAGAGGTCAAGTAAAAATTACCTTGGATAATGAATGGTCTTTAAATTAAGAAAATAATACCATAATTTATTTATATGGCTAACCTCAGAAAAGAGCAAGAAAAAGATTTGTGCAATACTTTTAAAGTTTACTTGTACGTGTTCTGAGTAGTTTAGACAAAATTTTGTAGTATAGAGCTGAAGGGTGGCTTCATCTAACCAGTTCTTATGTTTCATTTTTAACAATGATTTTAGGCTTTTAAAACTTTGTCAGTATAGGTTGTTTTTCATATTTAACAGAATGCAATACGTTTCAGCCAGACTTTTCTTTGAAATTGCCAGGTAAATTGCAAATACATTTTGCAAATGCCATCTCCTCAAAGATACCTTTATGAAACCACACTGTCTGTATCGGCTAGATATGTAATCTAAGACAATTTAGGCTGTACCTACCCTGGTAAATTAAACAGTGCCATGGAAAATTCCCAGGCATGGGAATAAAATCATCTAATCTGTAAAACTGTTAAACTGGTCCTCAGCACTGGGGACCTGGACCCAGGTCCTGGACCAAATATCAGCCTCTCAGACATTTTCTGGATGTGGTTTTGATTTTAGCAAAGAACAAGTAGTTACTAATAGGCACTTCAGACACAGCCTGTGAGTTTAGGAAAGTAAGTGAACATATAGCATGCATGCAAGTTGTCCTGTGCCAGTTAGGCTCAATAACATTGAATGATCCTGTGTATTTGCCACTATAATTTTCCAGCATAAATACAGCCATCATGGAACAGAATTTTAAATTATTTGATAATATTCATGAATTTCAATGAGAATTATGTAACCAAGCATTTTTTTTTCTGAAAGCCCAAGAGGTTCCAATCATTTCAGAAATTTTATTCATAATAGTCTGTGTGAATCGCTCAGTTTAAAACACCAATGTATTGTGCAAAACCAGTCAAAACCAAAAAAATATATATTTTGTTTGTAAATAAAGTGGCACACTGCCATGGAGTGTTTTGTTCACTTACAGCCACCCTATCCTGCTGTGTGAACTTGACCACTAGAAGCTTTCTTACAACTGTCTTTGCAGCATCTTTTATGGTACATTCAGGGAGACAGACTGCTAGAAAATAAGGATTGCCATTTCAATCCCAATCAATACTTATATTCCCTCTGTACCATACATTTAGTATAACATCCATATTAGTCCCAAACCCAGATCTTAGTCTTCTCTTCTTAATATTCATATTTCATTTGTTTCTACTGATGACTTTTGAAAACTGGAAAAATATTTAAAGAAATGAACAAACAAAAAGTAAATCTACTGTATTTCTTAAAGTTATATACTTAACAGATTTTAACAGCTCCTTAAAAGCTAGTGCAGATCATCTAGGCAATTTATGAACTAGAAGTTTCTAAAAGCAACAAAGTAGGCTGTTACATAAGAGATTAAAAATAGTTGTTATGATTTATCAGGTCCTGATATCTCTGAGGATGTTAGAATTCAGAACAGAAATCAGAGCTCTCTTGTAAACGCTCTCATTTTGCGTTTATTTGGTGAACATCACACAATCTTTATTATTTCCTCAATAACCCATGAAGATTGTTACATACTCATTTGATAATTTGGAGCATAAGTCTGTAAGCCACGCATACTGCTGAAGACTTTTCTAATGAGAAGGAAAGTGTATTTTTTAATGTTACTTTAGGCAAAGAAACACATTTGTAATGCAAACAGGTAGAGAATAAGCAATTTAGAGCTATGGCAGAACATCAAGAATGACACTCTCCTTAATGTATCTCATTATATCCAGATGCTGAAGAACACAATGCTTAATACCATGCACTCATCTTAGGCAAGGGAAGATTGAAAGCCTGAGCCCATAATTCTTGAGGCAAAACTTTTATCCTCTGCAAGATTACAGAGTCAAACCATATGTTTCACCGGTATTTTCTTCTTTAATTCTATTGTATTTTGCTTTGTATATTATGTTAAATCAGATCTTTATTTCCTGAATGTAGTTTTCCTGAGTGCTATCCAGCTACAGTTGTCTTTCTATGCCTAGAAGGTACCACACACAGCTGGGACGAGAGAGGGACATTCTTTGAGATAAATACTTTTAATGGTTCTTTGGTTCCTTGGAGCAAATGAAGGAAAAAAATCAAACAGATCTGTATGTTGGACTGTATGACAGATAAATAAACCTTTTGGCTATCAAAAAACAAAATAGAAAGGCTTGGTGTTTAAGAGAACTGAGCTGAAATTTGCTGCCTGCAGGGTGTAGGCAAATATCATGGTGTAGATGGCAGCTTCCGTTCTCACTTACTGCTTGCAGAAGATTGATGACAAGTGCTTTATGAAAGAAAAATTGCACTGATCCTAGATACGTGCACAGTATATCCACACATTATCTCATAAATGTTTAACCGAGGCTGCGTGTCCACAGACATTTCTCTCTGCAGCAGTACAAATTCAAGCAGAACTTGTCTTCTTGCTGCCTTGTGCTTGTTCCTACATCTGTGCTGCTCCCCTGCTTTTCCAAATACAACTACCTGTAGGTCCACAAAGGGAACAGCAAACAGATCCAAGTTAAAATAACCATACTGAAAAGTAAATGCAGCTGAGGGTTGGAGGAAGAATTTTCATCCCTGATCAAGATCAAAGACAGTAAGGGTGGAGAGAATAGTGCTACAGGTAGGATAATTAGAAGGATAGTATTGTAAAATACATCACAAACTATATGTGACTGGTGAGAAGAAGGTAATATCATTAAGTTCTGCTTATTGATCAAATTAGAAACTTTTGAGACAGTACTGTAAGGGTAACTCTTTTTAAGCCATTTAGGTATCACTGTTTTATGAATTTCATGGAAAAAGCTTTCTGAGCATGACACAGACCTTGCCTCTATTTAAGTGATAGAGCTTAAGAAAGCTCTATAGAGCTTCACATTTTATTTGTGAATGTACCAAAGAATCCTCCTCTTTGGAGGTCTTCCTATTCTCACCCTGCCTTTCAGGGAAAATGCTTTCAAAATGATGAATAAAATGTTTACCAGCTTAGGGCTCTGGAAGGAGGAGAAGTCTAATAGTGTGTCCATGTGCTGCGAGGCATGTGAAGCCATGCCTGTAAGCAGAGATACTTCTCTGCCATGGACTCCTGCTCTGCCCAGTCTTGTTAATGGACGTTGACACTAAGGAGAGAATTCATCCAAAAGAACCCTTAACCTCGCAATATAGTTTTCCTACAAGCATAATTTTATGGTATAAAGACAAATATCTTTATTTTCAGAAAATATCCTGAATTTGTGATGTTTGTCAAAACTTTTTAATTGACCCAACTTTCAGTTTCCAAGAATTAAAAATAACCATCAACTGGGTACATATTATAAAGGATTTCTCTGCAGAAAATCTGGACAGATTTCAGATACAGATACTCTTTGACAGAGGGTGTTTGACTCTGAAGTCTGCCAGTCTATATTCAGAATGAAATGCTATATAGCACTTTTAACATCCAATTGTCCAGACACCTTCCCCAAGGCTACATTGCTACATTTTAGTTTTAACCACCAAAGACAATGGCAGACAATGCACAACACAACTTGGCAAATGTATTTCTTGACTATGGAATATGCTCACACTGCACCAATATTACACTGCAAGTTGATTCACTGACTGCTCAGACCCATTTCTCAGCCACATCATATGTCTACAAAGTGCTAGAAATTATGAACTGCTCTTGGTTACATATTGAGAAACCTTGTGGGCTTACTATGGACAGCCCTACCCAGTTTTGTCAGGTCCTGCCAGTGCTCCAAGCCAATACAAACTTTTTCAGTCAAACCCAACAGAGCACAAAGCAAAGGCACGGGATACTAGGCTGATGCATCCAGCCTGAAGGATGAGAAGGCCAAACCAACAACATGTCCAACCTCTGCTACAAAAAATGGATGCTTTCCTCACACACACACACAAAAAAAAAAAAAAAGAGAGAGAGAAAAAAGTTTTAAACAGCCATAAACAGGAATTACAAAGAAAATTACAATAAAGTTGAATAGATAATTTTATAGATGTATTCCTCAAACCCTCAATATTCTTTCTTAATTATTGTATTTAAAATATTTTGTTGTAATTCAATTCAAATGAATGGTAGCCATACCTTTACAACCTCATCAAAATATGGAATACATTTTTTTTCCTTTAAAAGTTATCTACTTTAACTTTGTTATAGTTAGTACAGCTTCAATTGTCAGGGCAATTTTCTATTAAATCACTTCATACAGGTCCATCAAAGAGTTGCAAATATAAATAATTCCCTATAACGAGTTTCTAAAGTCAGAGCAATTATTATATGCCTGCAAATTTTTGAGCTATAAACGTGGTGAGAGAGAATCATAAAAAAAACATTCCCACTATCAAATCATCAGTTAAGCACTGCTGAAAGCAAATAGCAATTTAAGCGTCACTGTTAAGCAAGAGAAATTGCACCCCACTTGTTGATTTCCAGGCTTCTTATAGCAGAGGCACATAGTCTTATCTCAATCAAGAGCAACAATAAAGCATGACAGATGCAAAAAGAGCCATTGAACGGCTGTAGCCAGATTCAGCCTAAAATCACAGCAACTCAGAAGATGGAGGCAGCAGGAGGACAAGGAAATCTTCCTTTTCAAACAGACAGCTTACATGGCCCTTTTATGCACAGGAGACTCAGTCCCTCTGGAATGACTGAAAAGTAAATGCTTCAGAGCTATAGGCTTGATAAAAATTGTATTGGTTGTTTGAACAACAAGCCCAGAATACACTTCCTTCAGCTGTAATGGCTAAAGTGATTAGTCTACTGCAGTCTTTAGCAAGTAGAAAACTGTAACAGAAACAGTGCAGAACAAAGGAAGGATGGAATAACAGACGCTTGGATGGAAGGACAGAATGAAGGAGTATTTGCCACTTCCATTGGCACCACACATTGAATAATGCCAGTCTATTGAGGAACAAATCGTACCCAACAAGCTTGAGGCAAGTTTGTTACAAATGAAGAAGACCAATCTGACATGGTCCTGTGAGAAAAAAAAAATCCAACTGTTGGCTGGTATTGACAACCTCACCCCAACAAGGTCAGCAATGAAGGAATAGTGCATCAATAGGAGAGGCAATCATATTCTGTCGTGCACATTGCCTTGTACCCCAGGCTGCTCTGGTGAGGGAGTGAATCTCCTAAGCCAGTCATTTCTGATACCTTGACAGGTACTGCTGCAGAAGAGCCTGTAAGGTATTTCTGCTCTGTTGCATAGAAGCACAGGTTTGATATGTGGTTTACTGACTCCTCAAGAAGGTACAGAATAAAAATGTCAGACTAAATAAGGAAAATAATCAGAGTCAAAAGAGACTTTTACAGACTGATGCCACAGAAAGACTCAGGAGAATTCAAATGTAGCAGTACCGTATTTCCTCTAAATCTGAGGAAAGGGAAGGGAAAAGGGAAAAGGGAAAAGGGAAAAGGGAAAAGGGAAAAGGGAAAAGGGAAAAGGGAAAAGGGAAGGGAAGAGAAGGGAAGGGAAGGGAAGGGAAGGGAAGGGAAGGGAAGGGAAGGGAAGGGAAGGGAAGAAGAAAA
>VXAA01007254.1:94487-162602 GCA_013399115.1 Anseranas semipalmata
AGGGAAAGGGAAAGGGAAAGGGAAAGGGAAAGGGAGAGAACCCCCTCAGAAGTTCTATTTATTGTTATATTTCTTATCACATACATTATATATCTACTAGTGGAGCCATATACACGTACATAACAGTCCTTATTTGAAAATAAGGAAATATATGGATGATTTTTGCACTTGGTTATTTGAGTTCTCAGGACAGCATATGCAGGAATAAGAGGCAAAAGCTACAGACCACAACTGGAGTCTTGATTTTTTACATAAACATATGTTGAAGAAGGAAGAGGAGGAGGAAAAGAAGAAGGTGGAGAAGGAGGAGGAGGAGGAGGAGGAGGAGCAGGAGCAGGAGCAGGAGAAAGAAGAGAAGGAAGAGGAGGAGGAGGAGAAGGAGGGGGAGAAGGAGAATCTCTCACTGAAATGATTTTTCAGAAGAGAGCAATTCAGACATCATTTGGTGTGAATTCAGGAGGGGCCTAAAACTGAGGCCCAAAACTGAGAAAAAATTAATATAAATTTTCACTAAAATTTCTAGGACAATATAATAAATTTACTTAGCAATTTGTTAGCACAACAGTTTGTCTGCTTAGCAGAGAGCAGAACTACTTTTCAAGTTCGTCTTTAAGTGACAACCACAGCTCACAGGAACAGGTCTGATTAGTCTGAATAAAAATCAGACAGTAGTTATCTGTCCATAATAACATTAAAGCATAAGCAATAAATATTGGCATAGCTTATATGCCAGTAAAAAAGAAAACAGCCAAGCAAAATTCCAAAACTGTAGACTTAAATTTGAAGTAATCAGAAATGGCTTAACAGCACACTGTAGATAGTAGTTCATGAAGAAAATCATTTAAACTATTTCACACAGGCCTTTGCAGTAGGGAGAACACCTGGAGAAGCAGAGTTTGATTAAGGATAACTAGCAAGGATTCTGGCAGGGAACTGTCATGCTTATCTAGCCTCTTTGAGTTCTTTGAAGATATTGCTGCTGTAGGAGATAAGGGAAATTCAGTGCATGTAATATACTCAGATTTTCAAAAGTATTTGACAAGCTCCCAAACTAGAGATTAGTGGTTGAGGTAAAGAATAAGGGTTAAAATAGGCTAGTGGATAAAAATACCAGATGAGGAGCAAAGCACAAAGTGTTGCTGTAGAAGAAAACCTTTTTCAAATTGGAAAAGGGTTTGAGGTTTGCCAGTTTATTAAGTATGTGCAGAAGTCTAGAAACACATTATTTATGTGACAGTGCCTTGTGAAATGAGTTGCCAAATACCCACATCATATATGATTGCATGCAAAGTGAATAATGAAAAAAATATATATAAAAGCATCAAAAGAAGTGAATCAAAGTGAATTTGAAAAATTTCACAAGCAAGTGAAAAAAGTTAAATAATTTAAATGAGACTGTTGACAACTAGGCTGAATGCTAACCAGTAAAATGATAAATGGGAAAAAATCATTGTCAAGAATATGCAGCATGGAAATAAAAGACAAAGTCACTATTACAACAGCTTTTCATTTGAGCAAATGAAACAGCAAACAACTCTGTGGACTTTATTCTATTGCTATATAAGGTACTTGTCGTGGATCTTGAAGTTATGCCTAATGCTGCTATAGCAGAAGAAGGATTAAAATGTGCTATTATAACAATTGAAATTTTAGTTAGTCAAGAAAGATAAAGGAGCTGTTCTTATTGCTGTCAAAGAAACACGGGACCTCAAGACATGTTTCATTCTTTTATGGAGGTATGCCATTATACCACCAAGAGATTAAAAACTAAGGAAACAATCCAATTCCAGAATTAGGATTTTGAAAATATATATCTATACATATATATATAGGATTCTGAAAATTATATATATCTATATAAAGTTTCTATAAAAGCCTATTAATCTACAAATGAGTTATTTGGAAAATTTGCTGTAACAAAGTTTAAGGAACATCTAGTATTTGTTTAACTGGAATAGAGACAGAAGATGATACTATAAAATTCTTTATAAATGTGCATTATTGGCAATTAGCATAGCTATATAAATGCAAACCTACACTCAGGAGATATTGTGCCAATGCAAATCATCAACCAGGTTCAGTTGTCTTCAGATGACTGCAAAAGATGCCAGCAATCCATCCATAGCAGAGCTGCAAGATGGCTAACAACCCTCCTCCCTTCCACATCAGAATGTAAAAAAGCAAGGTACCTCAGCTGATTTGAAACCATTCCCAAGAATACTTCTGTTCTCTAGATTGTTTACCCTCTACTTTTCTTCCAATGCTCCAGGAATTTACCTACTAAACTTTTAGAAAGCTTTGCCTGGTCTATCTACTTTTCCCCAGAGCCTCCAGTCCTAGGTGTGATTTGTTTGCACAAATAAGTGTCCTTTCTCCAAATAAAGTGTGTTGGTGTTACAGAGAAAAACATTCAGTGTTACAGAGAAACTCAAAGGATTTTGCACTGTTAGATTTTAGATGAAAGAAACACTACAAAAACTTTTCAGATTCTCCTTCGTAGCCTCATAATTCATCCTGTAACTCTAAAATCTTAATTCATTTCAGGTGCCATCAGCTGTCTTCCACAAATAGAATTAATCCAATGGTGCAGGAAGATTGCACATATGATCTTATTGGTACTCCATAAGGCAAGGAGTTTTAAATATGTAAATATAGTAAAATAAAATAAACTTCACTAGCTATTTTTTCTTATTATCATCAGTAGATACACATTGCATCTGTTTGACTTAATAGGCTTTAAATTTATTCAGCTCAATCTTTGCTTCTGTAATGAATGTAAATGTTGTCTCACAAACCAAAATATAGAAATAAGTTTTGTAATATACTACCCAATGCACTCAGCTCTAGTTGTACAAAGGTGTTTTATGACCCAATAAACACATTTTAAATAAAAACAAACCATTTCAAAAAGCATTCAGTAAAGTAACAACATAAATAACATTGTAGGGGTCCTTGTTTCTTTCATATCAATAATTTCTGTATCCAGTTTATTCAGGTAACAAATGATTTATTTTTTCATTTTTAAACTGACAGTAAAAAACTTCAGATTGGTTATGAGGGTGGAGAAAAAAATCACATCACAATCTTCCAGACATTTATATTACATTTGCCACTAATATAGATGCTGAAATTAAGATTTAGCCCATCACATAATTGTGGGAAGCAGGCTAGAAAACAAACATATCATGGTTGACTAACACACACAGACATGCTTTAAATCCACTGATGATATGTTGGGTAAAGAATATTGTTCTGATCACAAGTATTTGTCAATTTAACTACATACTAGCTGTGATTGTAACATACCTATCATTTGTCTTGATGCACAGGAACCTCGTTTGATGTGCTGGATTAGGTAATCATCTCATCAGCACTCTGAAATGCCACAAAATTTTGTAAGCAATACATAGTATTTCAGAAAGTTAGATATTTTTTAAATGCTCCCATATATTTGATAATACTTATTCTGTAGCTAAGGTGTTGTACAGTTTTTAGCTTTCCTTTTATGCACCAGTTCCTACTCCATCGTGATTTGATTTACCATACTTTACCATAATTCAATTACAAAAAAAAAAATAAAATCCATTCCTGAAGGATCAGAATGAAGGTTATCATCAGGGCTGAGGCTGGAGAATGCATTAGATTTCATTCAGAACCACCACAAATTGGTGATGAAGGTCTACTGAGAGCAGGGCATTTTTGTTAAGCTTTTCATCTTTAACAAAAGAAAAAAAAAAAACTGACCAATTTTAATCCTAGTATTTGTTAAATAGCAAACAAGATTTATTTCAAAAATGTAAAAATAAAAGATGAGGAAATGTTACATAGGTTTTGCTGCTATTGAATTCACTTTGAAGAATTGTTTCTAACTAAGTAAGGAAGAGAGGTTTGCCAGAGGCAAGTGTAGAAAGATATTTAAATCAGAAAATGTATTTAGAACAGAAAAAATGAGGTTATAATATTTAAATTATAGCAAAAGGAGTAGAAATACTGGGGAAAATACTTCTATACCACTAACTTGTAGTTTAGATAGCATCCAAATCCTCAGATGGAGTATGTCCATCATTAATAAAACAAGCAAAATACGAAGTCAGGATAATTGATGAAGGAAGAGAAGCTTTTGCAGTTGAAGTACTGCTAAAAGAAGACATTCAAGTCTTTAGCAGACAGTGACTTGAAATAATATCTTATAAACACAGACCACCTAGTCACAGGTATAAGATCATTTATGATGGGAAGCCAAAGGTACAAACAATGATGCCAGATACACTCTCCATATCTTCAGGTGCCTAAAAAGAAGATATTGCATGTCTGTCACTTTCAAAAGTGAAATAAATCGTCCTATTGTTTTTATTCATTTTTCTAAAATTCAAAACCAGAAAGCTATGTTCTTTTACCTAAAACCTGTATTATTTCCAATACCACTATTTTAAGCCAAAACAAGAAACTATTGCCACGGCTACCTGGTGTTGTGGTTGCTGGGTGGTACCACAGAAGCAGCAGGAGTCATGAGAGTCTGGAAAAGGTTTCCCAGACCTGAAACAACTCTGGACAAGCCTTTTTGATGGTATATATGCCATGATAGTACTGCATGAAACTACAATAAATTGTTGCAGTACTGTTCATTTGAGGTCTCATCATAGCTGATATGATTAGATATGACAGAATGATCAACATTTTTAGATACACTGGAATAAGCAAGCTCAGTTCTGCCTCAAGTCAATGCAGCACTGAATGTCTCCACATGGGATAACTGAAATTTCTCTCACTGTCTAAGTGCTTTTGCCATTTTGTTATATGTTATATACAAGAAAAACCTGTAATACTGTCTGATAGCTTGCTGAACACTTCTTGCAGTTAGTTTTGCCATCGAGGCTGCGAGGCTGTCACATAAAACTGCAACATACTAATACTTCTCTTTTTATTGCATCACTAATTCTTTAATGTATAATAAAAGTTGAGCAGAAATACATTTCAAGAATGATTCACATTAATTATAAACTTGTTTATAACCTCTAAAAAGGTTTTTGGTTATTTGTTTTCTTTTGTTTTCTTTTCTTTTTTTTTTTTTTTTAATTTTTTAATAGCTACCATTAAGGAGCTAGTAATGTTCTAGCACAAGTGTTATTGTGGTATGTTAAAAAAAAAAGAAAAAAAAAGTGCCGTACAAATATTTCCAAGAATTCCCCAGATACTTCCTTGGGTATATGGCTAAAAATAGTGCTGTCCCCTACATCTCTGCTTCTATTGATAATGGTAAGTACAATGCTTAGTAGCCACCTTTCTTCTCAAATAAAGCTTGCTGGTCTAGTATCTAGGGTGTATAGAATAGAATAGAATAGAATAGAATAGAATAGAATAGAATAGAATAGTTCAGTTGGAAGAGACCTTAAGAGATCATCCAGTCCAACTGCCTGACCTCTTCAGGGCTAACCAAAAGTTAAAGCATATTACTGAGGGCATTGTCCAAATGCCTCTTGAACACTGACAGGCATGAGGCATCAACCACCTGTCTAGGAAGCCTGTTCCAGTGTTTGACCACCCTCACGGTAAAGAAATTTTTCCTAATTTCCAGTCTGAACCTCCTGTGGTGCAGCTTTGTGCTGTTCCCATGTATCCTGTCATCGGTTAGCAGGGAGAAGAGACTAGCACCTCCCTCTCCACTTCCCCCCCTCAGGAAGCTGTAGAAAGCAATGAGGGTGCCCCTCAGCCTCCTTTTCTCTAGACTAGACAACCCAGATGTCCTCAGCCTTTCCTCATAGGACATGCCTTCCAGCCCGATCCAGGCATTAAACTATTAACAAATAGAAAGACCAAAGGAAATGAGCACTTGCTTAGAATTAACTTAAGCTGTGTTTTAGAAAAAATATCCAAAACAAAAAGCCAATAAAGATATTGAGCTAGTGGCTTGGGTAACAAATAAGAGGAATCAGAACTGTTTGTTTACATACGCAAATGTAATAGAATTGGTATTGCAGCATCCTCATGAAATGAATTCTGTAACTTGAAGAATAAGATTAGCTATTTAAAAAGGACAGAGAAAGCAAAATGGGAATTGAAGCAGCAATCCTTATCAGAATAGTGTTAGCTGCTTCTAAGTTACCCATAACTGACAAGCAAATGATCCTTGAAAAGACTGTGGATCACTATTCAAATGCATAGTTAGGCTTCAAAGAATATTGATATCACCTCTTCCATTCTTCTCTTACTTAAGAAGTAAGAAAAAAAAAAAAGTGATATCACAGGAACTTTTAGTCTCAATGAAACATGCCTTAAGTTTCACCACCCTGATACAAGTGATTCCATCAGAATTTATGACTTGTGTTAATTTCCCATCTTAGGAACATTCTCACCCACTTAAGAGAAATTCAGAATTAATTTAGTTACAATCACAGAACTAAAATTACTCAGTTGTATGTGTTCTTGTCTTGAATATATTTGCTATGTGCAAATAGAATAAGACAGAAAAGGGCTTTATGTGTGTTTGGTGCTTAAAAAATACTATTTTCAAAAGTCTAGAAGTAAATTATGAGTTGAATCACCAAATTATATGAACAGAAAAATGTGAATTCCAACTAAAATTATTACATTACGTATTTCAAAAATCTGTAATTAAGAAATACTAATGATTATACTGGCTTATAAAAGTTTCCAGAGGATTATAAAGAACAGAAATTAAAAATAATAAAAATTAGCATATAGCAAATGAAGGACTGGAATTTTATATCAGTGACTACAAATTAAAAACTAGGGAAACAGAAGGACAAAAGATAAAATATCTGACTGTTAATTTTGGAAGATGTAAGAAAATATATTCTAATAATGGCAAATGGTAAAGCTGTCAACAGCAACATGAAATGCATAGAAGTATGTAATAAATATTGCTCGTTGGTATTTGGGAAATAAAGTGGTGGCAAATGCATTACGTAGAATAAGAATTACTTTACACCTCATCAATAATTTCAGATAACACTACATTCGCTTAATTCAGTAGTTTAAAAATTGTGGCTCAGATAATTTTTACCTGAGAATTTTAAGAGAGTTTATCAAGGAGTTTTCTGGATCTTTAATATAGATTTTCAACAAGACTTAGACCTTTATGGATTCTTATTTAGCATGAGAATAAGCATTTAAATTAAAAATAAATGTAAAATAATATATACTGTAAACACTGGTTGAACCGAGCTATGTTCAGAGCATTATGAATTTTCAAGTCTTACTTTCAGTCATATTAACCCGTTGTGTCAAATTTGGAAAAAAGGCACTGGAAAATCTTAGAAGCATTCTCTATCTCCAGTTTTCCATCACTGTAGCTCTTTACCTTATGAAAGATTTAAGTAGATTAAAATCCTATTTTACCATTCAAAAATCTGAAAAGTATAAAATCCAAAGCCTTGCATTTAGGATAAAAGCGAATATTCCAAAATTACGTGTTGTGTTACATTTCAGTCCATTAGCAAAAGTTTTCCATGAAAAGGAAACTCTAACTTGACATGGTTACTGTTCCCTAAAAAGAATTTTCAGTAGAAGAGAAATTTTCTAAAACTTGCTATGAGTTGGCATGTATCTAGTCTTCTTAAGAAACATCTGCCAATAATTAACACATACAGACTTTAAATAAAACCTTAACTTTGGCTGTTAGTTACAGTAGAAGAATGGGGCAACCACACAGCAGTATTTGTGATTCACGGCTGGCTTTAATGGTAGCATTTATAGTTATTGTTAGTAACTGAGGCAGCTGTTTTGTCATCCATGCCAGCAGCCTAAGCTGGCACATGCTTGCCTTAACGTGAAGCTCTCTTTGTGATACAAACTTATTTTCTCCCCAGTTTTCTGTCAGGCATTTCAAACTGATTTTTACTCCACTACAGCATTATCCTTCATGCTCACTGCTGCTCTACGTCCAAATCCATGGAGCACTCTTAAGCTGCAGTATCTTCTATGAACTGCTCAGTCTCCTAGCTTTGTTTGGGTAGCAGGAAGCACACATATGCAATCATGCTTGTGCTCCAAGCAATATGCTCTGTGAATGCAAGTTATCTACATCTGAGTAACTACATCAGAATGAGTATCACACTCTGATCTCAAAAGTACAGATATACTGGCAGTTGTAGTAGAGAAGGAGCAGCTTCCCCACAGAATGGAAGATGGAAACTTAGTGTTTTGCACAACAATGTAAAAAGGCCTTTTTAAAACAGAACCTCACTTATTCCAGGATCATTAATAACTAAATCATTAGAGCAGTTCTGAGGGATGTAAGAAACGATGCACTGTCCAGTTCTGTAAGATACATGGAAAGATTTCAACCTCAGTCTAAAAAATTACCATATTAACTACAGGATCAGTGACTACTTCGTGTCTGAGCTCCCAATATTTACTCCTGGACCTCCTCTGGCTTGTATTTGTTGGTCTGAAGAAGCTTAATAAAAAGAATGAAATTGAAACAAACCCAAACAGCAACAGATCATAGTCGGTTTGGACAAAGATGGAGTAGGAATTTGAAAAGTTGAGAGATGACATTGGTCTTCTTAATTTTAGGAGACTCCATGCCACATACTTTTGTGGCCACTAGCTCTAGCAATATGCAACCCCCCCTGTACTGGTATCGCAGTATTTCTGAAAATACTCATTCAACAACTACACTACCATATTGCACCAGTTTTTCTTGCAGAACTACGTTCTATATTTAAACCTTTTGGATAACAGCCATGTGAAGCATCACAGACACACAATGAGGTGCTGAAGTACTCCATCAGTGTTTTTTGACAATTCCTTATCAGCATCTACTAGGATGCCTCAGCTCATTCCCGTCCTTGCCCTGAAGTAAAAATGCATGTGGCTGCAGCTGTAAAATTTCACACATTGCCATTTTTGTTGCAGTTGTCTTTCTTTTAAACTTGAGTATGAGCCATTTCTGAGACGCCAGTCAGAAAGGCAATAAACCAAGAGGATTAACATGCATAATAACAGTGAAAACAAGAATGAATGCCTACTTTTTTATTATATCATTAGTTGGCTCTGTACCTTTTCTTACATTAGACTACTTCCTTCCTGAGTGCTCACATCCTCAGTATTTAGATATGGTCCATTACGATACCTATGCACAATCTTCTGTCTGAATACTCTCATTTCTGTTCCACAGGACAGTCTACATGCACATTTTGAAATGGAGTAGGGTTTAAGTACATTAACAAAAAATGCATCATAAAACCATATTGTTAACTACTGTGGTAGATGTGGCTACAATAACTCAGATTTCACCTTCTTTCTTTAATTTCAACTCATCTTAGAGTATTATATCTAACAGTTCAGTCTCTGTACTACTGTAAGTGTAACTAGATACTACCATAACTTTTTCCTATAGAAAATTAAGCAACAGGACTAGCAGCAATTAATCTGCATCGTGCATTGTCAACTTCCAAATTCATGTTCAGTATGAAATATGGAGAGGAAAGAGAATCGTATAAACAAAACTGTGGAGAAGAACACCATTAAATGTAATATGTACATTGTACCATGTTTGTAGACATCATACTTTATGATAATTGGCATTATAAAAAACATAGAACAAAGCTGCAAAGAATAGATAAATTCTAGTTATGGCCCAGGAGACCCTGTCATTGAAAGATCTTAGGCAAGGTGCTTCATGTCTTCATCTCTAGCTCCTTTCTACTGGATTATCTATCTACCTCATTCATTTTTGATCTTGACAGAAATTGCCACATACCACAGCTTTTTATATCAAACAGGGCAGTGATGCTGCAATATAATCCCACTGCTCTCATTAGTCCTTTTGCTAAGAAAAAAAGAACCCCCCCACACACACACACTTGAATTTTTTCCAAACTGTCTGCTACCATGGAAACAGCAAATCATCTCGGTAAGAAAATGCTACATTGTGTATACGAATATTTCAGACAGAGTACAGTCTGTAGCAGTAGAGATTTTGGAAGAACTTCATCCCATGACCTGAGAGCTGTTCAGTGCATCCTGTGAGATAATTAATGTTCTCAATTCCTGTCCACTGCAAATCCTGAAGAAGGTGAAGAAGTTTGTCATTTTACAGGAAGTCTTTGGTATCTTTGGATTGTTAGGCCTTACAGCAACATCTAAGAAACAGCTCTTATTCACTGGTAACAGTACCTTGCATGTTAAGGACATGCAGTTGGTAACACTGATAGGAATAAAACAAAAGATCGACCCAATTTAAAAATAGCTTATTCTTGGTTGTGGTTGAGAATGGATTACCTTTAGAAAGTCTGGAACAAGTTGTTGAAGTGATTTAATGGGCAATAAATTAGTGGAAGTTAAATATTTAAAGTATTTTTTAAAATTGTCTTTTCTGATCATTCAAGGGAAAGGGCTTGTGGTGTTTTGTTTTGTTTTGGTTTTGCATTTGTATTTCAGATTACACAAACTCAGTTTGTCTACAGCATCTAGAATGACCTTTTTTTTCTCCTTTTCATTTAAGCAAACATATTGATTTGTACAACAGCAAAAACAGAACAGACATCTGCTACGTATTATTCAAACAATACAGGACACAGAATTATTATGTCTGCATACAAAATACTAGAATCAGATATAACAAATAAAGGCTCAGAAGAGTAGAAAGTATGGAGTAATGGTAATATATCGATTGTAGAATGATTGTAAAGTGGAAAATAAATTTCCACACAGATTTAAACTATTGTTTTAAAAGAAAGGACAGTTTTACCCAAGCAACAAATAGATCATTTAATCTCTTTTTGCCCTTAGTTTCACTGTGTAAATAGAGTTTACACAATTTCACTGTTTAAATATGTAAACCCATACTTCAAGCCTTTTATAGGTTTTCAGAGGATGTGTTTGTTCTGTCTTCTTGCACAGTTTTGGATCAAAAAGAAATCTCAATTCTGGCCTTCCCTTTACTATTATTCCTATTTTAATGAGGCTAAACTGAAAACATTTGCAGTCTAACTTTTGAAAGCTGCAGGGTTTGTCAGGCTTCCAGTATTTTACAACATCTCTCTTGGCTGCCAAGACAGGCAGATGTAAAAATTTCCTCAAGTGTGCCTTGTGCGTTAGTTCATTTATACCTTGAAACAGGCAGCTGTCAGGGGAAAGCATGATGGTAGAACTCATAATATTGCTGACAGCAATGTTAACATTGTTCCAAAAATTCAATATGAGCCTAATTCTGCTCCCATTAAAGTCAGTCAGAATTTGGCTCTTGACTTGACCGGATGGAGAAATAGAGCTTAGGGGAGGCCATACAAACAGCTCGTGAAGAACACTGACATTTTACATTTTGAATATTTGGATGCCTACTCATTGTGAAATGAGGCCATTTTCTCTAGGTTCTACTAGATACGGATAGCAGTTTATCACAAACTGCCTTCCACAGATAAATATGTCCACTTATTTGTTGAAACAAAGCTTCTCATTTCCTACCTAGTATGCTTATCATATGCCAACATTTCACAGTAGAGTCAGAACCTGTTCAGCTCTGCCTTCCTCCTAACCCTCCTTGCCATGACAGCAATTCTCAGTCCTCATACTTCTTCCCTCTTCCAGCCACCTTTGTGCAATGCAAACAGGATTCCTCAACAGTGTCAGGTTATAATTACATTCAAATTTTCTGATACTGTTTGAATCCAGGACATCTAACAATGGTAAGCAAAACATTTCAGAGGTAACCATAAAGAAGTAGACGACGATTGATCTTTATTACCATATAAATGTAAAAGAGCTTGATCCTTAGCTCCTTATGGCACATATTTGTAGATGGACAAATATTTTGACCTGGAAGAACCTTTAGGTTTTGGTTTTCTGCCTTTTAGTGGGCAAATCCGTGTAACTTATATTACTCACCGGGGATTCCACCAGGAAACTTTCTCCACCCTAGGGTGAAGAAAGATCTATAAATAAGTGCATGATACTTAATGCTTCTTCTGTTAACTGTTCCTAAATATACCAGAAAGTCTCTTCAATGGGAAAGAGCACTGTCATGACACCTTCAGGAATAACTTTGCATTTAAACATCCTCCTACTGACTTTCTCCCTCTCTCTTCTGTTTCACACTAGTGACCAGCTTAAATCACAATGGTCCTCAGCCTCCTACCAGGTGCATTCTCTGTAAAGACTTCATAACCTCTCTGGTAACAGCCAGTTACACATACAGCAAGAAAAGACATCTTTTGTTAGCATGTGTCCTCTTTTGCCTGTTTTTAACAAGGAGATGTTGGTTTGGTTTTAAGTTCATTGCCTGAAACTGTTGCCTGAAATTGTTTCTAGACTTGTGTCTTTTCTCTCTTCATCCCATGGTAGTATCTCTCCAGGACCAAGCAAATTTTTGCATGTGGTGCTTAAATTCTTCATGCCAGAAACTCAGCATGCTCTCTCCCAAATGTCCCCAGTAAGTGCTCATGAGACTGAGACCAGATTCTTAATAGTTAAACCAGAGGTCATTGGAAGAAATTATCTTTGACACCAAAACAAGGAGTCATCCTAAACTTTGTGAGTGTCCAAAACAAGGAAACTCTAAGATTCCCAGTTCATTGAAACTCTATTTCCACATTCTGTCACTAAAGATGAAGGAGCAGAACAAGTGTCTTCTCTTTGTATTTTTTTTTCTATAACAGCCATCCTTCTGTCTCCTTTGATTATATTGTCACCCCCATTTACCCACACATTAGAAAAGACTACTCTCAGGCACTTGCAGGACATCTTCCTAAGCAAGTCATACTTTTTAAATGTATTTATCCACAAACACTGTTGTGAGCTGGGAAAGTATGGGTTAGCCGTGTATTAAATAGGAAACTAAGCAACAAAGGATCTACATGAATTAGTCACCCTTGACATCAGATAGTTATTAGGCAAGGGAACAAATTCATTTAGCTTGGCAGTTCAGTTACCTTACGTTTACTGTTCTTATCCAAACTTTTGGTGTAGATGGTCTAGGTTGTGCAATTTGTAAAAAATGATCTACTATTTGCACAGCACTTTCTTATATACATACATACATACATAATTATAGAATAGTAACAGGCAGAGGGCATTAATTTTCTGAAAGTCAGACATGAAAACACATATTGCAGAGAAACAATTACATTATTTATTTTCTGACCTTGACAAACATTGCATGATACATTTTTTTAAATATATTTTTAATACTTACGTTTTTGCCTTCTATATATTTACAGTCTTTCATAAATAAATATTTCTTGAAGATTCTGGCTACCATTTAGCTTGCCTACAGAGAAATATTTGGAATGAAGGTTTCAAAAAGATGTATAATACAGACTGGGGAACTCTCTACTTGCTGCTTTGCAAAATTTGCTCTATCAGCAACATATATTGGAATAATTAAGCCAAGGTGTCACCCTGAAGCATGACAAAATCATAGTATGGAAATGCATATCCATCACAGTTAGTTTGAGTCACTGATAAGACTGAAACTGATAGCACTGACAAATTTGGTGCAATGAGACATAATGTTAAATACTGACATGGCATTTTAGTTTTATTCTGCTAACTTCATTCAGTTTGCTACTTGCTGACACTCCTTTTACAAATTTCCTTTGTATTGAACTTTCCGAGATTCCACTGAAAACTCTGTGCTGATGAACTGCATATGAATCACAAAATAGAATTACTTACACCATTTCATAGATTGTATGGTGAATAACATGAAAAGAGAGCTCATATGGAATATTAGAGAGGAAATGGGAAACAAAGTGGGGTGGAAGAAACTAAAGATGTCAATGGCTACATGAGTATAAAAAATATATATTCTTGTATATAATGTTCTTTGTATTTTCTGTGGGCTTCCCACAGGCAGCAGCTCTTCCAGAACTGCTCCCATATGGGTCTGTACCACGGGGGCCATCCCTCAGGACCAAACTGCTCCAACACGGCTCCCCCACGGGCGGCAGCTCCCGCCAGGCCTCCTGCTCCTGCGTGGGCTCCTCTCCATGGGCTGCAGCTCTGGCCCGGGGCCTGCTCCTGCGGGGGCTCCCATGGGCCGCAGCCTCCTTCAGGCCACATCCACCTGCTCCATGGGGGCTCCTCCATGGCTGCAGCGTGGAGATCTGCTCCGTGTGGTACCCATGGGCTGCAGGGGGACGGCCTGCTCCACCATGGGCCTCTCCACGGGCCGCAGGGGAATTTGTGCTGTGGCGCCTGGAGCCCCTCCTGCCCTCCTTCTGCACTGACCTGGGTGCCTGCAGGGCTGTTTCTCACTCCTCTCTTCCAGCTGCTGTGGCACAGCAGTTTGTTCCCTTCCTTAACTCTGCTCTCCCAGAGGCCCAACCAGCATCGCTCCCTGGCTCGGCTCTGGCCAGCAGCGGGTCCCTTTTGGAGCCGGCTGGAGCTGGCTCTGATCTGACATGGGGCAGCTTCTGGGCTCTGCTCACAGAGGCCACACCTGCGGCCCCCCTGCTACTGAAACCTTGCCATGTAAACCCAATACACTGGCTGACCTACCAGTAATATAATATTAGCTTATTACAAGATGAGGCACCATAAATGTATAATGCCCCCCTGAGTCAAATGTAAGACATTTTAGACAAGTAGAAGACATTTCATGTTTCTGGGCCCAAATCCCAGAATGTGGGAATGGAATAAACTCTATATGCAAAGAAAGATCTGTAGCCTAACCTGCAGGCTTGGAGAAGAAAGGGCAAAGCATACAGAAAACAATCACAAGGATGTTCAGAACTAATGCATTCCTGAGAGGAAACGTTCTCAGTAGAGCAAGTCAAACAGAAAAATGCATTTGAGAAAAAAACAAAGGGAGTCTTGGGTTTTAGCCTGATGAAGCAAAGTGAACAAGGGTTATTGGGCAGGTGACAGACCTGAAAGCTTGGTGGTAAGTTTAATGGATGAGTGATACAAATCTTTGTTCACACCATGCAATGAAATGCTATATATGTAATATAGTAGAAATGTGTATCTTGAACATACATTACAGCACCAATAGAAGTAAACCTGTGTAAATACTTTGTGTTACACAGACTGTTCTTACAATGGACAAGACACAGAAATTCATCTTGACAGCACTCCACTCCCATGAAGTAGCTACCGGTGCAAAAGAGGGATCCAAAGATGGGGCTCCTTCTAGGCCTGAAGTTACAGGTGCTAAGGAGGGTAAGCAAATGACTCTGTGATAATATTCAGAAGAGTCTGAGTCCCTTCTTAATGTGAGGAGCACCCATAATTCCACTAACAACATCACTTGCCATCATGATTTGGACATCAGTAAAGTTTTTCTTAATGATGTATCACCAAAGCAGGCAACACAGAGGTACTTACTTTGCTTACTTTGCTCCAGCATTACTGAATTTGAAAAAACAAAAACAAAAACAAAAAAACACAAACAAATTCATCATCCACATTTTGACTTGGCTCTATTCATTACTATGTGGAAGACTTGCTTGAAAAGATATAGTAGCCTTTTCTTCATGATTGTGTTACATTTCCCCTGCTACATTCATTCATGCATCTATGCACAGCTTCAGAAATTATTAAAAAGGCTAGAAAAGAAAATCAGACTATCTGTAATCTTGATTTACAAAGTACATTCTCCAGCTGTCAACTCATTGACTGGTCACCTTACTCTTTTTTTACACTTTGATCATTAAAGCTCTCCCAGTGGCCTCAGGTACATGTTCAATCAGAGAGGAGACAGAATTAACCTTAAAGTTAGAAACATTCAGTGTGGAAAGAAGAGATTCTCATGCCCCAGCAAGTTTTATTGGCTAACAGTGAGCGATTTTACTTTACCTAACTCTAGACAGTTGTGCTAAGTCACACCAACATTTCAGTAGATTCTTTTGCATGGGAGTTTCGGAGATCCCTAGCAGACTCAAAAATATTAGCACTGACATTTCATCCTTGTCTATATCTCTGAGGACACTATCCATCAAAATAAGTGCCACCATATGTATGCTGCTTACATTAAGATTAGAAGAGATCCAAGACTTTGTAATGTCTGAGGACCAGTTGCATTTGGCCCAGATGATCTGGAGGATAAGAGTTGAGAAGATTGTAGGATTGAAATGGGGGTGAAAAACCTCTATTGATGCTAACTTTATTATCCCACTTGATCAGAAACAATTGCAATCAATTAAATGAAAAGAAACAGTAAATAAGGGCTTTGAATTCATGACTACAGATAATCTACATATGTTTGATATCACCATGGTATCCAACTATTGTTTTCTATAAGGTTTCTGAGAAATTGAAAGAGAGAAGATCCATACTGTCATGCATCCAAACCAAGCTGCTATTACAAAGCCACTACATTTAAGAAAAGGATAGCAAACAATAATAATTTTGTTCAAAAACTGTTCTGATCACTTCTGCTGGATATATATCCATATATATTTTCCATTACACTTCCTCTTTTGTCAAGCGATTTGAAATATATCAGCTGTTCCAATCACATTGTAATCACTTCATTTCACAATGATGTGAACAACACACCATGATGTAATGGAGCTTAAACAATTCTACACTGTGTGGCCATACAAAGAAGTTCTATAGTATTTTTCAAAACTGGGGCTGTAAGACTCCCAAAGTATCCAACTATCCCTTTTGTTTGTTTTTCAAATGCCATCCATCAGAGAGAGATCCTCCTCATCACCATGAGGAGAAGACAAGACACTCTTCTCCTGCCCCAAGCAGCTGTAATTTCAAAGTGAAATAGTCCTGGTTCCACTGGACTGAATTATTTAGTTATCTGAATCTAAAACAAAGAGGTTCTATAGAGATGGAAAAACATGTGGGTTGAATGACAAACAAAGTATTATTTACTGAATGTATTAAAAATTGTTTTTCCAGACACATTTCATCAAAGCAAAGCCCCATTCCTGGGAAAACAGCTATATTCACAATCAAGACAGATGTACAAGTCATGTGAAGTAAGACTGCCACTGGACTGAATTATTTAGTTGTTTGCCAGAGACGATCAAATTCAGCCTCTGTGTAAACAGAGGAATTTAAATGGGACACATTTTGAGGCATTCTGCATCCTGATTGAATTTGATCCTATGTGTGCATTGGATCTCTGGAAATGCTAGTTTAAGAATGTTGTCATTGTAGTGAATGTAAATTTGTGGATATGTTTTGGATTAAATAGTCCATAAGACTCAATAGCACCATTTAGAAAAAAAAACAGTAATCAATCATGTCTGCATGACGGAGCTTGAATTTCCAATGTGGTGAACATTTGAAAAGTCTGGCAAAGGTAGGCAACTGTATGCAACTTTATTTTCAAAAACACATTATTTTTCTTTTCTTGGAAGTATAATAAATCCTACATAACATTAACTGTCTCTTTAAACACACTTTTAATTTACTGACTACATTCAAATCCGTTCTTCTAACAGATCACTCTGAACTTTAGGAAACTTTGCTTTTTCTGTAATACATGTTCATGCAAGTAACAGAAGAATATTGGAAAAAATCTCTCGTAGAAGGAAGGAATGCTTAAGAAATGCAAACGTATTTAAATATTCTCAAATATATATAATTTATGTTAATATGATATCTAAACAATATGTGAACAGAGTCCTTTCGTATTGAATCACCATATTAACTCTTGCAAATGAATGAATGGTTTACTGGTTTAAGTAGCCAATATTTAATATCTGTTGCAGATTTTCACTACATTGTGTTGACAACTGTGGTTTCTGTACCATACGCCACGTAATTTTATTTGCTTATGATCAGAGCAATACCTTTTTACTCCTTTTTAGTACAGTTTCAGTTTTCAGCTCTTCATTACCCAGAATAGCATAAAATGCAAGGAAATGAAGGGTGAAACTTAACAAAAAAAGATCTTTCGTTTTCTCCACTTCTCCAAATTAACTTCCTTTAAGTTTGTAAAAAAAACAAAACTATAAAGGGTTTAGATTAAAATATGACTACACAAATTTTATATCACACTTTCAAATCAAAATTTATTATAATGATGGAGGATGTATTTCACTTTTTTTTCTTAATTATAGAAATAGATATTTTTATAATATCTTCTACCACCAGTAAAATACTACCATATAGTATCAAAATCTAAAGCGATACTGATTTTGCAGAATCTTAATAAAAAATTTGGAAAACTGATTACACAAAGCACTAGAGCAGAGGCAGGGAAGTCCAGCAGTTTTATGATAGCTCAAATGAAGGAAGTATGACAGGGTTCTCAGTAAATTGATCTGATACAATGAAAGTCAGTGATAAAAAGCCATTGGCTAAGCATAGGTGCATGTGGGCTATTGTCTAAGTAACGATACATGCATTGCTATGATCCTTTGCATCTTAATATCTACTAAGTCCAAGATCAGATTATGACTGTGATTGTTGCCAAGCACTAAGAATATTGTTTCTGTGTTTGTTGGTTTGTTTCCTCAATTAAATGTATTTGTTCTTGCACTACAGCAAGAACTATGAATGACTTTTTCAATTCCAGGGGAATGTTTTGAGGACTAAAATTCCTGTTATTATAGAACAGCGCTCAGTTACCAATTGTCATAGCAGAAGTTAATAAATTGCACAGTCAGGTGACGTATCTCTATTAAAAAAAAAAACTCAAAGATGACAATAAGTATCCAATAAAAGGCACTGAGTACTTGAATAATACCTTTACTAGAGGAGACTGTGTTCAGCTGAGGTGCTGGGACAAGGTCCCAACAAGTGTCCTAGTAGATCACTTGGTGTAGATCAGCATAACAAAACAGGGAAGTCGGCGTGGTGCCCCATCACATCAATTATGGAACAAGGAGGCCTCAAGAGGAACCAGAACTTTTTGTGTACAGCCTAATGCTAACAGTCTGCCAGAAGAGAAAGTACAAGGAATTGCTTGTTCTCTTTTTACAAGAAAATGGATTGATATTGGATTTACCAATGTCTGTGAAACTGGTGAATGTTAGCATGAGGACAAGTGGAAATTATCCCAGCAGTACATCACTCTGCAGACTTTGAGGTGCCTGAAGTCCTCAAGTCACTCAAGGGCAATAAATGGATAGAAACTCTTCCCTAATTATGGTCCCCCAAAATGTAAGAATGTGGGTATATCTGGGTCAAGTGCTGAGAATGGGTCCTGACTCTCCACCACAGAAACTGGGTAAATACCCTTAGGCTGCCCCGGAAAGCCTAGAGCCCACCCTCATCTCATTAGTTGAGCAAGGAGTAAATGTACAAAACCCAAGCACAAGTAGCAGCTTGGCCTGTCCTGAAAGATACAATATTCCATGGCTACATTCAGATTGTGACACGAGAAACTAGGTAGCATGTGTATGGCAATTTTAACCAAATTATTGACACTTTTTCAATATAGAAGTGTTTTTGTTTGTTTGTTTTCTTTTTCTATAATAATTAGGATTCTTAGATTATATTTGTAAGAGTTCAAGTGTACTAAGAATAAATTCTCACTTTTATGTATAAAGTATGTTTCCTTTTTGTCTGCATCAAGATTTTGAGTGTAACATGGTCATGTAGCCAGGTAACTTACATTATACTCAGCCAATTCACAAAGAGGTAGCAGAAGGAGGAAATGCTACTAAAGATTAACATAAATCAAACAGGTGTTCCATTGCGATAGTTATTCATCACGCTCTAATTAGAGATGCACAGTATTAACCGAGATCTTGGATAATAATAGCAGAAGTCTATAGGCATTTAGCTTCCACTGGAAAAGGAATGGTAAGAAGGAAAGTAGAAGGTATGTATATAAACATTAGTAAAGAACTAGATCTTACATTCCTAATAGACACTTGTAGCGAGACCACCCCATTAGAATTGCCATTAACAATTAAAGAAGTAAGAACTGAATGGCTGGTCTTCTGAAATTACCATTTTAAATTTTACTTTTTGTTGGTTGGAACTTTGAAAATCTCTGTATTACATATTATGTATGTATAAACATGCCAGATAAAGAAGGGCATGTGATGCTTCAAAACTGAGAAGCTTTTCCAAAGTGCCCATTTTCTTGCCATGTGGTAGACAAGTTAGTACTTCTTTTAAGGAAGGTATTTTGGCACTGTAAATTGTCTTTAATGAAAAGGATAAAATCTGTTATGAAGCTAGTTATAGAAAATACCAAACATCCCCTCAAGGTCAAAATACCAGTGAATATGCTAATTACAGATGTACACTTAGCCAGACCAGCACTATGCTTTCACCATGCTATTTAAAGATGACATTGTTATCTCTATTTTTTTTGTCACAAAAATAATATCCCACCACCCTTTGATCAGCACAACTGCTGGGAGTGAGAGGAATGGATGTGAAGAATACAGCATTACCTAGTTAATATCCGTCATTCTGCATCACTCCTAGCTGTGTACAAATGGGAATGTATTATGGAAACAATAATTAAAAAGCTGCATTTAAAAAAGAGCAAGACTGTATTGTATGTATACATATTGGTATCATTAATGGATATTTTAAAATCCCAGATATACCCTTTGTTCTTCTCTCATCTAGTTTTAAACATTCAATATATGTGGCTTCCTTTACAATCTACTCTAAAGCCAAAAAGCAGTAAGTACTTAACCTTTAATACTCCAGTCTACAGCAATAAATACCTTTAAAAAAATCTTCCTAAATTACAGTCATTTTTATGAAAAAAGAGAAAAAAGGGCAAGTAGTTTCAACCAGTGTAATTACCAACCATAATTTCATTTCTCTTACTTGAAACTTCTTACTATCTCCATTTCACAGTCAGGCAGGGGTTAGTTATTTCAGGTACTATGTAGTTCAAATCACAGCATCTACAATTTCAAATAAGCTTTAAAAGCATATAACCAGTGGCATTAAATGTCACAGGCTACTTATCATATTTCGTTAGACCTACTTGTAGATTTTCATATCATCCTAAACAATGAATTTTGTTTTTTTTTCACTGTTTATACTCTTTGGAGTACACTTACATATATGCATGGTGAGGTTTACAACACATCACCTGACATTGAACACCTCTTCATAAAGCCCAAAGAGAGCTCTGGTCCATTACAGGGAGCATTGGGCATTGGCTTTTACTTTACTGCCTACTTTCTTTAGTGTCATGCATTCACACACAAACAAAACATGTAACCAAAGCCAGCTTTCTCTGATGTATCACAAGAGCTATATTGCTGGGGACAGCTTAAGAGGATGTACTTATGGTAAGGCAAGGATTCTAATGGCTTTTGCACTTAAATTACTTACTACTACCTACGGGTGTTTTATGCTATCTTAGAGGATCAGATCAGTGCATATAGACTTAAATCTGTGTTGCAAAGGTGGCATAACACTGCTTTATACACCTCTCTTAATATGCATCACTGAAAAGACAGAAACAAAATCAAACAGTTGTTTTATCTTAATAGTATTTTCTTTCATGTAAGAATTTTAATTATATTTACCAGGTGGTAAGAGCAATGAACTTTGTTTTCCATTTGTGAAAACTGAGAAAACTAAATTAGATGTCATTCTGCTATTATCTCAAACTTCCCATAAATGAGAAGAAGGAAGACAAGAAAACATTAGCATAAAATGAGATTAAGTGACAGGCCTTAATTTCCCCATATCAACTTTAATAGTGGAATAGCTAAATTCTCAAAAGAAAAAAAAAATACACCAAAAAACAACAACAACAAAAACACTATTAATATCTAACCAGTACAGCATTTCATACCTTATTATTATTCAACTGTATTGCAGCATAACAACTAGGATTTAGCCTACTTTACTATCATTCTGCCCAGTCAGGATGTGAGAAATTATAAGTACTGCGGTCTGAGAAGACATTCAGGTTTCACTTGCTCCCTGGAAGGGTAAAGTATCTGCCAGATATTTCCTAAGGCTTTTTCTTTAATTCGGGCAGATCATCTATTTGAATACTGAAAAGAAAATTGGAAGGAGAGAAGAAGTGCCCATTATCTCACTAAAAACCCCTATTGTCTTTCGGTGCCAGCCTTTAACACCAAGACAAAGCCATGAGGTAAAAACAAAAACTATGCACTTGTAGGAAAAAAAAATAATCTAAAATTAGTCAAAATAAAAAGAGAGGTGAAAAGCCTCTTAATTAAAAAGAATTCTTTTTAATTACTAAATGCTTGAGTCTATGGTTATGTCTACATTAGAAAGTAGTGTAGAGTAATGGGAGTGGATCTGCAAACAGCTGGTGATTAGAGTTATTCCAGCAGGTGATTCCAATTTAGGTTCTAAAATACTCACTGGTGCAATACTTAAATTAGGTTTATTAATCTAGTACCTTAGATGTTAACTTCAGGTGTGATTTATTCCTAAAGGATGCCAATTAAGCAAATACTATACACATTTAATATTAGTGTTGACCTCCATTTCCATAATCCTAGCCCAGTGAAAGGAAAATTTTTCAACAGATCATAAATGACAGTCATGAGATATGTTACACACAATGCTACAGTTATGTCATCTAAGCTAAGCTAATCTTTTTTACATATATTAATTAAATAGCATTCATATATGCTTGTTTAATTTATATAAACACATTTACTTCAGATAAGCTAGAATAAGTTTTAAAATAGCACTGACACAAACCTATGAAATATCATAACAAAAAGTGTCACAGTAAATCGGCAGATTGAATACATTTGGGGCTCGATTCTGTCATTTCAAGGCTCCCACTCATTTCTACTATGCTAGAGTCGTTCTGAAAGCATGTCCATTAATTCAAACAGTAAAGGAGACCAATGCAGTGAAAAGATGACAAGTTAGGTATAGCCTGATGCCTAAAATCAATCAAATTGTTAACTCTGCGTTATCAATGATAAACAAAGTGTTTGAGCTCATTGAAACCGCCAGACCGTGCCCCCATGCCTATACTTGGAAGCTCTCTCTGATTACACTGTTCCAGTAGCATAAAGGGACGTTAAAACAGATGCAGAGTCTGTAACAGTAAAATCTACATAGGTCTAAGCATGACAGGAGTGCACATCTGGACTTCCAGTTTCTGGAGTAGCTGCAAAGTTCAGTCGTAGCTGTGTTCTGTATCAAAATCAGCAACGTTACTTGCTATGAAAATTACAGTACAAGGTAAAACCTCTAGTTTTCTATTTCTTATTTATAAAGGATTGGAGGAAATTATAACAAAAAACTACTCTTGTAAGTGAATATTTAATAATAAGTTGAGAAATCATTTACTAAAAATGTAGTATTTCAAAGAATTCAGTTAAAAATGAGAATAACAAAAAGACTGAAAAGAATAAGTGAATTATCTGATCTATTATTTATGTGGTATTTTGAGGATATGTCATTTTATAGAAATGCAAATTATTGCGACTGTAATTAGCTATACTATAATTCCACAGTCAATCACTTTGTACCAGTTAGTGGGTATTGTATTACTTTCTGGTTAGCAAAAATGGATGTAAATTCCAGAAGCTACCTTACTGACAGATCGTAAACACCATGTTGTGTCAATTCTTGGATAGTACTTCCGTATTTATCTTTATAAAGCTGTGTTTTACCTATGAATGAAACTTCCACAGATGGAAAAAGGTGAATTTTCAAACATGTACAAATCAGTCACACACACACACACAAAACAGGTCTGTGACCTTGAACACATCATAGGCTTCTCTCATGTTTACGAGAGGAGCATATTGAGGCTATCAATTTTCTGTTATCTGTGCATAAACTGAGCAGGTGGACTGCTGTCATATCTTATTTACTTGTAATTTGCTGTAATTTATTATACATGGGCCCTTCCCTAGACAAAATATAAACTTTTGAAAGAGGAAAAAGAATTTAATAAACATTGGTCTATGCCGATTACCATGCCAGTATGCAAAAATCGAAAGAACCAAAAATGCACAAAGTTCACTATTTTCCTTATTAGGGGGAACAAGGTGAACAGAAAAATAATATATTCGATATGAAAAGCAAATTGACATTCTTAATGCTTCCACTTTCTAGCTTTAACTAAGCACATTTACTCGTATGTGGTAAAAATACTTCAGCCTGTTTTGTCATGTACCACTACAGTAAACTCTTTATGAAAACTCAGTCTTTTGTATTATGTTTGCAGTTGATTATAACTTCAGAATATCCACATTATTCAACCTTCTTTTAAACTGTTAAAATCAACAGTAATCATTAAGCTTTAAAGTGTTATATTCGTGAAGTTTTAACCAAGGCATCCGTAAATGTTGCAGATTATATTGTAAGAGTAGAGCATGGTTTCTACTTGTAGTATTCATTCAAGATTCAATAACCATTTGAATGTTCTTTTAATATTATTATTATTATTTGTATAGGTGGTATGTTAATGATTACAAATTAAAACTACTGGCAGTGCCTGGCAGTGTTTTTGAGGCAATGCTCCTTATTAGTATTACAGACTAAAAAGTATGCTTATTTGTGAGATTCATAAAGCTTCCTGAATTTCTTTTTTAGTTCTAATCTAAAAAACAAACATTATTAAAAGGTAACAACACCAACATTAGAAACATAATGCCTACAATATATTCTGAGTAAGACTAGAACATTAAATGCGAATATAATAGACTGTACGTTGCCATGTAAAAGTTCGTTCAAGATACACAAAATATTAAATGAATCAAACTAATATAACAATGTAGCATACACTGGAGTAGGCAGGGATTTGTTATATACTTTTTAAAGGAAGTATAAGAGCAATATACACATTTAATGTACTTTGACAAGTGAGAATACAGAAATTGGCCAGCTTTATATTGGCCATCAACAAGAGTTTCTCAGACCACAGTCTGCATGACGATCCACAATATTAAAAGATGTTTTTCTCATTTCTGCAGATACTCATTCGATTTTTCATTATTCATTTGGATTTTTAGGTGTGCTTTTTTTTAAAAGAATATCACAACAAGAGTAAGAACGTGGGATGTCCCTGTGTTAAACTCAGCAGAGTATGATGCCTTTTTTCCCTCCCCAAAGATCTTCATCAGAACAGTGATGGAGTGCCTCAGAGCCATTTAGTTCATACACATTATTTACCGTAGCTGCAAGACAAAATACTTCCTGTCAAAAAGTTTCATGAAGGGAAGCAGGATTTATTTTTAACAAATATGGAAATTCCTTGTTTTTTTCTTTCCCCCCTCCTGCTTTGATTTCAAAGCATGCCACTGTTTCAACAAGACTTGACTGCATCGTATTCAAAACCTATCTTAGTGCATGATCTATCACTCAGTACACTATGCACTGTATATGTATGGCAGCTAACACGCTGGGACTCCAACTTCAAGTGAGACCTCTGCAGTCTAGTGCTATTTGTGTAATAGCCTTGACTCAAATCAGGCACTATCAACAAAACAGTGAGATGCCCTTACCTCTTACAACATTTTGAAAAGTTATTCCTTTCCAAAATAAACTCTCTTTCATTTATATCCATCCTCAAAAATTTCCTAAGCAAAACGCTGACTGAAGAAAGTGGAGTTTATAGGTTGTCATCACTGAATAAAAAGAAGTCAGGTTGACATCCTTTAGTCCTGAAGCCAGCCTAACCCTAAAAAAACACTGTACATCAATTTCTCATTTCAGGATTTCCCTAATTTTCTCTGATATGGAATTTTAGTCCAAATCCCAAATTGCTCAACTTCTTCTATCGAAATAAAACTTCTACAGAAAAAAGAACACATCCTTCCAGAATATGAGTTTGAGTGGAAAAACCATACAATTAATCTTCCTCGTGGCCTTTTTATGCTCCAAATCTTGTTTACAGGAAAAGAGGGAATGCTCCATATATATAAAGCCAAGAATTTATCATTGGTCCAGTTGAAATCTTAACAATCTAGTCCAAAAATAATGATTAATCCAGATCTAATTATTATAGAAAAAGAGTACTTCTATACAGAAAAAGATTTAATAGTAATAGTACATTCAAAATAAACCCATTTCCAAGTTTCTGTCCCTTCTCATGGTGTTACGCTCCCCTTCTCCCTGCTTCTCTGGATACCGAGGTCAGTGGTTTCACTCCAGTATTTGGGGAGAGGAAAGAAGGGGAATTTCCAGCATGTGGGAGGCTCTTTTCATAGGTATCCCATGACAGGACAAGAGACAATGGTTACAAATTGAAACACAAAAAACAATATTTAAAGTTAAGAAATTTTTTTTTTTTTACTGTGAGGATGGTCAAACACTGTTATAGGTTGCCCATAGAGGCTGCGGAGTCTCCATCCCTGGAGAGACACAAAACCCTTACTAGACACTGTGCCAGGCAAGCCACTCTAAGTGACCCTGCTTGAGCATGGGCATTGCATTGGACCTCCAGAGGTGCCTTACCACCTCAACTGTTCTGTCATTCTGCGATTCACTGGTTTTCGACTCCACACTACATCTGATTGTACTATTTACACTGCTTTCCACATATGTTACATATTAGTTCTTTGTTCTTTTTGTTTCCCCTGAAAGTATTTTTGTTCAGCTCCAAGTTTAACAGCTTATTTGTGAGTTATTTTTAACAGTGGGGTCGCCAAGCTTGTGCCCCATCTCTTGGCACTCCATGCCTGTACACCTCTATGCTGCCTCCTGTGCATCCACTTCTCAATGTTTTCATACCAGACCAGCATTACTTTATAACACATCATTACTTTAGAGTTGTGAATATCACACTCCACAAAACATAACTGCTTGTTACTGTTACCTACACAAACCTACCATTGTATCATACAAAAATAAGTGAAGCAAAATAGGCATCACCAAAAGACAAATTGCTGTTTCAACCAGACCATTCAAAACAAAGCTCCGGACATGTCAAGAAAAGTTCAGATAGAGCAAGCCTGACGAGCCTCAGTCCTGAAGCCAAACTTTGTACAAAGCCTGTGGCCTGTTACTAACAGTGGCAAAACTGTATTACAAGCCTACAGGCTTAGACTCTGGAAGAACAGATGAAAGATGTAAGTGTTCAAGAATAGAAATGACTGATTAAAGGCAGACATAAGGAAGAGTGGATAAATCTGACGTAAAGTTTGCTACAAAATATATGCCTGTATCATAAGTTAACAGATTTGCATTGAAATCCTTTATTTGAAAATTCTCCATTTGAAAGACCACTTCCCACATGATGAAGAGGGAAAACTAGGATAAATCGAACACTCCTAATGAAACACAAACCATAGTCAGCATGGATATCAGCAAACAGAAAAGAAATCAGCAGTCTACTGGCAAGCTAGGCACCTAAATGACTTGCCAGACTTCCCCGGTTAAACAAACAGGCAAACAATGACTGTACTTTTATGATTGCCTACAATAACTTCATCTGTCAAAACATATACTTTCTATATATTTATGTCCCCATATATGTTCCACATTCTGTTGTATACTTGATTTTGCTGAATCTAAGTTATTCAGCTTCCATAAGTACTCGTGACATGAGGGAAAGCAGACTTGACCCTCAACAGCATTAGAGAGTGAGAGGCATTTTATAGAGTTAGATACGTTCCCTGCCTGAAGCCTTGATCTGAGCAGAAAGAAACACCACCAAATAAAGGGCAACAGAGCCAAACTGCATACTGGAGTTACCAAGCTCTAGAAGGGATCTTTTTCTATCATGTGGCCACTTCTCATGTGGCAGAGAAGTCTTGTGCATTACTGTATCAGCTGCATTAAGTTTGCTCAGGGGAAAAGAATATACAAAGACTTCACCATTTCTTGCAACTAGTCATCTCCAACTCCAAGACAAGCATCTTGAATCTGCCCACCTCAAAGCAACATATGGCATAAGCAATGTAACTATTAATAAACACATACATAGCAAGTTCATAAGCAGATGTTATGTAACAAGTACTACAGAACAGATACATACCAGATGCTAAGCCTTCAAAGGCTTAGCCAGTAGGTAAAGACAATATGGATAGCATATAGCATATCTACCCAAATAATTTACACGTTTGGTTACCAGTTTTCAGGACAGGGCAGTTGGTGAACTGGTTATACCCAGCCAGTTATAATACTACACATATACGTTGATCTACACAGAGAAAAAAATGCTACCATGTTAATCATAAAAACACCTACGCTGCTAACTATTTGCACTTCAAGAACACCCACAGAAGATTGACCAGACTGCTAATGACTAAGGAATAAATTAATGCCCAGTCTAACACCACCACAGTTGTCACAAAGTTATCACACCAGATAAATCTGGCCATGCATTAAAATGCTCATTACTGTAATTAAGATTTTTCTTTCTACAAATTCATTGAGAATGATCTGAACAAAATTACTCTAGAGCTGATTACAGCTCATGAATTTACATTATCATCAGCAGGAATATTCAGAGCCAGTTAACAACATGTAAGTGATTACATTGAAAAATAATAAAAAAAACTTAGTAATTGGATGTACAATACAAACTGTATCAGATTTAAGAAAGTTTGGGTTGTTTTTCTTATTTGTAAATCGTGTGATAAATACATATATTTTTCATAAGATAAACACATTTTTTCATCACTGCTGAGGTCCTTAACTACATATCAAAAACATTCTTGCAGGACTCTAGCTTCTTTTATATAAAAAGAATCAAAGAAGTCAATCAATCTGCAAAAAAAAATGAAGATTGAATGCTCCAAGTGGATAAGTTAATTCTTCACAATCTGTCCAAGTCTATTACTAGAAGTTTTTCCCCCTCCTCCACTATAAAAGTTTATGAGAACACTCTACAAAAATTCAGATAATACCAGTTTGATCCTCAGCCTCTCTCAGTGAAGTACATGATTTAGTCATTATTTCTTTTAATTGCTCTTTATTTAGCTCAACAGAAGAGTTCAATCCTATCTCACGCAGGTTCTCACCATTATAATAGCTACATTTCTTTCTAAAACTTAATGAGCAGTATGACTATTTGTTACTTGTCACCTCTTTTCTTCCCTCATATGGAACCATTTTTTTGTTGTTGTTGTTTTACTTACTTATGATGTTCTATGATATAGTTTCTTACAAAAGTGAAGTTGAGGAGTTTCTTTCTACAGATGCAACAGCAAGAAACAGGACTTTTCATACTTCACTTTTAAGTAAAGTGCTTTGTACTGAACAGTTCAAAGGAAGTTCTGCCTTTGGTTTTGCCTTAGTTTTGGTTTCAAGTTCAAGTCTCAAGTATTCCTGTAATTTAGGGATGAAGATATTAGGGACAGCTTGAAGTTCAGCACTTGGTCTGATGAAGCCCTAATGTAAGCTGTAGAAACCACCAAATTCACATTCAAACCTCCCCAAAATACATGATGTGATCCTGTTCATCTCTCCTAACTTCAGATATACTTAGTCTCATTTTTGCATGCAGTGGTGTTAGGATTGTTCACCAAAGGAAAGGGTGTCTCTTTCTTTTGCCTTAAATTCTAAGTCTTCTCATTTTGAGTTAGAATGAGTAAGACTCACCAAGTCTGACTGATACAGTTAATAAATAATACCTATAACTTTATGGCATATGTTGGAAAATTAGATATCCACATACAGTTTCCAATAACTTTGGAAGTATAAACCACTAATCCTCTTAATCTCTACTACAAGGAGCTATAGAAACAGGAATCAAACAGACTTCACAAAGAAGCCTTTCCAGTCTTCATTTTCTTGAAATCGCTTGTATCACTTCCTTATTTTTTTCAAAAGTTGAACATTTCTATTATCAATACCAGAAGAAGAAATCAAATTAAATCTTTAAATGAATAACCAAAACAACAGAAATAACAACAGCTCTTAGATCTTCAGAGACAGCTAGAAAAACCCTCTCTCCTTATCAGACTATCCCCTGGGTTTCAACCCTCAAAATCCACACATGAGAAACTTTTGGTGGTAATGTAATATTTACAAGGTTACAGCAGTGGCATCACAAGGTTTATAGTATGCCATAGATTAAATAAGATATATGAAATTAATAAGAACACTAGGAATTCTTATGTGTCAGGCAGCTGGGCTGCAACAACCTACAGAGATCACGTCTTGCAGGAAACCTTATTCAGTGCACTGAATACACAGCAAAGCACAATGGACAACCTGGACATTTACTGTTACAGCTTGTGCTAGTTCTGTCTCTGCATCATCAGCCATAATGCTGATGACATAATGCTAATACCTTGTAGCAACCAAAACTTATCTATCCAATGACTTCCATGAGTAACTTAAGTCCGTTTATTAAAGCCTACTAATCAGACACAAACCTACCACCCACAAGTGTCAGTAAAGTCCTACTATTGTCAGCAAAGTCTAATTATCTCCACATGTGTATTAAAGAAAGAACAGAACTAGAGGTATTTTTATTAGATTATCTCCACATCTCTAATAAAGAAAGGCAGAACAGAAGAGCTTTGCAATAGACTCTTAAAACAGAAATGGGGTAACTGAGCTTCTTTTGTTGTCGTTGTTGCCATATTTTTGATGTACACATGGAGTTTGATACATGATTTTGGCCTCATTAACAAGGTACCTTAGTTAGCTGCTAATATAACAAAGAAACTATTAAATACACACCTAATAAATCATCTGATTATGTACATTTGCATTTCAAATTTAGTAAAAGAAGTAATTAACCACCTATGACTCTGCTTCTCTGCAAATACCAGATCCACTGGATTCCTAATCTTGGATGAAGACCATGCCTAGTACAAGACAGAACGGAGCAAGAACATTTTGGTACTTTAACACTTTGTACTTTCGTCCAGTTCCAGAAAAAGCTGAGCATCAATGCTGTTCTCTCCTCTCTCCAGCAACTTTCTACTGCAATGCCTCAACGAGCAGGAAACAGGGGTCCTCAGACTTTAACTGTTGCCCAACTAATGTTTATAAAATAAAGTTTTCCCAGAAAAATCAGTCTTGAAAAATGTCATTGACACAAAGAGAATACTGTACTAAGTGTACCCAAAACAAAATGGGCAGTATGAATACTTACAGCCATTGCTGTGACAAAGTGCTGTCCAGTGGATTGTAGTAATTCTTTGTGGCAGCCAAAAATTAACCGTTCAGTGATTTTCACGAGCTACATAAATCCTTGCTCTATTTTTTTTATCTTGTACTCTGAAACAAATTTCATTCTTGACGTAAAATTAAGAGATAGACACACAGAAAACCTCACAAAACAAAACCTTCCTCCATTCTTCACCTTGAAAAAGTACAGCTTAAAGCTCTCCTAGAAGATTTGGCTCTCTCTGAGTTCCAATGACAAGATTATTCGAGACCATAGTCTACATCCTATCCTTCAAAAATACCCCTAGTGTAGCATATAAAGCTTATTGTGTAAAAGCTTGTAACAAATACAGTTGCAAGATACTGGCTCCAAACTACCTGCAAAAAATCCTGGTGTCCTCCAGATCTGCAGAGATACAGAACACTGTATATTAGCTCCAGTCCCAATGACACTTAACCTCCTCCCTACACACACACATACACAGACACACACGTGCGCACACAAGCCCACACCCATACAGAGAGAATTTTGATAGGCAGAAAACAGAGAAAAGGATGCAGCAAAACTGGCCTTGAGAACAAAATCGGGTAATTTGAATAAAGACAACCAGTCAGCCTGTTCCTCTGTAAGAGGGTGGCTACCCATGTGCATGTTTTAAAGGTTCACAAGATTAGGTAAGAGGATATCTGACTTATTTTCCTGATTCTGTGTTTTGAAGAGAGTCAGAATTGCTAGCAGTTAATTACCTTTTTTTTTTTTTTTCCTAAAAACACTCATAAGATTAGCAGGAGAACCCAGGACTCCATGCAAAGATCAGGAGGGTAAGTCTACGTTTTAGACTAACTGCTTGAAATACAAAAGGTTGAACTGATGTGGTTGATTGTAACTAGTGTGATTTAATACAAGTTGTACAAGTTTTAATATGACATTGAGAAATAAAAGAAAATATTACATCAAAGTTAAGTTACTATTAATACTAATGACGTGGGTACAGTGTTCCTGCCTTGGTACAGGGTGATGAACTTGATGACCTTTTGAAGTCCCTTGCAGCCCTACTCTCTATAAATATTAAATTAAACTAGAAATACATCAGAGCAGTGACTCTCAGTATTGAACTGGTGCTAAATCAAATTAACTACCAATAATAATCAATCCTTATTTAGTCTAAGGAGTTGTCTGTCTCTCCAATTATAAATCTCAGCTAAAGAATTCTACCAAAGCCAATAAAAGCTGGAGTTTGAATAGGTAAGTAAACTAATAATGGAACCAAATCACTTAATGTTTAGAGTTAATTACAAAGTTTCCTTTGTATGCCCTGATCAGTTTTCACAGGTGCATTTTTCCTTCTCTCAAGGCAGAATCTTAATATCTTTTCTTCATAATAAGTCATATTTGTAATTGATTAGAGATTTAGGACTTCAGCAAGTACTATTACAAAGTGATATCTGGGAAAAAATGCATCTGGAGAATTTTTTGTTTTCTCTATTTGTTCTACAAAGCAGACATAGAGAAAGTAATCTAGGGGAAAAATGTGGCATTATTGTAGATAACCACCTAATTCCTGTTGATTCTTTCCATGATTTCAAAGCACCTTTTCTATTTCTGGACATCAACAGAATCATACTCCACAAAGTGAAGTGGAGACTGGATCAATTTTCGCTCCAGAAAAAGTTCTCTCGTGCTTCTGCATACTATAGTTTACGGTATATATTTATATGTATATAGTATCATTTGTAGATTATACCATAATTTATAATTCACGTTCTAAAATATGTTTCCTGCAGCGATGCAAAAGGTGCAGTTTTGCTACTGTAATTTAGCACCACTTAGCCCTAGCAAGCTATTTTCCCCCCTTTCATTGTTATTAAAATTATCTTCACCCGTACAGCTGTTGCACTAATTCTGTCTATCAGCTACAACAGATTAGTTCTGCTGCCACACTGTTTCCATTTCAGAAGCAATCGAAAGATTCACAGACATTTTTTCAACTATTTCCATAGCATTAATTAAATTGCGACTATGATTTTGCAGCCCTGCTCTGAAATCAATTTTAAGAGCAGTTTTGATGGGCTGCTTTTATGTCAGCAGATGGACAACTAGTCTGAGGGACAGATGTGTCATCATTCATGTCTTGACATTTTCCTTTTTCCAAAGTCACTCTTCCAGGTAGAGATGTAAGGGTGCAGTTTTATATGGAGATCAGTATCTGCTTTGAAAAGGCACCTTGCAGGCACCCCAGACAGAGAACAGCCCAACCTCAGAAAAATGTTGTTCAGAGCACTCTGGAGTTACAACGTGAATCTATTTCCTCAGGTAACCTGAAGTGAGGCCTGTAGGACAGAGTAACATAGTAAAATAATCCTTTCTTTTCCTAGAATCAGCTTTTGTTCAAAGTCCAGAGATAGAAGCTGTAGAGTAACACACACTAGGTTATGTTTGAAGGAATCGGGAACTTACACCTACACAGAAGACATTTTCAAGTCTTGTGTCAAAACCACTGACAACTGTGGAGGCCGGCAGAAAAACTGAATGTCTGTGTCCAGATAAAATGTCAGCACTGGGAACATTGGCTGAGGTCAGTGATCTACAGCACTGTGGTTTTGGGGGCAAATATAAGAAGTAGTTCAGGTTTTTGGTTGAAAGTTTCAGATGAGACTGACAGCCCCAGAAAATAAAGGGCAGAAAAAGTAAACTGGTTGAAAAGAGATGTATAAAACCAAAGCAAAATTCAAGGAGGCAGTGAGAAATGGAACCCAGCTCTGAAAGCCAGAACTCCAAACATATTGCTGAAGGGGTGCTGGGAGAAGCTGTGAAGCACTGGCAATTGATTTTACAATGGTGCTTCAAATGACCACAATTTTGAAGAGCTAGGGGACTTTTGTTCTGACTCACACAAAGCATCTGATATAAAAGAACGTGTATCCAGGCAATATCATGTCTTTAGAAAGAGACATTGAGCAATAACAGCATTTTTCTTTTAACTGTACCAAGAGCTTTCTTCCCGGTACAGTTTTTACGGGAATAACTGACTGCAATTTCAGATAAACTTCTTACAAGCACTGAATTATGGTATGGAGACTTCAGGAGTGGGGAGGATGTTTCTGAGGGGGAGGTGTGTAGCTAATGAATATACTGAAAAAAAAAATCACACAAACATCTGTCTTTGGTTTTATTTCAGTCACCATGTGTTCTGTTTATTTCCACAGGATGAAGAGAATACTATGTATAAAAAAATAGGAAATATTTGTCTTTGATTCACTTCCTGTGATTTAAGGGTAAATCAATATGCAATAGGACTGAATAAGAAAATGCTTACTAGTAACTACTCCAAAATTCTGCTAAAGTTTTTAACAGCAACACTAAGCTGTTCACAACACTTGCAGAACTTCCAGTACCCTCTACCACATCATATTTATTCATAGGATGTTGAGCCATTTTGAATAATTTCACACATATCAATGTCCATAATTGTTTCAGGAAATCCAATAGCACATGCTTCATTACTGGGTGTTAATCCAGAGGTTGTTTGCTGTTAACACTCCCTCCGCAGAGAACACTTATGAGCTGCATTACTTACTTTCATTATTTCTCTCTCCACTGACTCTATCTTTTAAAATTGTATTGGCATTTTAAGCTAAGCAGGCTAATAATAATCCTATAGCATTGTTTAAAGACAGCATGCTGTTTGTTAGCATACAGTGTTATCATAATGGGTGACAACCACATTGCTCTTTTTCTTTCCCTTTTTTGACAGAAGATATTTGAGGAAACAAATGAACTTGGCTACTAACATAGTTAATGCCCTTGCAAAACTGCTTCTGTATAGTAAGAGTCACAAGGGCCAATTTGATGCAAATATGATGCTCATTTGATGCTACTCTTAGCTGGTGGAAAAGACAGCATTGAAACAGAAAAGTTCAAAACTGGAACCTGTTTAATCATTTTAGTTTATGCTGTCTTCCACAACTTAGTAATACAGAATATCACACCTATCCAGAGTAGAGACAGTATTTCTCATTTCAGTTATTCCATCCTGTCAAATGAAGAATATTTGATTAACTCCTAGATTCCTTCTCTTTATCATTTGTTCTTGATGCCCTTGTTTTTTGATCAGGTGACAAAGAATCCTACAGCTATTACCGCACATACTACCATATCACTAACATCTGCTTGGCAGAAGGCAACAGCACATTGTACATCTGCACACTTAAAGTCTCAGTACACCAGAGCCTTAACGCAACCCTACAATATACATACTACTACATACTATGCATGCTGGGTAATCTCAAATCCAGCACAAGCATTACTGTGTTTCTGAGTATCCTACTTACGCACGTTGTGTACATACCAGAGCAACTTTGACCTTGCCCAGTTTTATGCTCAATAGTTTTCAACCAGCTAGGAAACTCATGAATTTGATTTCAAAAAAACCTGACATGACTGGCCTAGAAATGTAAGGTTCTTTTCATATTTTCTGCTGTGATGTTCTGCAGCATTTCTATCTACTCATTTTCCCACAGAAATGAAGGCTTCAAAAATAGTTGAAATACGAAGTTTAGCGCATTGCAATAAAGAGACAACTTATTGAAAGAAGTCTAACCCTGGCAGCACAGATCTCCATAAGAGATAATTTGATCTGGAGAGCTTCAAACAGACACAATTCTTCAAGTATCCTAACAAGCTTATGTTGCACATCCTTTCACCACACAGCTGTCTATAGCATAGATATCCTTTTGTCACAAGGATTAGGGATCGTAAAGAAAATAAAAAATGCCAGATGTAAATGGTTTCACAAAAGATTACAAAACTGTTACAGCCTGTATACTAACAACTGCATGAAAAAGAGACATTTTTCCTTCTTTCTCCTCCTCCTATTCTTAATCTATTCTATGGTTTGACTGGTTTTCTTTCTTTCTTTCTTTCTTTTTTTTTCTGGGGTTTGTTCAGACAAACCTGGTATCACTAAAATACCCAGGCACACTAAACACAGATTGAATTGGTGCAGTAACATACAAAATGAATCAAATCTGTTCTCATGCCTACAAAGCATCAATGGATCTTCTATCTTAATGAAGCCTTGGTTTTCAGTCAAGGGGAGTAAGAAAAGGCAAATAGTGATCCTCTGTGTATCATTAGAAACAAACAAAAAAATGTCATTAGAGCACAGCTCATCAGTGTTCAAAAGCAGTCATTTCAGTATAGTGTCAGCTCTGCCTGTTCTTTTTCTTTTCATGCTGACAACTGACAACTTTTGCACCATCCACAAAAAGGCTGACAGGTGGAGCAGCAGCTGAGCAGCTGCAGGCATTTGGCTGCTTGTAGCTTGCTGTTGGTGGCTGAGAACTTCCCTCTTCACTCTGGTGTTCATCTTTCTGGAGAACTTGGGAAGTTAACTGCACAAAGCCAAGTCTCTTCTACTGCAACTGCACCAATACTGCTGAAGAAGCCAAAAAGGCTTAAAGGACTTCATCTGTCCCCCTTTATTTCCAAAATACTGATATGCATGTACCCCTCTTGAATTAGACAAGCAGGACAGAGAAGACTTTAGTGTCTCAGAATGGTTTGACAAGAAAGGAAATGTGTTGAAAATCCATGCCAACCACAGCTTTCACATTAAGATGTGGTTACTTCCTAGTCTTAGCAACCTGGTACATTAACAGAAGTTACACCACGTTAGAGCAGACAATTCTTCAAAAGTCTGGACCAAAGCTGAGGTCCCTGTTCCAGATCTATAGCAAGATGACTTCACCATTCCACCGCTGTCTCCACTCTAGTTATTAGAGAGAGATAATGGAAATACCTGAAAGCGAGAAACAAAAAGCCCAAGGCATTCCTGGTGGATAGTAGGTACATATGACATCTCCTAAGTATACTGTCAGCAGTTGGTACAAGATACATGGATATGGAGAGCAAAAAAAGTATTCTGCGTCTTGCACCTGAGCCAACTTCAATGCCTTTTCTGCAACTCTGTTCCTCAACTCTCATTAGAATTCTCCTGGACAGTTATCCATTCAAGTGTCTATGACATATATATCTGTTTATTCAGCTTGCAAATGTGCAGTGCTGACAGAAATAACTGTCAAAATATTTACTTTCAAAATGAAATTTAAAAAATGTGAATCTAAGCTCTTTGTTAAAACATAGTGTGATACATGATTTAATGTATCTACTTCTACTCCAATCTTCTACTCCAATCCGGGGGACATGCATAGGGCTCGCAATCAGGAGATCTTCAGTTTGTGCCCATTTCTGACTTTCTTCATACTTTGTTGCTCTTGTTGAAGGGAGACTCCGAGAATAAACAATCTTCACTGCTGCAATTTTTCCTTACTACATGCTAATGATCTGCTTCACTACATTTATCCTCTAAGAAGGCAGGCTTTGTATAAGAATATAGTAACTGTAGTCTATAATCTGTTTGTACCAAAGGGGAGGAAAATCTAGTCTTTATTCCTTCTGCTTGTTAGCCAGCTTCCCACAGCCAGCCTCACCCAATGGCACATGGGCAGCTCTGGAGGACCAGCACCTGGACAAGGGTCCTCCAAGAAAAAAAGTGACTTCCTCCCTGCAGCCCACTTCCTGGGGAAGCCCCGCCCCTCCCACCAATCACACAGCCCTCTTGCCCACAAGTCCCACCCTCCTTCCAGTCACATGGTCTATTTACTCCACTCCTATGGGACTTTGATGGTCCCCATTCACTGAAATGTTGTGCCCCTACCTGTCCACAGGCCCCGTGGCTGGCCAGCAGCACCAGGTGCTCCTTGCAGTTTACCCAGAAGTACCTCACAACAGGAAGTCCCTTCCCACTATGCTCACAGGGCTGCCATTTTGTTGTAGGTGCCAGTTTGTGGTGGGGAGCCACCATTTTGTAAAAAGTCATGCCTCATTGTATATTTGTGCCTTTTCATGTGGTTGGCTATCAGTCCCCACATCTCCTTCGTGGCCAGGAGAGGGGCAGGTCTGGGAGCAGCAGTGGCCAACAGCCTTTTACCTCAGCAGTACTGGAGCAGTGCCTGGGGCGCAGCTCTCCACTGGGCAGCAGGAGCTCCTCCTCCCCTGCTCTCCGCTCACCGTGGCTCTACAAATACATGTTACAGTGTTCTAGTTGCTTTCCTACATTTAGATATCTAAATTTAGTTATATACAACCTGGCATTGGAAGAGACCAGGGGAGATTCAGTTCTGTGCTCTGGTGGTTACAATTCACCTGAAGTTTTTCAGAGGACTGCATCAGGATGGGAGGAACCCAGACCTAGAAATGCAGGTTTTCTTTTGTACTTCAGTACAAAAGAAATGTGCTTTGCACATTCAGAGATCACCCGTTATTTTGACAAACAGGGCATTTCAGCTCATATGTTAGAATTATATAAATGAAGGTGGAATTGCTTATTGTAGTATATATATATTTTATGAACTCCTTAAAACATAATAACTGCCAAATTAATCTGTAGGAAATGATTTTGCAACACTGTAGCAATGATGTAGCTCAATACCTCTGAAGAAGTAGAGATTAATTTATGTTAAATCAAAACTGATTGAAGTCTCTCAGACTCACAATCTCATGCCCACAAGCACCAACATGCATGTAAGTAGTCTGCCAAGCATTCAGGTCCAAAGACATGTGTATCCAGGTAGTCTGTCCAGGATTGCTTGCAATGACACGGAGGGCAAGGGGTGTCAGTTTTCAAGCCCCTTCCCACATTTCCTGGGTTCTTCTTAGGAATGTGCTTGTTTTGCATGTGTTTCATGCTACCTTTCAGGAGCTGGCAGTGATCAATGTCTGTACCCTGTCCCAACTCCTCAGGTCATCAGGATTTAGTCGCTGCCTCTGTTTCAGATCTGGTTGTCCTGAGACATTGCAAGTAGATGTGTGCTAGGGTCTTGATGACTTGCTGCTGTAGGTGTCAGCAATGTAAGTGATTTTTATAGCCCATCTCCTGCTGGTGTTTTCACCCATGTGTTCACATTCACTCTCCTTTCATATAAATATAAATGTTTTTAACAATTTTCCATAGGCCTAGAAGATTCCTGGGTTTCTATTTTCCAATACATTGTAGGCACTTTGGCACCTGCTGGCAATAAAATGACAGCTGCCTTTTATGATTTATACAGTTTCCTCTGAATAGTCTCCCACCCCTCTGGTACTGCTACTCAATATTTCAGCTTTATATTATAGTAAACTTTCCACTTTCCTAGCCCAGAACTACAAAAGAAGATTAAAAATCACTTCTCTCTATGCAATTGTTTTGTCTATAAATTCTAATCTGATCTGATCTTCATATTATCTCTCTACTTTATTGGTTTCTGGTAAGCTTTATAGTGTGTCTTCCCCCATTCTCAACTTCCATTACCCACATTACATCATTTCTTCTTTTCCATGACAAATTGGAAAAAAGTTTGAGAGGAAGGGGAAAGCACACTTGCCACTGATAGGACAGACAGAACGAAATCTGTTGAGTAATCAAAAAAAAAAAAAAAAAGTATTTCTTTCACTATTAAATAACATTCTAAGTACTCCATCTGGTAGTTGCCATAATACCCCTTCACTGACTCTCCTGCTACATATTTATCAGGGGCTACCTTATTGGCTAATCAGAACTTTATTGGTTATAATAGACATGTCACTTGACATTAACTGAAGATCTTGATCCAGGTTCTATATGCAGCATTCACAGACAGGAGTAGCAGCTGACTTTCTCCTCAGATTAACAGCATAGTGATCAATGACAGACAGTAAATATGAAGTTTAGTGCACAGATCTCTGCTATGAGAAAGTTGAAATGTTGAAGGGAAAACAGCTTTGCAAGAATCAGGCAGACATTTTTAATGAGTTCATAGTAATAAGAAAAAGCATATTTTCTGCACGATTCCATCACAGAGGATGTTTCATACAATATTAAACATTGAAACATAACTCCAAAAAGAACACATGGTTTGTATCTTCAGTGTTACACTGTTAGTACTGTTCAGCTGGAAAATAAATATTTCATAATAGGAAAAAGAAAAAGTCAAATACTTTATCATCAGACCATTATGATAATTTAGAAAATTGTTTCAGAACCATTGGTATGATCATCAAAATCTACTGATAAAAGTGCAAGAATCTAAGCCTTGAAAGACAGATAGATTAAATCACTAAAGAGTGATTGAGCAGCCTCTCTGGTTAGGATTGTAGTCTTGGTGTGTCATCTTGTTCTAGATACTATACTTCACACAAAGGTAATATAAATATATAGTTAAAATGTGTTCCATGGACTTCTGCATGTCCCTAGTACATCTCTTGTACCCTTACAGCCTAGAAAAGCTTAAGAACAGAGATGTTTGCTAGACCAATAAGGAAATTCTCTTTTGGAGAATTGTTGCATCTTAATAGAATCTCATGAATCAGGTACATAAGTAAAGGGAAATATCATTCCACGGCAGACACACTAATGTGGCAGAATTAATGTAAAACTTTATTTTCATCATGTCTTTGGTCACAGCCCTCACTTCTGCCAGTCACAATATTCTTGTTCACTGAGGAAGAAATTAGTGTTTCATTACTTGCTGTAACACAAATTTCTAAGGATGGAAAAACACTTAATGATAAAGTGCATAAATGCTGAAATATCACATGGGATGTTTAAACCATTTAATAGTTTAGAAGTTTATTCCAATGTGGTATACTTCTACTGAAGTAAACACTATGAAAGTAAAGAATTATCTGTACTTGTTTGAGAACAACAGGTTCTAATAACTATTTTCATCTGAAAGGTAAAATTATAATTAGGTACAGGTTTCATCATGAACCTTCCAAGCCCGAAGCCCTTTAAATAAATCTTATAACGCAATAAAAATATTCACTGATAATGTTTATACATGTAAGCAGTGACATTGTTATGTGACCATAAAATGTGAACAAGCAAAATGGAGAATAATCATATTATTAAACAAATTGTTTCAGTAGTTCTAAATTTATGAAAAAAAAATGTACACGGAGAAGAATTCAATGTTTTGTTCAACTCTAGTCCTTCTTCCTTCTGATTTTTTTTTCCTGCTTTGTGTAAGCTGTAAACATCCTGATGTGTAGGCCAGATTGCCACTTGACTTCTGTTCAGACCAGGAATTTGAGATTTATGCCCCCAAGGCTTCCCACATCCCCAAGAGCATAGTGAACTTTTAACAGAAGTGGTGGCATAGACAGTTTACCAACATGCCACCACTACACACATGTAAGAAATGAAACACTGGACTATCAATTTAAGTCATGCTCAGAGAGAAAATTTTAACAGGGTATGAGGGGAGCTGGTTGCCCACCAGGCTTCTCCAGCCTTTTTCCTTTTTTCCTCAAATGCAGCTGTCCCTTCTAAGCCCATTCTTTGGCTGCTGCAGGCCCAGACAGGAAGGCAAGCAGACCATGGTACACTTCTGTCTTTTGCCTCCTCGTTCGCTTAGCTCGAGTTCATGAAACTTTCTATAAGGTCACTGACTCAAGGATAAGGAAACACAGGTGGCACCAGCCTACACCCTGTAATGTGGCAGCTCTAAGTTCCTCCACAGCTGTAGGGAAGGGGAGCACCCACCACCACCTCCCACCCTCTCTGTGTGAAAGTTACCTCAAAATACACCCTTGGTGGCCTCCTTTGATAGGTCTGTAGCCCTAAGGCACATTCTAATGTGTTTGTGGTCCCACATCCCTTTGGTGCACCCCCACATTCATGAACTTCCCACCACCACAACAGGCAAGGGCTTGTTCAGCAGCCTTGTAAAGTAATGGGCCTCAAACTTGCCTTATACTTCTTATTTATTTGTTTTCTATGCACATCTAAACTTTAGTTATTGATTTTGTTAGCTTCTTAAAGAATATTTTGTACATTATATACCTACACTTCTGGTTGTGTGTATTTTATATGTGTATATAATATAAATGTATACCTTCATATATGTATAATTACATGCTATAAGCATATGTAAATATATACATACAAAGTGTATCTAGGTATAGATAAACAAAATCTATGCATATTTGTATACTCATATATATATATATATTTATATATATAAAAAAAAATGTATATTTTTCTTTATATGAGCATTTCATGGTCCAAAGGAACTGGGCAGTCAATCATAGGGTTATGACCTTGTCAAAAAGGGCAGCTACCTGCCATAAAACAGCAGTTGAAACAACACTGCAGCCCCAGTGTATTTAGTGAGGCTTGCTGCTACGATGCCCTTCCAGAGTGGCCAAGAAGGGGTGGCCTTTCCTGCCAGTGACCTGAGGGCTACCTGAGAACATGTGGGGTTCCATCAAGCAAACTTTTTTTCTGCCTTAGTCTGAATAAACTGTTTGAAATTTAGATGTGGTCCGAGCAATATCTAACCTCCAAGAAACCTAGTGACAGAAAAAGAGTTACAGTACAGTAATCACAACAATTCCACACAAATCATTTATCCTAGAATAAATCTGTCTTAGCCTCTACTAACATATTTAGATCTACTGACATAGTTCATATCTAGCTGTATTACCCAGCACAGCTTGGATATTGAAAGAATTCTTTGTGTAGTGACTTCAGTATGATATATTTAATAGTGAGCTCTGGAGGGTAGCATATTTTGGTCAGTCAGAAGTATATTGGAACATATTCAAACCAAACCTGAAAATCTGTGAAAAAAATAAATAAATAAAATTTGGTTATTTGCTGAAATAACAGAACTTATGCCAGTCCCATCTGATGTTGGATCAGGTTATGTTCACATTGGACTAGCCATTACCAGCAGTTGCCTACATAAGCAAAAGGCAACATTGATTTCTGGTTGAAGCAAACATGATTTCTGTTTTGAGACACTATGTTTGTGATCATTTATTTCCCAATTATGACTGTGAAACTACAAACTTGTGCATTTATTTTAATACACAGATACTCTTTCAGTGTAAAGCACTGTGCTTACATGCTCACAAACAGTGAGCAAAAGTGTCTTTATAATATGTGATTTTATAACTGCTGTGTTTTCTACACCTATTACCTACTTAGAGGCTTCAGTGTGTTTTCCTCACTTCAAAGCCAGCCTGCAAAAAATATTCTTTGAAAACAATGGAAATTCCTTAGATTCACATGGCACTTCAGAAAGTTTCACTCAATGCTATGACATCGTTGGGAGTCTTTGATCAAAGAATTTCACAACCCTAAGCTTGTAAAATATTCAAACCAATCTTTCTGGTTCTGCGGTGCATTCATGAAATAGTCTGCTAGCAATGTTTGAATCCGACATTTTCTGAACATCCTATTGTTTCAAAAACTCTTTTTTAAGAAATTACTTAAGTAAGAAATTACTTAAATTACTGCAAGCACAGAAAGATTGAAATAGAAAAAAATGTATCATCATCCATATTATAGGGTTTGGCAGTAACTAATAATTCATTTAAAAGATATAAAACCTTGCTTTTCTATTACTCAGTTTTCTGAAAATCCTTCAGGAGTAGAACTGGAAAATTGATTTGGGTTTGGGAATTTTTCCATAAAACACATTTTCCATTCTGTATATATACCAAAAAAAAAAAAAGTGTATATGCTATTTTTCCATAGTATGTTCCTGCTAAAGTGATTAAACCAGAAACATCTCAGCTAACCAAGTTGTTGAAATACTCACCCAACAAGAAAAGCAATGTGAAATGAAGAAAACATAGAAAGTATTTTTAAAATTATAAATTGCCAGTAGGTAAATGTTCGCTATTGGCACAGCCCAATAAATTGAAAATAAATAATGAAATGTCTCCCAGATTAAATTAAGTTTAAGCAGTAATAATAATTAGCAGAAAATATATCTAAGAAAGGAAATTGCAATAAAGTTTCTGACCACTGAGAAATGAATTTCTAGGGTAGTTTCCAAGCTAAGTAGCATGAGAAAAGGAGCTAAAATGCTTTAGAATTATGTTCGGGTAGCATATAGAAAGACCTGCATGACAAAATTGAAATTCCAAGAAACAGAAAATTGACTTAATTAGTTAAGTAATTATATTTATGCATCAGTGCAGCCTGCTTGAACTATCAGTGTCACCAAACTTTATCAAAATATGTAGTAATAAGATGTAATAATTTTGTTATTTTCTGTCTTTCTGTCAGTGGCACAACATGGTTATGGATTTTTGTTTTTATCATCAGCCCTAAGTTAGTAAAATATTTCTGGGGACCATTATATGACCCTGGCAGGGTGGCACCATGTAAAACAGACAATCTGTAGAATTTTATTAAACTACATAATTGATTACTCTGACAACATCCTAGACTCAGCCAGCCAAGCAGACATTCTTTCCAGTCTTCTGGTCTTCTGTTCTGCCTGTTTACACGGGCAGATAGTGATAGGACAAGGGGGAACAGTTTTAAACTAAAAGAGGGTAAATTTAGATTAGATGTTAGGAAGAAAATATTCACTATGAGGGTGTTGAGGCATTGGCACAGGTTGCCCAGAGAAGTTGTGGATGCCCCATCCCTGGAGGTGTTGAAGGCCAGGCTGGGTGGGGCCCTGGGCAACCTGATTTAGTGGGTAGCATCCCTGCCTATAGCAGGGGGGTTGGAACTAGATTGTCTTTAAGGTCCCTTCCAACTCAAGCCATTCTATGACTCTGCTTCTATGATTCTGTGATTCTGTGATTCTCATCATGGCCTACATTAAGACTTCAGACACCGTTTTATCTGTTAGGGGAATTTTGTTGGAGAGAGAAGAGGTGGGGAAAGAATTGTTGCATTCATGGTGTTGCATTCATACCAGTGAGTGATAGTAGTAGGCAATGCCCTGCTGCAGGGGACAGAGGCAACCACTCAACCTGTCATCTAAAGGAAGTTTGCTGCTTGCCAGGAGCCTGGATCTGGCATGTTGTGGAGAGACTGCCAAAGTTTGCCTGGCCCTCTGTTACCCCCTGTTTTTCTTCCATGTGGGCACCAGTGATACTGCCAGGGGCAACCTGGATATTATCCAAAGTAAATATAGAGCTCTGGGGGTGACAGTCAGGGGTATGTGGGCCCAGGTGGTGTTCTCAGTCCTGCTGGTGAGGTATGAGGAGGAGGGGACTGATACTGCATGTCAACAACTGGTTGCACAGCTTGTGTCAGCAATAGGGTTTTGTTTTCTATGATCATGGGACCCCATCTGAGGATCCACATCTGCTTGGGAGAGATGGGATCCACTTCACTAAGTGGGGAAAGGTATCTTTGCCAACAGGATGGATGACCGGGTAAAGGAGAGCTGTGGGGCTTTAAACTCTCCAAAGGAGAGAGAGAACAAAGGAGGAGTCTGAGAGTTACCAGTAGCCCTGTCACGGAGTGATGGACAGGGTTAGCAAGCAAAAGGCCTAGGGTGATACAAATAAAAGTGAACACAAAATCAACATAACAGAGCTTACGTGGAGTCACCACCAGCTTTTGCATGTAAACAAGGTAGTGCCTATAGGGCACCATTATGGGGAAAAAAAAAACACATCCTTTTGGGGAAGTCAACATGCTGGGGTGCCTCTATGAAGTGCCTGTACGCTAATGCATGCAGCATGGGGAATAAGCACAAATAGTCAGAGATAGGAGTGCCGTTGCAGGGCTGTGATCATGCGATCACAGAGATGTGGGATGGCTCCCATGAATGGAGTGCTGTAATGGAGGAATACACGCTCTTTTGAAAGGACAGGCCAGGAGGACAGGGAGGTGGAGTTGCCCTTTATGTGAGAACAGCTGAAGTGCATGGAGCTCTGCCTGGGGATGGATGATGAGCTTATGGGTAAGGATTTGTGGTGGGCTGACCTTGGCTATCTGCCTGATGCCCACCTAGCCACTCCGTCACTCCACCTCTTCAACAGGACAGGGAGAGAAAAAGAGATGAAAAAGTTCATGGGTCAAGACAGAGAAATCATTTGTAAATCACCATCACAGGCAAAACAGGCGCGACTTGAGGAAAAATAATTTAATTTATTGCAAATTAAACTAGAATTGAATGGTGAGAGACAAAGACAAAAACTAGAACACCTTCCCTTCAACCCACACCCTCTTCTTCTGAGGCTCAACTTCATTCTTTCATTCCTGACTCCCCTGCTTCCTCCCTGACACACCCCTGGGTGGCATAGGGGGAATGAGATTTTTAGTCAGTTCATAACAGTTCCCATCTGATGCTCCTTTTTCCTCTTTTCCCTTACTCCAGTGTGGGTCCTCTCCATGAGCTGCAGTCCTTCAGGACAAACCTACTTCAGCATGGATCCTCTGTGGGCTGCACTTCCTGCCAGGAATCTGCTGCAGTGTGGGCTCTCTGTAGGTTGCAGCTTCCTTTAGGGCATATTGTGGATATTATCAGTAAGGTTTTCAACACTGTCTCCAATAAGATCAGTGGTTCTTCACACAATATAAAGTTATATATAGTATAGTATGTAGAGTATATATCACAATATGCTGTAAATGCTAAAGTTCTATGGGAGTCACACCTGGGCTGAACAAGATCAGGAGTAAGCCACCAGGGGCTACTAAATATCTACAAACCATTTCTTGTGGTGGAAATTGCTGGAGGATGGGAGAGAACTCTGGAGAATGATCCCATATACTTTTCCCCTTCTCCTCTGCTGTGGACAGCCAATGTTGACCACTGCTGGAGACAGGATAGGTGAGCTAGTCTGACCTTTAGTCTGACACGAAGTGGTTATTATTTTTACCAGACCTGCACACAACATTTACAAGCAAATTGCAGTCTTATACATTGACATAATACAGTAATGATCTCTGCTTGGTTCTTTATTCCTAATAAATCCTAGCACAAATGACATCTCAATTACCACATTTCATTACAACCCTCAAATAATTTTTCTCTTTTTCCCAACTGAGTTTAAAACATGGCTTAAAGCACTCCTAATAAAGAAATAAAATCTTTTTTTCACAGTAGGATGGCTCAAGGGACTGTCTGAGATCCAGTTAAAAAGAAGCTAGTTGTTCATAACAAGTGTTTTGATTAAGTAAGGTCTGCTTCTTTTGTTTCCCCCTTACTATTGGTATGTTCTTCCATATTATAAGCTTTTATTAGAACAAGCACACCTCTCAAATCCTTGCAGATAGAACAAGGTCAGAACATGGACAGTTGTAACATCTGCATGAGTTAGCACTCAGGGCTCTGGGATGTGTGAATTGCTTAATGGGTTGTTAACTCAGATGTGTACTGATAATAACTGAAAGATCAAGTTGTCAACATTACTTATTTGGCTACTGATCAAGGCATTGTAAGAGGATGAGGGAGATAATATGAAGGTCAGAATAATTTTCTGTGGGGATTTCACTTTGGCACACGAATATCGTTACTCCGTAATAGTTTACTGAGGAAAAAAAAAAAAAAAAGAAACCCAGCATGAGCCAATAGCACAGAATCTGTCATAGAACACCAATCCAAGCAGGAAACCAGTCTGAGACCATGCTGCATTTAAAACTCACTGCTGAGCCCAAAGAGTCAAAACACACAAGACAAAATCTTGTTCAGAACTATGAACAGGTCCTCATTTTGGTGTCCCGTATGTGTGAAACCTAATTTACAATTCCTAGAGTTTCCCTGAGTTCAAGACCTACTATTCTAGTAACATTCGCTAGAGAAATCCCTATGGCCTAGTTATGGGAGGAACTCTGCAATAGGATAAAACAATGGCTGCCCTGGAGAATTTCACCTAATATAATATCTAATATTATTTTGAAGTCAGGCATAGAACAAAGAAGAAAGTTTTCATTCAGTTTCAGTATTCCAATGAAATGACTTAAATGTTACCAGCTCAATGTTCTTGTTTCATTATGCAAGTTCCTGTTCTCATGGATTTTTTTTTCTTTTAAGCAGAATTTTGTTTTGAGAAGAGCTTAATGAAAAGAAAATAGAAGAGGGCAGACTGTGATACACCAACCTTGGGGCAAAATCATCCACAAGAATCTGTGAATGGAATGTGACAACGACTGAAACAGGCACAACATTTGCATAAAACAGTTAAGTCTCCTGCAAGCTTTTCACTATTATTTTATTAACAGAAAGTTGCAGTTGTTAAAGTGAAAAAGATTGAAAGTGCACAAGTTTTGCCTAGGTGCTATAGCACCTAAGTATGCCCTCTTAATTCTCTTCCAGTAAAGGAGAACAGAAAACTAAAGCAACTATATTACCAACAACAAAACTTGGGGAAAAAAAAAAAGCGTTTTTTTTTTTTTTTTTTTTTCAGTGTATCAGTGGGTTCTGTCAGTTACCTTTAAGGAAAGGAGAAGGCAAGTCACATGCCAGTGACAACCAGCTTATCTATAAAGGAGGTGTTGTATGTATTCCATCTCTCTAGTTGGAGAAATATCTTATTTCTCCTATATTAGTGGTTTTCCTTCTCTGAAATGGCTATGCTAGACATACTGCTACTCTGCTGGAGTATACAATATCAAGTCTATTTTTTGCAAAAAGAAAAATGATATATCCAATGTGGTAACAATGATTGGTATGCTATAACTAAACAGGTATAAGTTTTAGAGGTTTCTCGGAAAACCCAAGGTATGTGGTATTGAGTTGTATCTGTCACCATGAATCCCTGCAGCATCAGGAATGTTAAAACAAAGCTCCTGTTCTACCACATTGTAGGCTCAGACATATCTGAACAAATAAATCCCTGTAATGCAGAAAAACATGTACAAAACATGGTTGTCACCTACTGACATTCTTTAAGCAAAAAACTGGCAGCAAAAATATATGAAGCTGATGCTGGTCATTGGGAATATGCAACTATTTATATTAAAAATAAATAAATCTCAAAACAGAAAACACAGTGTGATCTGGGTTCTCATTGACTATTACACCTTAAGGAATATGATGTTTCCCCCACTGTAAGGGGAAACAATATTTTTAAACAGTGGAATTGCAAGTTGTGGTTTCGTTATCAAAAGTTGTCTTTTGAGTTAAGAGTAAATTACTGAGAAAGGGAAAAGAAATCCTCTACATTTCACAAGGACACCAGATTATTTCCATTGAAATGGATTTTTCCATTAAAAAAAAAAAAAATCAGGTCAGTCTGAAACAGTTGGCTGCCCACCCTTCCATTACCACCTAGAAGCACAGCCTTGGATGCTACCACTGGAGTGGTAGTGAATATATTCAGGGTAATCTTACCATGTAATTTTAGTTCAGAAAATTAGTGCCTTTTGTTGTGAATTTCTGATCATCCCTGCTTACATTCACATTGTGGAGCAGTCTTGGAGCAGACAAGTTGTATGGCTTTCAAATGAAACTTAAACAGAGTGACATACACCTAATGCCTTCAAACCAACCAGCAATGAGTGCATGAAACCAGAGCAGACCTAGTCTGAATTAACACAGCCCCCTGCAAATGAATATGATGTGGACATTGAGTCCTTGTCATTACTTCTTTTGCTTAGAGATCTACTCCAATTGCACTGTTTGCTCTCGTGGATGTTCTCTCAGTTAGTTAAAACAGGGGCAGACAGACTTACCTGTTTCTTTTCTTATACTCTTGCATGGCTCTAAAACAATGTTGCAATAAATTATATAACAATAAATCACAAGTGTAACCCCTTACATGTATATTTAAAGAGTTCAATAAAAAATGCCAGTACACTCCAAGTTTAAAAACTAAAAACATTAATAACATGATAGGATAGAAAGCCTATCTCCTAATGTGCTCACTTTTTCAAATAGTACTAATGATACTCCTGGAACGACCTATTTAATACAATCAGCTCTTAAGAAAGTTGGAATTGTAATATTTTCCATAGCTTAAACATCCTAAAGTATTTTACAGACTAAGGAGAAGAAATTGGTTTTCTTCATACTGATTATTGTATAGGAATAACATTTCAATATACATGCTCCTGGAGGATACAGCAGTGCCATCATCGTGCCTCAGTTTCCCCACAGGGCTCACTAGAGGTAGAAATTGTCCCTCCATTTTTCAGTATTTCAGTCTCTTCCCAGAGGGATAGTGTATGCCAAAACCAAAATCCTTGATCAGGGTTTTGGCCCATCAGCAATTTTAACCCACTCAGTAACAGAGAAGCCAATTGCTGTAACCTACAGACCCCCTACACCCAAAGAATACCGAAACCAATTATCTAAGCCACACCTAAATCATTTTAGCAAGGAGGCAAGACTTCCAAAATGCTTCCATTTGAAGACAGTATCTGCACCATTTTGTAGTCAGTTTTCCATTCTTTTAAGCCTACTACCAGCCCAAATATAGCAAATATAATCTAGCCCAGTTCTACACTTTTAACTCATTGGTGATCATTAAAGGTTTGAAAAAATGCTACAGATTGTGGGGAAAAAAAAAAAGAAAAAAAAAAGGACTTCCAGATTACCAAAGTCTTCTAAATATTACTTGGGAAACATAAGCAGTAAGGAGGTTGAGGACTATGAATAATATCTCCTCCCCCCGCCCAGCCCCCTTACTTAATACAAAACCCTTGAAATAGATGCTTGGGAATTTAAATTAGCATGGATTCAGAAGTAAGAGTGCCACCTAGTGTGTCACTATTTAGCATTCCCTGTAGATCCTTGCATTAATGGGAAATCTCCCACCTATATCGAAACTGAGGGAGAGTGTTTGGGAGGTGTCTTTTTATTTTTCTTTATGTTGTAGTATATAGCACAAACAGAAGTTAGGGGCTTGATGCAGAAATCACTGGGAGGAGATTCTGTAGGCTATGTTATTCATAGGGCAGAACAAGTAACCACAAATGATCATTGTCCTTAAAATCTATTAAGGTAATTCATTTCCGCTGGCAAGTTCTGACAGGCTGGAGAAAAGGGATATTCAGCAGTGATGTTAATATATATTCTGTTTCTCGTACATGTGTGCTGGTGTTACTTTATCTTGTGAAATTCAAATAGTCCTCGAGGACAGGCTCCATCTTTCTCCATAAATGTTCAGGTCCCAGCTGGTAAGTCATTCATTCGGAGCACAGATGGGAATGGCTCAGATGCTGTCTGGTCTAACATAATAATAAAATTCCTGTAGAACCTCACTGATGTTCAACATGCAAACCTTTGTGAATTACAGTTTATTATTCATCAGGTAACAATCAGTAAGGCAAAATACTCCAAAGTCTGACTAATATTTTTAAGGAAAAAGTATCAGATCAGAGCAGCATATACTCTGTTCCTGAGGGACAATATAATCCTTGATCTGTTACATCACCTACTACACACTTTTCTAAAATTCTTTTTTTTTATTTTTTATTTCTACATACTAGTTTCTAATTCTCACATCACATCTCTCTGAGATGTCTCAAGGCTTTTCAGCCAGCAGGCAAAATCTTACAATAATGGGTTAGGTCACAAGGGGGTAAATAGAGGAGAGGAAAGAAAGCTGGGAAAGGGCAGTCTAGGGCACCCCACAGGATTCCCTGTCCTTCCATGCTCTGTGGACTTCACCTGCCTGGCCATTCCCTTCCTCATGCAGCACCTTCACCTGACCAATTTGCAAGAAGCAGTTCACTCCCACCTCCTTATGGTACCCTGCTATGCCTTCCAGGTGCCCCGCAGAGCCAGGCCAAGGCTGTGCTGTGCTGCGAATGCTCTGGAAGGCATGACTTCACATTTAAGAAGGAGATAAAGACAATTAATTGTTCGGGGACGGGCAGTCCCTTATCGTAGTATTCATCCTGTCCCTGAGCAGGGCTTCCAGCCTGTGAAGGTAGTAGATGGCCCCTCCAACGCCCATCTGAAGAAGGGCAGACAGTCTGCTACTCTCTGCATATTGCTACCCGAGACAGCAGCTGATTTTACTTATGCTTCCCGTAAGCTCTGAGTTTTCCCTTCCCATAACTACATACTTTGTTCAGACCAGTTCTAATAAGGCAGTTTCATGCTCATTCTTCTCCTAGAAATGGTTACTTGCATTTTCTATGTGCTTATGTGCATTTATGCCTCTGCCATCCATTTGGATTTATTCCCAGAGCTTCTTCTCATTTGACGACCATTGTTTTCTGTAATTTTTATACCTTGTACCTATGTTTATGGGAGTGCTGTTTTGTTCTGTCATACACTCAGAAGGAGGATCATTTACAAGAGAATAAAAATATCATTATCTTTGTTTAACAGCTAGGGAGACTAACAGACAAAGAGGCTAAGTGACTTACCAAGCAGAAGTCGCTGGCAAAGCTGGAAATAACTGAGTTATCCTCCCTCTTTGAATATACTGCCTTCTAGGTGGAAAAAAAAAATCTCTGCTGATCACAGAGGAAGAGACAGAATGATAAATATGGCTGGTTCCAGTTCTATTACACTATTAAGTAAATCTTCACTTGTCAGGTAAAGCCATTGGTAACTCACTGTCATTAGTTTCAGCTCACTGCTTGTAGCCTGTAGAAACAAAGGCACTACATTGAACATCCATTTAGAAAGCAATTCCATAACTTTAAAATGCCACTGGTTTGCCATCACTGCTTTTGTAATTATTTCAAATCATTTCATAATATTTAGGAAAAGCTGTCTAAAAATAATTGTATTACATCCAAGTTCATTTGTGAAAAACAACTACCTAACCCTGAAGCTGTTTTTTCTTTACTGAGATGGCTCTTTTACATCTAATTTTTATTAAACTGTAGTGATGAGACAGATATTCAACATAAATTCAGAAGCTAAATATTAAAAAAGTGCTTGGTGCAGTAAAGGCTACAAATCTCAAAGCAATCCAAGCAGAGAATGAAAAATGACAGGTCTGGTGGTTACATTAGCTGCTCACACAGTATATAAGTAACATTAATACTGGTGTGGGCTTTTAAATATATTCATAGAATAAAAAGCCCCCTCAACAAACTGATCAGATAAAAATCCTAATTCTAAGTCTGAAAGCCATTCCTGGAACAACATGAAAAAGGTAACTTGAGAACGCGATGACATTTTTTTTGACCTTTAGTAGCAGATGGCCCCAGAAGGACATTTAGGTATTAGGAAGAGGACCCCATAACTACAGATGTCCTTTCCAGCTTTTGTGTTTGGTTGGTTGGTTGGTTTTTGCTCAACACTCTACCTGTAAAAACTAGAGATGTCCTTCTTCTGTTATATAAGTTCAAGTGGTCTCTTGTTGGGAAGGATACCTGGCAGTGATCAGGAGACAAGAAACCATATTACTGAAACGTTACACTGCAAAGGAGTAAGCAAAGAGTTATTCCCACATATTTTCTTAAGTTACTGGCTGGAAGCCCACTCACTTCCCCTATTCTGTGCTACACCTAAGGTTTGTTGTATTTGCATACCAAAGCTGTGTTAATTCCACTGAAAATATCCAAGAAAAATCACCTCTAGGGTGAAATGAAGGGGAACATGCCCTGGATGAGATACATTTCCACAAATTAATAATGCATTCTCCTAGTCCCTCAGAAACATGGGAAGGGGGAGATTAAATCAGGGGAAATTGGAGGTTTCCTAGCATAAGATTGTGGATGAAATCTTGGTGAGGAATGTAGAATGGAAACAGAATCAAGACAAAAATTCCTGCTGTATTTTTGTAAGGGGAGTCTTTATTGTTAATGGTGATGATCTTGTATTGCAGAGATGTATATTTTCAGAAAGAAAAAAAAAAAAGACCTGAATATAAAACAAAACAATCACACTTCAGACGTTCCTTAAGGCACTGAATTAAAATTATCATTTTCTAATGTAGAATCTTTTTAGAATTTCAAAATTTTTCACATTACTGATACTGTATTTATTTTAAACAGTTAAATGAGGAACTCATTAATTATTCAAGTTCTGTTCAGCTTGCTCAGGCTGATAAAAATCAAAATGTTCCTTCCAGGGTGGTAACCATACCTTGATACACTTACTAATGGACAATACAAGAAAGAAACTTTGTCCCATGATGATCATAGTTACAGTTTCTTTCCTCTGAAAAAAAAAAGGATTTTTTTTTTCCCCTAGGGTATCAGTGTTACCTAGTAAATGCCTCTTCCAGAGATTTTGACACAGAAGAAAACTGACTGACTGGTGAAGAAGAGTACTGAGTAACTGGCAAAAAAAAAAAAGTTTAAGTTATAGAGGTCATACGATACTAAATGATACTAATGAGCTTGGCAAATCCAGGGTCAAGCTGAATGCAGGGCAAAAAGGAGCAAAATTCCTTGCAATATAAAAGGTGCGTGATTCAGCTGACATGTGTCCAAAGCCAACTACCCAAAACTACAGATTTACTACAAAATTACACATTTTCTATTACAAATACTCTAATAAGATTCTTGCAGTAATATTCAGTTCCAGCTTCAGACATCTAACTTTAGGTGTCTCAAATGTAGGTGTTGATATGTGAGATAAGTGTCTAAGCCATCATCATAGCAAATGTGGATCTAGTCTGTGTATTCACTGGAGTCGCAGGAGGACTCAAGGGCAGCAGAATTCAGTTTACTAAAAGTGTGACTACAGTCATCTGAAATGTTCTAGCAGATCCAAAATACATCATTGGAGGATTCTCATGGGACTTAGAGAAGATTGTATCCTTTGGATCATCAGCTGGATGACTAACAGAATATTTGAAGGCATGCTGAATGATTCTAGAAGCCTGGGTTTAGGGGAGTGTTTCCTGAGTCACAGAATCATAGAGCATCCTGAGTTTGAAGGGACCCATGAGGATCACCAAGTCCAACTGCTGACTCCAGACAGGACAACCTAAGTTTTAAACCATATATTTAAGAATGTTGTCCAAACCCCACTTGAACACTGGTAGGCTTGGAGCCATGACCGCTTCCCTGGGAAGCCTGTTCCAGTGCTTGACCACCCTATCTGTGAAGAATTTTTTTGTAATGTGCAGTCTGAACTTCCCCAGGTGCACCTTTAAGCCATTCCCTTGCATCCTATCACTGATTACCAGAGAGGAAAGATCAGCACCTCTGTCTCCACTTCCCCTCATGAGGAAGTTGTAGACAGCAACGAGGCCACCCCTCAGTATTCTCTTCTCTAAGCTGAACAAACCAAGTGACCTCAGCCACTCCTCTTAAGTCATGCCCTCCAGTCCTTTCAACATCTGTGTTGCCCTCCTTTGGACACATTCTAATATTTTTATATCCTTCTTATATTGTGGAGCCCAAGTAAATCCTCACCAGATTGTCAGCTGTGAGGCATGCCTCCAATACTGTGTGCCTGGATCTGCATGTGGTAGATACACAAGGCATTGCTCAGTCCAAAGTCCTAGGAAACTTATATAAAAGGTTCTTCACTTGACCAAGCAAGCTGTCTTGCTCCTTCCTGACCCAGAGCCTGCCACACCTAAATAATGTGATGTCCTGTTTTTTCTGTAGGTACACCAGCTACATCCTAGCGTACTGCCAGTTCTTCTCCCTGCAGAACCCATGCGGACCTTGATGGCTCTGGATTGGAGAAGTCCAGAACCATGGTCAGAAATGTGAAGTATTCCAGAGTGGGTTGGCCTGGGATGTGTCCTGCACCTTAAGCATTGTGCAAGGTCAAAGGAAAGCCACAAAGAAGATGTGCTGTTAGGGCAGAGGGGAAAGAAAAAAGGAGACTCTGCAGCTGGTATTTTACCAGCTTCATGCCATGCAAGCATGACAAATGGCAGTCCTGCCAGAGCTATTTCAGATAATACCCAGGGAGTGGATTGCATTCATTGTATGCAGTGTAACATTTGCTTGTCAAAACTGTAGTTGGTTTCAACAGGAGGAAGGGGAGGGAGCCATGTGCATGCTCTGATAAAGATATCTAGGAAGCACAAGCTTCTTCATGTGGCTCATGTTCATTTCTTGCACAAAATTATGATCATTTATGTATAGAATGCACTGCAGTCTCATAATTTTTTGCTAGCAGCAAAAACTTTTGGAAATGATAGCAGCAACAGAAAACAGTCTGCTAACCAAAACCATAGGCATATTTGCCTTTCAGATCTTACAAAAATCTCAACTTTTACATATTTTAATTCAGAAAAATATTTACTGATGTTGCCTTGAACCCTTAAAAACAACTTACCTTCCTGTAGGATTCTCCTTAGCCTTTCATTCCCAGAAATATTTGTGAAATAAAGGTATTTATTAACATTTTTAGGACTAATAAGTGAAATAGGCTAGAATATCTATTTTGATTTGTCAAAATCACTTTTAAAAATATCCCAATATATAAATATTATCTATTTTGAAACATTATGTGTGCTTTTTAACATGGGCAACTACAGTTAAAATATTATGGAGTCCTGTACAAGATAAATATGCAGCCAATGAGAATTTATACTAATTGATATGAAAAGTACAGACAGTAGGGGAAAGATGTAGTCCCACAGAGACCGTATTAGTCTAGGATTCAGGACTGTTATATCTGATAGAAGAGTGCAAGGATGGTTTCAGCTTCCCATCTGCTGGCAAACAAGCATATCAGTACAAAGACCTATGTGGTATGTAAGGTGACTAAGAGGCAGAAAAACACACGGCAGAACTATCAAGATAGGAGTACCAGAAGAATATTTTCTTGCCTCTACTTTTATGTAAATTTATAAAAAAAAATACAAGAGTTCATTGCAACCTTTTGCAACATGAAAGCGACATACCATTAATAAAATGACAAAATTTGGTAGATATGGAGCTAAATAGATTTGTATATGTATTTGAGAGAGATGGAGCTACTGTAGAGACTTCAGCAAAGGACCATGAAGATGATTAAGGGACTAAAGCATCTCCCAAATGAAGAAAGACTGAGGGAGCTGGGACTTTTCAGACTAGAGAGAAGGCAGCTCAGGGAGAATCTTATCAATGTGGATAATTACCTGAAAGGAGGGTGCAAAGAAGATGGAACCAGGCTCTCTTCAGTGCCCCGTGCCAGGACAAGAGACAATGAGCACAAATGGAAACACCGGAGGCTCTACCTGAACATCAGGAAGCATTTCTTCACTGTGAGGGTGAGGAAGCACTGGAACAGGTCGCCCAGCAGAGGTTGTGCAGCCTCCTTCCTTGGAGCTGTTTGAAAGCTGTCCTGGGCAACCAGCTGTAGATGGCCCTACTTGAGCAGGGGGATTGGACCAGATAACCTTCAGAGGTCTCTTTCAACTTCAACCATTGACATTTTGCAAAAATTTCTTGCAAGAGTATTTTTTCATCCTACCCCATCTAGATTTTAGAATAATTATACAGAAACAGCCTAAATTAAAAATAAGCTACATTACAAACACCTTCAAGTTACAAAACAAATAGCTTGAGCTGGAAAGGCTAAAGTTAATTCATATTTATTTCTTATGTTACATTTGCATTCTGATGTAACCTTTTTGGTGTAAAAACATGTTTTGTTTTGTTTTGTTTTGTTTTGTTTTGTTTTGTTTTCCCTACAGGTTTAATATCTCAATTATACATTGCTTGGATAGTATGCAGTGAATGGAGCAGTGTTAAAGCCAGTAAAGATGCATTTCATGCAGAACAAATCATCTGTCTTGGCTAGCTATGCAATGCATTGTCCTATAGAATTTCTTCTAAATAGACAATGAGTTCCTAAAGAAAACATAAGTTTTTCTCCTCTATTTTGTTCACCCCTATTTCCTGAAAAGTTAATTAAGTAGACCAGGGCAACAAAATTTCTTTCCAGGACATAAAACTCTAGAAAATCAGCAAAGGGCAAAGTCCTTCAACATGTATACATCTAAATTTACTAGAAAATTGTATATCTAAACGTACATTTCTTCCTCTCCTAGTGCTTTACAGGTCTGAAATGTGGGGATACATTCATATGCAAGTACAAAATATGTAGTACAAAATCTTTTTTAACTGTAACAGGAGTTTCTTGTAATCTTGCACTTTATTTCAAATACACAAATTCCATTCAATGCAAAAAAAAAAAAAAAACAGAAATCCTCTTTATTGAAACAGTTCTAATCTAAAGCATAAATATGAAATACTTGTTATTAAACTGCTGAAATGTAGCTGTTTTGTGTACAGCATACACAGAAACAGAATTGGTTGTAGCAAAACTAAAGGGCATTTTTATTTTAGCTGAACTCCATCTGAACAGATCTATCTCCATGTGACATATAGACAAAAGTAAATTAAAATTACCAATATCTGAGAAGAAATGGATAAACTTCAAACCTACTTCTGCAAATCCTCAACATGCAGACCAGCTGAGCCAAAAGAATATTCTGTACAGAGCAGATTTACAGGGGTTGGTACTTTCAGTTTTATAAGTTGAGAAATAAATTCTGAAAGTGGCAATCTTAATCAATTCTCTGATAAAATCTGTTAGCCTATTGTGAGAACATGTCATGGTCATGATAATTGCAATGACTTAGCCTCAGTTTTTAGTAAACACTGGGAAATATGTAATTAAGAAGGAAGATCTAAAAATATTTTAGAACTAGGAACAGGGAAATGAAAGAAAGTGTTTGTATGTCATTGAACTCTAATGGCATGGGAAATGAGGCCCAAGCTACTAAGAGCTCACAGAAAGGTAAGATCACCTCTTTCCAATAATTTCTGTACCAAATATGATTCTGTTTATATTTCATATTATTTTCTTCTGTTCCAAGCAATGAGATTTATCTCATGTTCCTCGATAGAGAAGGGTGCATTCAGAATGTACCTTGTTTTATTCAAACAGAATTTTCCTTTTCTGCATTGTACTGCTGTCACTTCTAATCAGTTGCATGAGCCACACCTAAGAAAAGAAAGAAAGGTCCTGTAAAATTCAACAAGTGCTTGCAAGGTGTTGAGCTATTACAGCTAATAATACTCAGCATTTGTTTGCAGCATCATCTAGAAACCAACAAGTCAGATGCCCCTGCTGAGAATATCTCAGATATCTTGCAATCTATATGCAGTGCCCAAATACATTATAAATATGCAACTTCTTAGTCATGACTCATGTCACTTGCTGTTGTCTTCTCTGTTTTATTGCTCTTTAACATCCTCACTCTGTTAGCAAGTAGCTTTCCAGAACCACAGTGCCCAGAAAACTGACTGTAATGTTCCAGGGTCTCATGTAAGCCCCACTTTATTTAACTGAGTAATGTGAGGATTTAAATTTGACAGATTTCCACTCTAGTCTGTGTTAAAAAAAAAAAAAATAATGTGGGTTTTGGAGGCAGGGATCTGCTACAGAACAAAGAACATCAGGCATTTACATGACTGTCCAATTAATCAGTGAATCTCTAATCCAGTATCTTGGCAGTGCAGGGGCACTGATTGTCAGGAATAGCAAGCATACCATTCCACCTGCAAGAAGGAAATATTGACAGAATTAGCTGTGACATCTACTCCCTGCATAGACAGATATACTGAAGTCAAGATCAGACAAAGTGAATTAGAATTATATATCACCTGGAAGAAGGAAGAGGGAGAAAAACACAGTTTCTACTTTAGAGTCAAAACTAAATGGGAATAGAAGTCCACAGAGAGAAGAATTAAAGAGGTTCCATTGAGAGGCTTGATGGAGAACATCTTTATAGGGAAATACTGCTAAGATTTTATTATAGATAGATGATTGCCACCACAAGATTGAAATGAGGAAGATTTAAATAGCATATAAATAAATAGAAAAGGTGGACAGAGCATTTATCTCACATGCTGAACAGATAATTTTATTGTTTTGAGAGGAACAATGTCAGTTTCTCTACATTCGTAATTTTTGTTAACGTATGTCCTTAGGAAAAATTAAAACAGTCACAAATCATGTGGACATAAGACCCTCTGATCTAAAATAAAACTCTTGATAAAAATGATAAGTGCAATATAATTTTTGAATGACTAAATGTTATCTGATTGATTCGAAAAGCAAGTTGGGGAATGGCTTTTAGTCTTTTTATACCAACTACTTGCTCTTGAACATTAGAAGAAGAAACTTGGAGAAATCTCTAGTGGTCATCTGTTCAGAGACTTAATTTTGCATTTGCAATGTTTCTGTGGATTGAAATATAATGTTATTAGCATCTCTGGCCTCCACATTTAGCTTGCATTTGAATTGCCTCTGGGCTGTATAGCAGCTGCAGGCATGTGGCACACAGTTAGTGGAGCACAAGTCTACAGTTAAATTAGATCTTGCAGTTAAGTCAGCCCCACAAATCTTAACACTTTACTTTGTGTCAGCTCACTGCAGAACTGCAGCACAGAGAGAGAAGGAGGACAAAGTGACATAGCTGTTTCCATCACTGAACAAAATGAATAGAGATACCTGTAGGTATTAGAGATTCAGCTGAGCAAAAGTGGCTCAAGCACCTGGAAAAACAGAAAGCATTTCCAAATGTCACCAAAGCGATCCTGTAACAATTCCCATTTATTCCAGAAAAACTGTAAATGAAAAGTAGGTAGAGGTAGTTGGTGTTGGTCAAGGTGGAAAGGGGAAAAATAACATTTGTCAGCCATAGCTGATGACCCACATACTAAGAGAATGTTGTCGAGTAACGTGGAAGGAAATAACATTTTCTTAAATCATATATGAGGAAGTTGTGCACTGTATGTTGACCCCAGCATACGATCACCCAGTCCTGCTCTAAGTGATCAATATGAAACAGTCTATGTATGAATGCTCAGAGTTTCCACAGAGGCTGGAAAGTGGAAATAGAGGCTCTGATATTCCATATATGAGGATGTGCTGTAATGCAATAAGTCAGCATCACATCTAACATCTGAAAACAGGGGCTAAGTTAATCTGGGATGCCCTTCCAGGAAGTTAAATATATTTAGAAGGGCATGTAAATTGGGACTACCTCCTAAGAAATGCTGACCACAGCATCTATATAAGAACAATTGTATGAGTTAAGTATGTTTTTCTGTTCGGATGATTTAAATAACTCCATTGAATTTTCTGAAGGCATGTGAGCTGTCTAGGCCCCCATTACAATTAAGAGATATTGAGAAAATATAGGAGTGTGATTCAGCTGATGAGATGCTAGGCAACTGCCCTGTGCCGGGCCAAATTACTCTCTGGGTTTCATTAATGACATCTTCATTAATTCACTGGTATCTGGGCAGCAGTAGACACCTATGTTTTAAAAACAAACTGAATCTCACACCAACTATAGCCTTTTTGCCAGATGTTTATGCCATGTAGCATAGGTTCAATTTCCCTACACAACTATAGATAGCTCTTTTTATGAGGGAAAAAAGGGAAAACAGGAATGGCTTACTTAATAAATTTATACAAAAGAACAAAGACAATGAAAATCTGGGCACTTAGGAATGTGGGCAGTTCTACAATTTTAGATAATAATTCTTTAGGTCTCTGTGAGCCCACTACACATCCTCCATGGCCTCAATGACAGACAGAAAATATCCAGAAGAGGTTCCCCTCTGTTCAGACAGAAAAGCTCTCCCAGACCTTAATCCAATGTGATCCAACCTAATGCATCAATGTGTTGTCAGATCTGCAGCTGTCATCACCCACTAGATCTAAAACAGCAGTTGGAAAGTTCTGTAATTATGGTGACACATAGGGTCCCTGAAAGTTATATGCTGAGAAAAAGAGAGGCGTTCCTTTCCATTATCATGATGATAACAGAGTACAAAAATTGTGGGGAATTCATCAGCAATGAAAGAAAAATTCAGTGAGTTCCAGCTAAATCACGGAGCTAGTGCTCTGACTGTTCTTTTCTAATAAAGAAAACATGAAAATCCTTATGATGAGAGGATAAAATGATGAAATGAGTCATTACTACTGATTTGGCTAGCTCTCTAGTCAAGAACATACCTACACCATTTCTTAACTCTGAACTGACTGCTTGTAATGGCAAATGCATTACGTTGACTCTTTGTCCATCCTCAGCTGCTCAAAAAAAAAGCTCAAAAGCTGTCAAAACTTGTAATCATATTTAGGACACACGGCAACGCAGGAAGCATCAGTACCCTAGCTAACATCTGAAAACAGAGACTGAGAGCTGGTACAGTGCCATGAACACACATATATCCTACCTTGGACCTGATCAGTATCATGCTGAGCCAACATGGGTTTTTCTGTGTGCTTGTCATGTAGAGTCAAGTTGGTGTAGAGAGGTATAGAGAAACCCTCTTTGCACACAAAATACTGGATATGTTACCAGCAGTATGGAGAATTTCAAGTTAATACTAAATCACTTTTCAAGCAATGTCTTTCCACATAGCACTGATCAAGAGGGAGATAACGATTAATGGATAAGGAGTTTATATTGCTGGAAAATACTCTCTACCTTCAGAATGTACGGTCACATTAAGCTATTATTCCTATTACTGATATACTCAGAATACGTTATTATCTGGCAATAATGATCAATTCTGCATCAAAAGGAGGAAGGAAGACTGAAAAGATGAACATTTCAGTGAAATACTATCACTGTTCTTTAATTATATTCATATCAGTTAAATCTTATCCAGAGATTAACAGGTTGAAATTAATAGTACAGCTTTATGAGTGTCCAGTAAAACAAACAAACAAACAAACAAACAAAAACACTGAGTGTGGGATGAGAAACTGTACCATTTTTTCCAAAAATTCAGCTCATTCAGACTGAGAATCACAGGAATTGCCACCAGTGCCCCTTCGGACCCCAGTGGTCTTCCTGGGCAGTAAGAGAATAAAGAGCAGAGACTCCCACTAGGCAGATGATCAACATCTCCTTTGACAGAAAACTGATCACTCATCCTAAAACATGCTAGAGTCTGTCTAGGCCTGAATAAATCTTTATCAGACACTAGCAACTTCATCAACTACTGCCAGCATCTAATCTTCTGTAAGCAAGCTAATCAAGAAACAAGCAATCAGCATTGCCTGTCACCTGTCAGTATTGTGGATAGACATCAGGAATGCTGCAGGCCAGAGGAGCAGCACTCTCTGCTTTGATAGCTCATCTCCTCCAAGTCAGAAACAGAGATAATCATTCATAGCTATTCTGCACTGTTCAATATCACTGATTTTGGGAGAAGTTCACTGCTACTCCGAGAAGATGCAGGAATACATAGATATTCCTCAAAATGACTGGATGAATCCTTCATTTCATACTCGATTTTATTGTTTGCTCTTCACCAAAAATGTTAAATATGGAAAATATTTCCAGAAACTCTTATCTTTTTTTTTTTTTTTTTTGAGTTGATGTCAACTAAAAAGGTGTGGATAAGACTGCATCAATTTTTCCATTTGCACTCACTCAATTCATCTATGACCAAGCTACTTCTAATACTACAAGTCTGCATCCACCTTCATTTTTTTCCCAAGTATAAAAATTCTGCTTCGTTAAGTAGTTCCATAGCCCAGTTTAGTTTTACATGTGCATGAATCTTGATATACTTTCTTTTTAAAGTCTTGTATCATCCTTTTCTTTCAATTGGAAAAGTAGAATCTATTCCAGTGACATACAGAGACACTTGCCTCCAGCCTTGAAAGATTCCAGGGTATTGAGCTTGCAATTGTGATATTGCTAGTGAGACAAAATTAGTTCAAACCATTTTTAGCAGTAATTTTCAGTTGTTTAAATCGTATTGACTATAACTCTTCAATCCCATGAGACCTGGGAGAGCTGGGGTCATGAGAACAAAAACAGAACGATAGGAAGATAATAAAAGTGGTCTGAGGAAAAGAATCAGAGTTTAAACTGAGATTGTTATGTTTTGTAAGTGAAAATAGCAATCAATCTAGAAAATAAAGGGTAAAAATGGTTGTTTTTATCTGGTCTTTTCCCCTTTCTCCAAGACAGGCTTCTGCTCTCTCAGTGGGAATTGGGGTGCTCAGATACCTGATTTTGCTTTCCATGCATTTGATGAAAAGATTTCTAATGGGAGATGACAGGTGTGTAGGGGGAGGCAAAAAACAATGGACAGTAAAGGAGGAATGGGAACCACCGTATGCAGTAGTACATAATAATAACAAGTTATTAAAAGGTAAACAAGTTCTTGGTTTTACCTTTCAGTAAGCCTAATTTAAATCTACATGGCAGTGATCACATTGCCCCAGACTTCTTCTAGAGAAACTAGAAATGAATTTTAACATTTCCCTTTAAAAAAAAAAAAAAACACTCTAAAATTAAAATAAAGGAACAGGTATAGAAATTTTGTAATATATATAAAAAATTGTTGAATACTATATTCAACAGAGACTGAAAAATATTTAAAGTAAATTTATTAGCAAGCTGCATAGCAGTCAACCAAAGCTATTAATTACATATTACCTACATATTAGCTAAATTAATGTGTAAATTTATATTTATTATCTTGAAATTGTCAGTCTAAAGAGCCAAAGAATGCCAGATTTTTGCTGCAGAATGTCTGCTTAACTTGCTGTCATTTCTAGGGATTTTGTCTACATCCATATCTACAATGATTTTTTTATATCGAAGATACATAAGACATTTGTATTTGTAGTTTAGAAAAGGATAGGACAATGATAATTGTCACCTTTATGAAGATTGAAAGAGTTGTAGTTCCCGCTGGTTTCCACTTGGAAATTTAAATTACTAGTGAATTAAAAAAAATCCCTATTTGCATGCAACTAAACAGAGTTTGATTTACTAATGTAAGTGCACTTAATTCAGTAGAACATATCACTTAATTGAAAGGTGTTCATCCCTTTATATTGTCCTATGAAAGTAGATATATTCTTCTTCTATTTATTCCAGTGAAATTTGCATGAATTATTACAGTAAAAAAATGTGTTTGTAAGAAAATGTACCTGTATATATATGTGCATAATAATATTTTATATTATATATAGCAGGAAAAATATATTGATGAGATAGTTCGGCATCTATGGGTACCATTAATTGTTTAAAATTTGTATTACAGAATATTGAGAATCTCTCTAAATGAGGTAAGCATCGAAATTCCTACTGATTTCTGCAGGCATGATCTTTAGGAAGCAAAACTTCCTAAATACTAAAAATGAGGTGCTATTTTCAGAAGGATTGCAGAAATAAACTCTTTGCACCTCATATAATTCTCAGAATTCTCAAAATATCCAGTTTGGAATAAAATTACATTTATTATATTGAGAGAATAAAGTAAACTCCTTGTACAGGAACTATTACACAAAATTTTACATACTAATATTAAAAAAATAGCAATAACGCAGAAAGAAGGTATTAGATTACTCAAAATGAATTTACTTCTAAATTGCAGATCTGAGATAGCATGATATATTAATATGAACCACTTCTATCACCTCAGAAGATAAAGATACCTGATTTCCAAATAACAAATACCTAAATGGCTGAAAAAAAACTGACTATTTACTGACTATTTGTGATATTACAGAAGTTGTTGTCAACAGTTATGTAATGGTTAATACAGCTATCTCCTAGAAGGAATAATTTGGGATATCATTTTGTGTAGTGACTGCTGAGAGAGCTGATCTTTCTCATGTTGTGCTCCTTTTAGTTGCTGTTTTCTAACTTGCATTGGGCTTAAAGATTGGAACAAGATGATCTTTAAGGTCCTTTGCAACCTAAACCATTCTATGATTAAAGATCAAATTCTTGCTCCCATTACCCAGCCAAAGTATAAACAGATGTTTTGGGTTTCTGAGGAAGGAATGCTATCTTTACAAAGACTAGGAATATCTTTTCCGAGCCCTATTCCCACAGATAAGCTCTGTCTTGATCTATTTGCTGCCTAGTTCGGTTTGCACACAAATTTCATGGTAGGAGAAAGAAAAAATCAAAATACATTGAAGAGTATCATGCCTACAGACAAATCTTCTGTGAATTTAAAATAAGAGATAGGGAGTAAACAGCTGTAGAAATATGCCCCAGAAGTGATTTTCTCACTTACTCTTCTCACACAACATGATAAAAATCTAGGCACCCTCCCTGAAGTACAACTGAAATGAGCTTTCTTTGTTTAGAAAATCCAGCAATATTTATGAAAGAATGACACACTAGCGACATCAGAGACCTGCACTGCTGTTGCTTTTCAGGCTCAGATATGAGTGACACGAGATGGTGGCAGAAATGCCATACTGCCTGTAAGTTTTCCATAAGCTTATTTTAAACCTCTGCATTTTAAGTTCCCTAAAAACACTTAGACATTGTAGGTAAAAAACATGGAAGAAGGTATGTAAATGAAATCTTGAGTGAGGAATATACAAAAAAAAAATCTGTTGGGAGTTTGTTTGTGGCACTGATGACCCATAAAGCCTGTCACAAATGATCCAACAAAGAAAACTAAAATGTCAAATTACAGTTTGCTTTTAAGGCTATGATTTGCTCAGATGGTCTTTAAAGCCCTGACCCATTTAGGCTGCAGTACTAACTCATGGAAAATGTTGTGTCCCTGGGTACAAAGAAGAAATCCCAACACAGAAAGAAAGAAAGAAAAAAAAAGGTAGCCTTAGCAAATCTATAGAAGTGCTTTCTCTTCTGACCAGCCTCAGATTACCTGTGTTGTTAAAACTTAAAACCATACTTTAAATCCTTGTGTTTTTAATATTCCAAGCACAAAGAGTGCCCCCACTTTTTCAAGCATTTAGTAAAGATTCATTCACACTACAATGCAAAGGCTTCACATATATAGAAATCTGAAGCTGGATGACTGCAAATGGGCTGTTTGATTTCCAGACGGAAGTGTGGGAGGGGAAGGATTTTGCCCTTTGGATGAAGGTGACAGGGATACTCAGGGTACTACTAACTTGAACTGCCATCAGTTGTCTTCACGTTGCCAGTATTTCCATTAACACTGCCAGGTCTTCACACATTCCTGAGGCTGAGGAACAACAAATGAGTGGGCAGTTCAGCAAATGAGTGTCAGGAGGACAAACTGCAATACACTGAATAACTCCATCTTATACTAGAAACAGTACAAAAAACATGACAGAGCTTGATCCTAGTTTATTTTCCAGATGTAAAAAGAAAAGGATACTTAAAATCATGAAAACACAATGTTTTTACAACAGAAGTTGGAATTTGTTTTATAGAACTTAGAAGTTAATTATCTGTATCCTTGTTCCTAAACACAAAGCAACGTATTTATTTTAATTTTTATATGTGATCTCTAAAAATGTCTCCCTTTTCAGTGTTTGGCTAAATGATGCACCGAAAATAAATAGTCAATTCTAGCAACAGTGGTGGGAAGCCAAATGTATCCGTTAATTATTTTTATGACCTGATGAGCATAGATATCAGCACTGATTAGCTGATCACCTCATGAGCACTTGCCACATTTATAATGAAGCAAGTCAAATAATGCAGTTTGTACTTGGGAAGCTGGAAAAGCTGAGCCAAATAACCACTGACACAAGCTGGCAAAAATAGACAGTGCTAAATTTGCACCTCTATTCCTAAGTGGCAGTAAACCTGTGGTAGGTTTCATTTGGTTAAAGCCAATTAGATGAGTTAAACTGCTATACTGCAGCAGTGAAAGCAAAAATCAGAACTTGCTGATTTTTGAAGTTATGCTGGATTTCACAAATCGCTGTGTGGAGTCAGCAGCAAGAATGCATGCAACAGGGAAGATAATCATGTTTCCAGTGCTTCTGACTGACAAGCACCAGTCTACAGTAACGAGTTTTGTTACTTAGATGTCAACAACCATTTTAAAGGATATTGCTATGCTGAGTTCTGTCATGTTTAAAAGTTTATGTTGACAGCTTAGTTGTTGTGCAGGAAAATGAGATGGCATAGTATGGCAGAAACAAAGCAAGAATAATGAACATCTGTATCTGTTAAATCAATAAATATAGTGATGGAGATCTGGGATTCCAATGATGACCATGATGCTACTGAACATGAAAATGTACATAGCCATTTAATCCCCATAGTTAATGCAATAGGTGGAGAGAACTATGTCTCTGAGTATCTCTGATGAATATTAGCAATGGAAAAGAATGTGAGCTGTAGAAAAAAGAGGTAAATCTGTAGAAAAAAAAAAAAAAAAGAACAAACAAAAAGTAATGACCAATGAGTATTTTATACATACACCAAAGAAAAGATTTCTGAATGACAATACAAAATGAAAAGGTCTCATTTATCATACGATAGGGGATTAGGGTAAATAAAACAGTTAAAACCTCCCAATAGAATATTCAGAGACATTTAAAGATTTATAGGGATGGTATCTCAGCTTAAAGACCTTATTCTTCAGCAAAAACTGCATGAAAATGAAATTCTTGTATGTTTTTCCCTCTACTGAACCTCTATGTGGTAAATAAAGAAAGCTGTAAAAATTGCATAGAATCTGAACACACAGTAAAACCAAAAGGATTTTTTTCCTTTGAGACAGGCAGAAGAATGTAAAGTAATGGTCAGACCTAACATGTTGACTGCATGCAGACACAATGATCTTTATGACTGTATGATATGATAAAATCCTTATGATATGTTGCCTCTGTGTCCAAAAAAAAAAAAAA
>VXAA01007254.1:162611-176465 GCA_013399115.1 Anseranas semipalmata
AAAAAAAAAAAAAATGTTGATGTTTGGATCTTCTCTGTTTCAGGAACATCCATGTAATCACAGACAAATGACTTTGAGACACTTCACAGTAATTTTCTCTTTAGATGACTTTAAATCATGGTATACTGACAATATTGCTTTTTGTTTTGTTTTGTTTTGTTTTGACACAACTAAACTTAATGGATGGTTTTTAATGTTGCTATGGAAATATTAGACAATGAATTCAAGTAATCTTACAGCATTTTTTTTTTGTTTGCTTGATTGTTTTTTACAGAAGAAAAAATTCCAGCACAAAAGGAAACAATATCTCAATCTATCGAGAAGCAAAACCTCTCCATTAAATTTGCTCATCCTATTGAAGAAACAAAGTACATAATTTAAAAATGAGCATTATTTGGACTCAGTCAAACAGAACCTAGTCTGAAATATGGAAATCCTACTGAATATACACCTAATATGGAATTCTCATTAATTTTCCCCCAAAAGTTCTAGCACAACATTGTAGCCTTGTAGCCCAGCAAGTACAAAGTTGCTATTGCTTGTAGCAGACCACGGGCTTTGTGTTAAGCCAAGCATACAGACATCAGGGCCCTCCTGACTTTGTCTGGACTTGGCCTGGCGTGCCCAGAGAATTGTTTCAAGCATGTAAGAGAAAGTACCTAATGACCAGGTAACTGCTATCTAGTTTGTTTTAGCTTTTGCTGAAGTTCACACAGTTGTGCAAATAGCTCCTATCGTTATATGTATTTTGTAACTGTATATTGTCAGAACGTGCAGTTTTTCTATGTGCAATGACTTATCTATGATCCTAGTGTGAAATGCCACATAGAGGAGCACAGATGTGATTATAGTGGAAGCTTCAAAAGTACAGGCACAGGATGGCACCAGAGGCCAGATGGCTACAAATAGCACTGGTTGTCAATTACTGGTCATCAAAGTGGTGTAGCCTTCAGAGCTAGGCAAAACCAGTTTTAGGGGTGACAAAGAGAACAGAGAACAATTATGTAAGATATATTTGCAAATTACATCAAATACTGTGAATATGGATGTACCATGGTCTTGCAGACCAATGGAGAAAGAGCCAGATGCAGACTGTTTTAGCAAACATATAAAAATGATCCCAAGTGGATCCTAGAGTGAGGCAGAAGACCTCGCCATCATCATATTCATCATGCTCCTCCCAGTAAGAGACTTACAAAGCTGATGACTTGCTGTACACCCTTGCCCTCGTAAGGGTGTACAGTAAGATCCAGAAGGACAGCAGAATAGTGAGCATAACATCACAGAAAGGGGTAGATATTAGAAACTTTGTGTATGTATTGTGTTAACTGCATGTAATTTGAACTATGACCTACGCATTTATAGCTTTCACATTTGGTTGCATTTAAATATACTGTGTTCCATTGAGTGTATCTTACCAAGAAATGTATGTCATACAGTATAATTCTCAGCTCTTGTTATTTAACATTCTGGCAAATTTTCACTTTCAGGGGAGTGATGAAAATGTCCCATAGCGCTGGGCCCACTCCCAACCCTTGCAAAACATACCCCTCACCGGGGGATGATTTTCTGTTAATAACTGATCATTCATAGGTGGTTCATTAGTCAGTTCATTAGTCCACTAAATGGACTTCATCAATATTATGTAGTGCTGATTTTATCATCAAGATGTGATGTGAGACAGTCAATGCCTTATAAAAATGAACATAAGTTAAATCCAAGCTGTTACTTTTAGCAATCAAATCTGTAATCTTAACAGGAATGAAATTGAGCTTGTTTGACATGACCTACTTTCCATAAATCCATAGTAATACAGATTACTTCATTTGTAAATAATTCACTATTAAAGCAGCTCTTTATTATTTTTTCTTTCAAGGATAAAAGCTCTTATTTAGTCATGTCACAAGATATCCACTTTTCCAGTCTGCTGGAATTTATCCAATATTCCCAGATATGTTAAGAATTAATGTCAGCTGGTCAGACATTCATTCAATAATTTCTTCTCACATTTTGTCCAGAGCTGGTGAGTTAAGAATCATTTGTCAAAGCAGATGTTTTAACCTTCTTATTTACTAATGGAAAATCACCCTGCTGTGTGACAAGCCCTTTACCGCCACAGAAGAGAAATATTCAATAACGATCACCGATTAGCAACGTGGCATATTCCTATTGCTTGAATATTTGTTCATAACCTTAAAAAAAAAAAATCTGTTATTGCTAGTACAGCCATCATGGATCTTTTCCCAAAGCTGTTAGTTTCCTTCAGCTTCTTCTTCTTTTTTTTTTTTTTTTTTCCAAAAATTCTAATAGGCAGTATTTGGTATCTAATTATTATTTTATGTATTGTAGACTGTATTTTATTTCTAACTTTTCACTTTACCACTGTGCCAAAGTGGGGTTGCCTTGACTGTAGGATCAAGTGGTTTTGGTCCTCTGTTAAATTTTGATCAGTTATTTCTGATTAAGGGATTCTTCTACTTAATTTCACCCACAGTATTCACCTTTAGCACAACAGTCCTTTGTTGCCAGACTGAATATAATCATAATGATGAGCCCAGGTGATTAAGTCATCTTTATCTGCTATAACGAGGATCAAAATAGAGATCCAGCATACTGGGGGCACTATCTTTCAGGTTAGACAACAGTCATATATAATATTCAGAAGAACTAAAGGATGCTTTTCTAAGGGCTGTATGAGACCTCCAATACATCTTTCAAAAGAATAGCAGTACTGACAACAACCTATTTTTCTTCAATCTTCTGGACTAACTAGCATTAGTTAGCACAGTAATATCTCTTCAGTATACTCTTATTACCTCTTGTACCTATTTTATTTTCCCAAAGCGGGTAATAACCACTGATTTTAATGGTCTAATCATGCAAAACAACTCATTGGCTTTTAGGAATACTATCTATATCAAATTTCTTCTAATCAATGAGAATTTCCAACTCATCCTGCTTATTGTCTTCAAGCAATAGCATGTAGCAATTGAAAAAATATATTCTTTCCACATCTGTTGACCTTGAATACAACACCCTGAGTTTGTGCTTATGCCACATATGCATTCTATTATGTTTCCTTTTTGTGTGTGTGTTAATAACCTCATAGTTGCTCCAGATAATTTCCAGTTGAGAAGATTATCACACACTTCTGTGTTTATAAATCCAGCCATCTCTCAGGACAAAAGTTCTGCAAACCAGAACCTTCATACCAGTTATGCAACCAGCGGTCCCCTCTAATATCTTCTGCCTTTTCACTGATATTAGAATATCTAAGAAGATTATGTGGGCTTTTGTCTCCTGCCTCCCTTCAAGGTATTCTATCTACAAGCTTCCTGAAGTACATAGCTCCACAGGAAAGTCTTGTATCAAATTCCGATATGTATCAGCCTGTACTAACTTCTTATAAACCTCTGGTGGGTTCTCTGTCCTCTCTTTTCAAAACAGAGTTATCAGCGATGATTGCTTGCACTCCTGGGGTAATTGAACACATTTTGTAGCTGCTCACTTCATGCTAAAAGAATATCAGTTAAAACATTCGACCGGATTTTGTTCTGTTATTCTAGAAACAAGGGATGAGTTGCTGATTATCTGACAGTTTGACACTTGTAGAGGAAAGAGAATGTCTTTTTACGTAAGGAAGCACACTACGTGCAACATTAACACCTCTTACATTACAATGCAAACCATAATCACGACTTCAGAAGCATTATTCATCACTGACATATGCATTCATATAAAAAACTGTGAAGTATTTTATTTGTGGAAAAATGTAAGATTATAGTTAGGGAATTACGTTGAGTGTTGGAGAGATTAAGACATAAAACGTTTATCTCCTGGAGGCATAAGAACACGTGCCTCCTCTAGTATCTTAATTATCACCTAGCTGATCTTGGGCTGATAAAGATTTATGGCATGGTACTAGTTAGAACCTAACATGACCATGTTAGGTGGTTATTGTACATTTCTAAAAGACCACACAGTTTAAAGGAAATGGTAGTATAGTGTAACACATTACTGGACCTCCATCACTCTAGGTCTACCCTGCCTTAGTTAGTTTGTAAGTCTGATGTGATAACAGAAGGTGGAAAGAGTGCAAGTATAGCTTGTTAGACATAGAAAACAGTACATAGAATTCTTAGTAATTTATATGGCATGTTTTCAACTCTTTTTACCCATATAATACTCAGATAAGTATAATAGAGTGCCACTGTAACAGAATGAAAAAGTTAAATTTGGCATCATAGCTTCTGGAGAAGCTTTGTCACCAGTGTTATCCGTGGTTGCTTATTGTTCTGTGGGTAAAATATAAAAACTGTTTGATCAGATGACAGAACAAGTGATGTCACCAGTAAACCTTGAGAGGTATAGCGACTACTACCATGCCTGTTGTAATTTTCAAAGGCAATTGAGCAAGAAACCGAGGGGGCAGTGGGAAGGGCAAATCCAGAAGCCTGACAGAGGTGAAGCTGCTACAGATCCATGCCCCCAGGTCCAACCAGCAGCAAGGCTGAGCATGTAGGCACATGCATAGAGAGCGCACATATACACACATGTATACATATATATGTGGCTGGCCACACAGTCCAGTACAGACAGACACATCGAGCACTCACACAAACACAAATAGCACCAACAGCCTCATCCTCTTCCCCTCTCTGGCTGAGCAGGATGAAGGTCTGTTGGTGTGAAACAAATATATACAATAAATATATAAACAAATATATACATATGTACAAGGTAGTTCCACCCAGCAGTGGGGCTCAGACACTCAGTCTGCCCCTGGGTCCCAGTCTCCCCAGTTGCTGGCAGCTGGATGTATGAACCCCCAGGGCAGCAGCCCCACTCCACTTGCTGGTGGAGACCCCTCACACAGATACACACACACACATACACACACGTGTACATGCACACATGTATGCACACACACAGATACTTGGTGTGACCCTAGCCTGTGGGGCTGAGGCTTTTGTGGTATGCCCTGGGAGGGGTCTGAACAGGTTTTCCCCTGAGTCCGCTGTCCAGCTACCCTCACTGTGCTCCCTTCTGTGTGTGCAGACAAGCTTTTTGCCACATAACCTAACAGAAAGATGTGAGCTATGTGACAAAGAAGCATATTTATTTTCATACCCCTCCAGTCAAACTAAGTATTAACATTTTAAATAAGACCACTCTGTCAAAGGGTCTTTTCTGTTCAGTTCACGTGACAACTGTCTCTAATACAAGTAATTGGTTCCCTGAATAGTTTTCAAAAGCAAAAAGAGACATGATGATCACATCAAAAAGATAATCATACTTATTATGTGTATTAAAGGACACCTGGACAATTCTTATAAATCCTTTACAAGGTACAAAGAAATAATCTCAGCAGGAACATCTCAACATCTTTTTCAATAGAAGTACTTTTAAAAGTCTTTTGGCTAATACAATTCCCCTGAATAAATAGGTGAAAAACTGTGGTGTTTCAGTAATACAAAAAGACTTATTATTCAAAACTCTGTTTATTGATTACTTTCTGCCAACAGTCCTAAGTCACAAGTGAGCACACCAGCTCCAGCAATTTCAAAGCACAAGTTACTCATCTCTGACTGGGACAGCTTGGTGTCTCTAACGTCCTCAGGCAGCAATCTTCTAAGTGTCTCCCAGCTTCCCTCTGTTTTTCCTTTTCATTGACAATTCCCTTTCCTAAATGGGGCAAATGTTGATGTCTGTATCAGATTGGATATGTTGGAATATTCTCTCTCTCTCTCTCTCTTTTTTTTTTTTTTGCCAGGTTTTGGAAGCAATTCTCTTAGTTAGTGACCAAGTAGGACTTAGAAAGCCCTAGCTAGAAAACTACTCTTTCCTGCCCCTAGTGCTTCTGCTTTGCTGCTGGTAGGAATGGCCTCCTCCTCCCCTGAAATATGTGGGATGAACCTCTCTTGTGTTCTCGCGGCTTTCAATAGCAACATTTACTTTTCATGCTTCAAAGGCCTCTGAGAAACCTCCTAATATAAACAAACACACAACAGTAATCTGGATATAACACAAAGTTAGCTTTTAAATTAAAATTTATATAAAATCCTGAGAGTTTCTTTGTCTCTCTTTGTCTAGGTACACATACACCTGCATGTATGTCAGCAGCTTGTGTAAGCAGTGAACTGTCAAGCTACAGCACGCCCTTGCCAGATTCTCACAGCTACCAACCCCTTTCATATATTCATTTCTAAAACAAACCCAATGATCAAAATCTAACCTCTCTTTTTTACTGAGCTACGCTCAGTGACATGAGACAGAACAGCAAACATCTATCAACATGACTGACAACAGTATAGCACCTGGCATTTAAAAAGATTTTCCACTTTCAGTAGGAATCACAGGGGTATCCTTGCAGTCTTGCAGTGAGGACATGGGGCTTGGAAGAAACGAGCAGAAAATTGAGCTCAGATGACGTTTGCAACTGTAGCTGAATGAGCAAATTCTTACTGTGTCCCAATTTCAGGATCTGGTGAGAATACTGTCATTCTTTTTGCAATTTGACCAATCAAATCTTGCTTTGAAAGATCGATTATCAGTTAAAATGAGAAATGGATTTTTCCATCTGTGTCTGGCCAGAAGAGTGATCTTTCCTTTCTTTCTTGTGAGAATATTGCTGGCATTCTGAGGTGAGTATAGATGAGTATCATCTGGTCTAAACAAGTATCACCTGCAGACCACAAGAACTAGAATACAACCCTCTTGTTTTTGAGGAATGCTTCATATTGGAAACACATAATGCTTACATTCTGAGATTAGTAATGCCAAAGACTGCATCTCAGTTGTTGCAATGAACCTATCAGCAGATTCTTGGCTTGAAACTAAGAAGTTTCACTGATATTAGGGGGGGCTGTAATGATGTTGATTTTTCAGTGATTTTTTTTTTTCAAAAAATATGAGAGTCAATCACTTATGTTTCTCTCTCTTCAGCATTATCCAGTCTTTAGAAATGAGATATTGATACTTTTTTTTCAGCAAACTATGTTATTTAGTTGCACTCCTTTGACAAACTTATTAAAGGAAACTTTAAAAGTATGAATCATTGTAATAATATACTTAAGATCGAGTGCCAGTTCTACCATTTTTTTGTATGTGCCACCAGGCATACACAAATATGGAGAAAGATCAAAGAAAGCATAAGAAGACAGGTAAAGTCTGCCCAGTGGGTTCCAAATCTGCCTCTATGGTATTAGCAATCCACACCAGTCTACAAGGGTGTGAAGTGCAGCCTACTGACAATGGTGATGCAACATTTCAGTGGTCCACTTCAACACCATTCTCAATTTATATATACAATAGAATTATTTTATCATGCAATCTTGATAATTGGCTCAAAATTACTTGCAGAAGAATGAGCAAGAAACAAGACATAGAATATCATATACCTCAATCCAATGTCCCTTTTTTTCTGGCTTGTATTTCTAAGCAGGTTCCATTTCTGATCATGCTTAGTTTTTACATTATGCATAATTAAATAATCTAAACTAACAAATTATGAAACTTAAGATTCAGTCTAGACTTCTCCTTGTGCTTAACTGCTCTTACAGCTATACTTTATGATGGTTTACCCCACATATTCTCCAGCACATCATCTGCCTCCAGCAAGATACTGTTGTACCAATGCTTAGGTAACTCAGAAGTTCTCAAACCTGTGAATATATCTCACCAAGGCTAAAACCTGGGACACCAACGTGGCTGTTTCAAACATACATTGCCATTTTGTTACAAAGTTTTACTCTATCAATTAATATCTTTAAATAGTTGTATATGGTGATTTTCACAAAAGAAAGTTTTCTTTTTGTTTTTGTTTTTGCTTCATGTTCAGAATGACATGATGCTTCCATTTGTTTTACTTTTTTTATTTTGTTTTGCTTTTCATTCCCCTTTGATACAGAGCTGGAAAATATGTCAAATGAAAATTCAGGAAACATGACACATACTGCAGTCATCTTGAAATTATGCTAGCATGGATCAGACTAGAAACATGACTGAGATACAGAAACACTATGGATAAAGAAGACACTTAAAACTCATTCTCTAAGTCAATGCTGGTAAATCTTTAAAAATATTTTTGATGATATTTAAGTTCAGGCTCGTTTTTGGATATAATAATATCAATTTTCCATTAGACTGATTTGAAAAGCAAATGAAAGGTCATAGCTTTCTGAAGAAAAAAAAAAAAGAGAGAGAGAGAGAAAGAATAATGTGCTCCTGATTCAAATGTTGTGTAAGGAAAGTCATTTATGATGAGATGATTACTCTGTTAGCAGTAAAAAAAAATTGTAGCAGTGAGAATTATTTGGAAATTTGGAACTGATTAAACTTAGGCTGAAGAACTGAAAGAAAACCTGCCCATTATCACTCTAGAATACTGTTAAATTATGAAAATGTGTGTGATGTTTCTATACTCCTTATCCATACCTGTGAAGCAATTAATACTCCTGCACTTTCAAATAAATTTAAGAAATTTTGCAGGTAATCATTAATAGAGGCAAATAAGAAGCATACTTTCTATTCTAGCTACCTTGATATTCACTAGCACAGAAGGAATATCATGCTGCTTAGTTAACCTTAAAAACTCTGGACAAAATAAAAGATTGCTCTGAAAATTCACTATGGTAAAGAAGAGCAAATGGGCATTAAACCAAGATACATTCATATCCGGTAGAAGATAATATCAATAGATTGAAGCCAGAGAGCAATGCAGAACAACCAGTAATAACTGAGATGATATATCCCCTTTATGTTGCCTGCATTACATTAAAAAAGGCTCAGGTCTCAAAGAACAAATTTGAATTATGAATTTTTATGTAGCAGTGGCTACTACAGCAGTATTTTCTTGTGATGCACCGTGTATTAAGAACCCACAGGCAACTCACAATGTCTGTGTGACTTTTAAGTGAAGTATTAAAAGCCACAGGAAAAAGATGACTGTAAAGAATTGTAGCTCATTTGAATGACAGCGTCTCCGATGCACCAACTTTTGCTAGCACTGCAGTTGTGGCCGTGCACAATGATTACTTTGTAATCACAGGCAATAGAGATTCTGGATGTGTTCTGAGGAAGCTGCATTATCCTCACATAATAACATTGATTTAAAATTCTTCTCCCAGTTTTGGTAACAGTGGCATCTTGCAGACAGCAGTTGAGTTTCGAATGCATGATACTCACATCCCAGCGGAGATCAACGACAAGTCAAGTATGTCCGTCAGGTTTGTCTTTGTCTTACAACTTCAGCAGAGGCTGAATTTGTTGATTTTTTTTGGACCACGGTGACTTAATAAAGTTTTCTCGTCTCAAAGTAAAGACAAAGTCATCCTAATGACTAGTCTATGTCTTTACTGAATCTGAAGTACATTTAAAACAACTGCAAAATTCATGGTTCACATATTAATATTATTTTAGTCATTAAAAACAAAAGAGTCTGAATAGCTCATACATTACAATGCTCCTGTAGATAGCAATTCAAGTGTTACCAGCTGACCATAGTCTAGGAATTTGGTCTTTTGAGTATCCATTGTTTTCCACGTCAAAAACCCCTGTTTAGCTCTGAATGCAGTAATAAACACATAAAGTTAGAAATAGAGAATACAGTATTCACTCCTGTAAATTAGCATGGTATTTTGCGAACAAAATCAGCTATGCTTCTTGCTTTCCAAACTGCAATTTCAGACCTACTTCAGTGAAACCTTTTTCTAAAATTCAAGTTAGAACTTGTCACATGACCACACTGAAAGGATTTGATGCAAAAGACAGAGAGAGTTTTTCAGGTCTTTTTACTGGACCTGCAAAAGGCATAACAAACAAAGGACAGAATATTGTGAACAGCATTTTTATATCCTATAGAATACTGAAATGCTGCCAAAGATTGGGTACAATACAAAAGAGAATAAACAAGGAATTAGTTAAGGTGTGGATATCAAAAGAATGATTTAAGAAGAAATGACAAGAAAAAAAATATTTTTTTTCCTGAAAAGCAAATTCCTCCTGGGTTCACCTCATAATTTACATTTCTGTCTGTCTTTGTCCATAAATAAGATGAAATTGTACTCTTCTTGTATAAACCCCTTTAGCTAACTTTAGACATTATATTAATATATACACATCTACATGTGAGCTGGCCATTTGATGCTCCCTTTACTGATAATTGAGAAGCACAGACACTCTTACAGTGTGGTTCATCTGATTTTAAGATGAGATGGATATAACCTTGCATGCTTCCACTGATTTGTAAGCAAATGTAGAATATGAGCTCAGACACAAATATGTAATTTTTTTAAGATAAAGTCCTCTCTATGAATGTTTTTTTCTCATCATTTTTATACATCATATGCTTTCAAGAAAAAAAAAAAGAAAAAGAAAATAGTTTGTGCCGAAGAAAATCAAATTATTTTTCTCAGAGTACTTAGGCAGTAAGTCTATCTTAAATCAGCTGCATTTGATAAAATGAATTCCATGAAGTGTCTGGAACTTCTGGGTCACAAAATATCTAGCAGATAATAGCTTTATTGTAAAACATTGCCTTATCGACACATTCAGTACTGATACAACTGAGAGCATAGGCCACTTAATTAAAATACTTGTTTAAAAAATGATTTTAAATTTGGAACAGAAGTAGAAGCTTAGTATGTACAACCTTTTCTGCATTTAAGGTCTTTGAAAGGTAGGTCATAGTAAGGCTGTGTTATATTCTTAATGTCTGCCAAAAAAGAAACCAAAGAGCCACAAAAATGTAAAATTTCAACATTTTCCAAGACATGGAAACAAATGTAACCTAGTAAATGTGATTTTTCTTTTTTCTTTTTTCTTTTTTCTTTCTTTTCCATTAGTAGCTACTTAAGAACTCAGGCTTTGTATTGACCTGACAGTTCAGGGTCTCAGAATTTGTCTGGGCTTGTCTTAGTCTGAACTCTATCTTGCTTTAACAGTTTAGTCAAGCGACTAACGCATGACCCATTTAATCCTACACAAGGTAAATACTACATATGGTAGATGTCTGAAAAACTAAGACTGTTGCTGACTACAAAACAATGGTAATTTCTGTCAATTTGGGTTGGAAATGCTGCTGTGCCACTCTCAGATGAGCTGGGAGCCAATGAGAAGGAAGCAGTTTTGTGTTATGAAAACATATAAAAATAAACACAACCAGATTACAAAACAGGGGTGGAAGAAAGCATCAACATCGCGCTCCTTCTGGCAAAGAGAAGAAACCCCCACTGGGAACATGACCCTGAGGGAAGACCTCATGATGCTGACAACATCTTGTAAGCTCCTCCTGCATTCTTCTTGCGAGGGACGGATTATGTCAGCCTTAGGATACAGCCTTATGTCACAGGAACATTTGAAAGGTGACCACAACACAAAAGTAAAGGGCAGGTACTAGAAAGGTTTGAGTTGCATTAAAAGAGAGAGACTTTTCTCTAGTACATAACTTGGACCGTCAGGTTCTTAAAACTGGGCTGAAAGTCAGTTCTTGGTCCTATATATATGGGGAGTTCTCTTTTGCCCATAAACAAGATTTTGAGTGCAACAGAGACAAAGCCTGTGATCTTATGAGAGCCACGGGTAACATAAGCTTGCAAAGCCGAGGTATTCCTTGCAAATTCAAGCTTTGTAGAGTACCTCTTAAACATAGTTAAAAAAAACAGTATCCTGCATTATTAAGTATCTCTATATTGCTGTTTCTATTACAAAACTATACTTTTGTGTGTGTGTCTACAAATGGAAGTATTAACTTGTTGGAAAATTTGCCTCAGTTCCTCCTCTACAATAAGAATAAACATCTTGGTTTCTTCAGGCTGGAAACTTGCTTTTATGTGATGTGTTTCAAGAAGTTGGGAAAGAAGGGTAGACCTGTATTATTTGGTATGTGACAGCTTTGACTCACAAGTTTGTGATGGCATTTCCTGCTACCTTTGGGAAAGCAATATGAAAATGCTAGGCCTTAGCTGTCATTAAAGATTTGGGCTCAGAAAGAATATAACGGCATTCCTTAAAAAATGAAAACACCATATTAGAAGAATTCATAAGAGGATTTTGAAAATGCCCTTGTTTTTAATTACATATAACTTTGGCTTAGAGATCCATACACTAGAAACATAAAATACTGTATTAATGAAACATACACATTCACTTTGAGAATATGGTTGTAAAATTATACTACAAAAATTGAAATCCTTAAGTATTCAGCATCTACTTACAGGAGATTAATTATAATACTTATTCTTTGCTAGTCCTGCATAATTTCACTACAAAGATGTTTTATAACATGATGACTGAATAGAACTGGTAAAAAATTGGGGATTTCCAGTGTTTATACTGGTGAAACAATGTGCCAGCAATGTGACCCTGTGGCCAAGAAGACCAATGGTATCCTGGGGTGCATTAGGAGGAGTGTTGCCAGCAGGCCGAGGGAGGTGATCCTCCCCCTCTGCTCAGCCCTGGTGAGGCCACACCTGGAGGATTGTGTCTGGTTCTGGGCTCCCCAGCACAAGAGGGACATGGAGCTCCTGGAGCGGGTCCAGCGGAGGGCTATGAAGATGATGAGGGGACTGGAGCATCTCTCATACGAGGAGAGGCTGAGAGAGCTGGGCCTGCTTAGCTTGGAGAAGAGAAGACAGAGGGGATCTTATCAATGTGTACAAATATCTGAAGGGAGGGCTACAAAGAGGATGGGGCCGGACTCTTTTCAGTGGTGCCCAGTGACAGGACAAGAGGCAACAGGCACAAACTGAAGCACAGGAAGCTCCGGCTGAATATGAGGGGGCAATTCTTTCCTGTGAGGGTGACAGAGCTCTGGCACAGGGTGCCCAGCGAGGCTGTGGAATTTCCTTCTCTGGAGATATTCAAAACCCGCCTGGACGTGATCCTGTGCAACGTGCTCTAGGTAACCCTGCTTGGCAGGGGGTTGGACTGGGTGATCTCCAGAGGTCCCTTCCAACCTCAACCATTCTGTGATTCTGTGAAACTAACAGTACAGCCAGTTCCACATGGCTGTCTACCAAACCTGGTATTTATGATTCCTCTAAACTTTGTTATACATCATTTTTAGCAAGTGATGGAGTATGTTACTATTTTTGGGGGGAGTGTGTTTTTGAAAACCTTCAACTATACAAATAAACAGAGACAGATACACGATTTTTTTTTTTTTATGAAAAGAATACTTGCTAGAATTGCAGATGAAAGCAGTTCAGCGATCTCAGAATAAATTGGTGTCACATTCTTCATAAGAAAAGATACTTAAGACAAAAGTCAAATAAATTATCTGAATGCCAACAGCTATCCAGTTGGAGGCCCCTTAGGGTCTATTAGCGCTTGCATAGACATCCAAGCACTTTACTGAGCATCTTTTTTTTTCCTTCAACTTGGTTTTGTCCTAAAATCATCGTACGTTCCTCATTCTTTCTCCCTCTCTCTGAACAGCTTGCTCTTTAGCTTCATTTGCTACGGTGCCTTCGGATTATCCCACGTCCCAGGCACACAGACGAGGGGGTAAAGCGGGCGGGTAGATGAGCACTAACGCGTGCACCATGGCAGAGACCTGGCTGGGAAGCACCAAGCGCGCAGCCATGGAAGAGTCAGTACAGAGCCACGGAACCTACACCGCGGCAAGCCCCGAGGTACTGAGCAGAGTGCGGTGGGAGTGAGGCCAGAAAAGCAGCAGGGGAGCTGCCCCCAGGGGCCGGGGCCGAACCGCTCCGCACCCCGACAACCGGGCCGGGCCGGGCCGGGCCGGGCCGCGCCAGCACACGGCCGCCCGCTGCCCCCATCTCGCCTCGCCCCGCCCGCTCGCTTTACGGCAGTGTCGCGCCACGCCGGCTCTTTGCGGCAGCGGAACCG
>VXAA01007254.1:176594-248935 GCA_013399115.1 Anseranas semipalmata
CTGGCCCGGTGCCCGGGCCCGGCAGCGCCTCGGCGTCGTGGGGCCGCAGCCCCGGCCTGCCGCCGGCGGGCGTGTGTCGGGGTGCGAGCCGCCCCGCAGCGGGCGGTGAAAGGCCACCAGTGAACGCCGGCCCCTTTGCTTCTCTGCTTCTGCTTGGGTTTGACCCGAGTGGGCTAACTGCAGCGGGAGTAACGGGCGTGTTGTCAAGCGGGAAGGGCACTGGTGTTGAACGGGTCTGAGTAGTTTCCGTACTTGTTACTGGTGTTAATAAACTCGGAGCACTAGAAACAAATGAAAAACAAGCGTGTGATCTTGTAGTGTTTTTCAGGTACTATGGGATTTGTGGTTGGTACTGGTAAACTGACAGCTTTTCTTGTAAAACGCATGACTATCTCTAGTGTCCTACAGTTTACTACCCATACGCTTCAGGAGAGTGTATTGTGTTGGAATTCAAAGAATCTTTTTATTTAAGGGATTTTATAAGTTTTGAATTTTGTTGTTTTCAACATACTTATATTTGTACAGACCCCTTTCAGTCTATAAGCTTTTTAAAGGACTGACTGAAATAGTACTGTTGAAATGGAACTGGTAACTCTACAGAGATCTGAAGATGCTTATTGCAGTTTATTTTACTTTTTTGCTACCTTTACTCTTGGAGTCTGATCTGAGTCAAACTGGGACTTGACTTGAGTTCTTACTGTAGTAGAAAAATTGTTAGAAATGCCAGAGAAGATGCCATAAGATGTATCCATGGGGTAGGTTACAGATAAATACTATCAAGAAAAAAAAAGTCAAATTAACTACCCATCAGTTCAAATGCAAGCTGGCTTTGATCAGAAGACCACATTGTATCAGTGAGCTGCTGAATTCAAGTAAACATACAGTTCTTTTCAACAGATGCCATAATAAAATAATTTTCTTTGGATCTGACTTGCTCCTGGCCACAGTACAGTGAACTTGCACTGTCCTGGATTTAGGTGTGTAAGTATGTGGAGGAACTCTTCCCATTTGTATGGGAACACTGGCAAAATCCCATCTAGTTCATCAGTGCTTTGTCATGGGACCTTTATGAATTGTATAAATTATTTTAAACATTGGACCCCATCAGTCTTCTTGAGAAGCTAGCTTGGCTTTTGGAAGAGATCAGATCACCGTTATATGCTTTTCCACTGAACTAGAGAGAAGGTAAGAATTAAATTGTCAGACGACAGTATTTTGTTCTGGCAGTTCTAAGTTTACGGAGGTTTTTTTTGAAGCTAAACCCAAAGTGGTACTTAAGTAAGCTAACTGTTTTTAAATTAAGAAGAGGAATGCACACTGCTCATTTTCACTGTTTTATTTTCTTCTTGTTCCTTCCTTTTTGCAGCTGTCATGTATGTCTTTGAAAGCTATCAGTGTGTTTCTCCTCCCAGTAACTTAAATAACCCGCATTTGTTGAATTTTTCCTAGGAGGTAACGTTGTCTACATGGCTGGTCGTTTTTGTTATCCCCCGCTGCGTCTTTCTAAACTGATGTGTGTCTATCTAGAAACTGGGTGCATAACAAAGACAACAATACTACAATGGAGTCTTAATACTGACTAGTGAAAGGAAGTTTTCCTGGTAGATCATTTTTAGCAGCAATTGTTGAAGCTGGTGTTGGGCACTTTTTAGCCTACACAGTCTTTATTAAACCAAGTTATGCTTTGATGTGTAGAGAAAGAATTAAAAACAAACTCTGTTCTGTAGTTTGGTCATACTTACCTAATAAAAATCCATTTAACAAAAGATCTGTAATGTGTTGTTAGAAATTTATTAGAAATGTGATAGGTGAAGCCTGAGCTAAGAAGAGAAGGAAATAATGGTTGGACCCACAAAGAAATCTAGAGTCATGAGGCTCCTGAATCCAAAATCGTTATCCTTAGAATCTCTGTTGTCATCTGACCCCATAGCTCTCTCTTTTCAAACAAAATATTTGCCTAGCATGGAGTTCTGTCTCCTGTAGCAGCGAGTAGCAGGTGCTTAGGAGATGTGCTGGAAAAAAAAAAAAAGAAAAAATAGTGATGCATTTGCTTTCATACTATCTTTCAGCAATCAGTGATTTAAATACCTGATGAGCTGCCTCTAAGCCATTGTATTCAATAACTGCCACGTTATCTGACTTCCGTTATTTCATCTAATCCTTTCTTGAGAATGCTTGAACTTCTAGTCTTTTTGGCATCTTGTGACACTGAATTCCCAGATTTAATTATGTTCTGCATTGGAAAGGCATTCCATTTTATACTGTTTTCAACCTAATATTCAGTTTTATCATGTACTTCCTTATTCTTACAGGTATATAGGAATATATATATATATATTCTTAGAATAGTCAGTCATTCTGTATTTACCCATTCTTGCTTTTCAAACACCTTATCACACCACAGAAATGAGCAATTCCATGTTTGTTGCGAGCACAGTCCGCATGGGGGTCAGAGCATTCTTTGTGCTCATCTCTCCCCGAGGAGTTTGATCTCCTTGGTGTGCGCAAGCACTGCTAATACATACTCATCCTGGGTCTGGCTGGGCTGGAGTTAACTTTCATCACAGCCATAGCGCTTCGGATCTGTGGCTAGGGCAGTGCTGCTAATGCACCGATGTTTGGCTACTGCTGAGCAGTGCGCGCACAGCATCAAGGCTTTCTTTTTTTTTTTCGGCCTGCCCAGTGAGTAGGCTGGGCGGGAGGTTGGGTGCTGTGTAGTGTCATGTTCAGCATAAAAAACGAGGCTGAGGAAGAAGGAAGAGGAGGTGGTTTGGCTTCTAAGGTGTCTCCAGTTTGGAGACTGGCAGGGAATAATCTGCCTGTGGGACATGGTGAGTTTTTTTTTTTTTTCGTGTGTGTGTGTGTCTGTTTGTCTGTCCTTTGCCTGTTAAACTGTCTGTGTCTCATCTCTCACAAGTTTTCTCATTATTGTTCTGTTTTCTCCCCTGTCCCACTGGGGTGGGGGGTGAGCAAGCATCTGCATGGGTGCTGGCCATGGCAGCCCAGCACAACACTTTGTGCAGACATTTAAAAATGTGACGGAGGGGAGAAGAGGTGGTGATCTCTGGTTCTGGGGTGACAGTGCTTCCTGAATTAATCGGTGGTGGGAAAGATTCCTGTGCCCTCTATTCCTTGAGGTTATTCTATTCAAATGGCATAGAATACTCCACTTGAAGTTGTATACAACTTTGTGTAGTTTATTGAAAATCCATTAGGTTAGAGAGAAAATGATGAAGACTTAAGCAACAGTGGCTACTCTGGACTGTTTGGGTGTTTACTAGTTTGTCCTTGCTGAAAGGGCAGTTGGTGTTTTCTGTGTGGTGCGTTAAAGCGCGGACCAGAGTTTGGTGGCTGGCCTCTAGCTGAGCACATCTCTCTGAGTTGCAAAGAGAATCTTGTGTTCTTTTTCTGGCTCGTTGAATCTTCTTGATGCTAGAGGAGAACATCTCGAACAGGCAAGTGGAGAATTATTTTATCTGGTGTATTCTAGGGAGGGAAAAGTTGCTGGCTCTCCCCTTTCATTGCATACTGAATTTAGGATCATGGCTTAGGGATATGGATTACACACCTCCCTCAGTTTTCTCATCGTTTATTCTCTGGCATGCATTTACTCTGAGCCGTCTATTACTCTTGCTTGCCTAAAGTCATGTTGGAAGTTGACCTGAAAAAGAAACTGAATCTCGTATTACAGGCCTGAATCTTAGTCATAGGCTGGTCATAAAGTAAGAACAGATAATCATGGAATGATTTGTCAATGACCGAAGAGTTTATCCGATGATTTGTGGAGTAAATTTCAGTTTTCCACTTGTAAATCACGTTCTGAGGAAGTTACGAAAAAAAGTAGATGAATTTGCACGGTAGCGATTATGGCGCACTCAAATATTTCTTAAAACTTAAGAACAAATTATGTGAACCACTCTTGTGAAACTGATAAGAACTGCTGAACTTAATTGTTTTGTGAGTCTGTATTTGGAAACTGGATTCTGATTAATTAGCTAGAGAAATATGAATATTCTTAGCTGCTGCTGTAAGGGGGAGCAATTTGTCCCCTCCTTGAAAGATTACAGAAAAGTAAAGAGAATCTCTGAAAAATCTACTTTTCCATTTCTTTCAAGAAATCTATTAGTTATGGTGAGTTGACCCTGGCCAGCAGCCAAGCGCCCACCCAGCCTCTCGCTTACTCCCCTCTCCTCTGGGATGGGGAGAAAATAGAAGGAAGGCAAGAAGACTGCTGGATCAAGATACTGGCAGTTTAATGGGGACAGCAAAAGCTGTGTGCCCAAGCAAAGCAAAAAGAGAAATTCATTCACTACTTACTATTGTCAAGCACCTGCCTCGCACTTAAGGGAAAGCAGGACCTCAGCACATGTAGTGGTTGCTTGGGAAGACAGATGCCATAACCATGAATGTCCCCCCTCCCTGCTCCTCCTTTCCCTGAGGTTTTATTGCTGAGCACGAGATCGTATGGTAGGGAATATCCCTTTGGTCGGTTTGGGTCAGCTGTCCTGGCTGTGTCCCCTCCCGGACCTGCTGGGGAGGGTGGGGAGACGAGGCTTGATGCCGTGCAAGCACTGTGCAGCACTGGCCAAAGCACTGGTGTCTTGTCATCACTGTTTTAGCCCCAAATGCAAAGCACAGCACCATATGGGCTGCTGTGAAGGCTTGTCTCCACCCCAGCCAGACCACACATGTTACTGTGAAGTTCTGACAGAGGACTGATTGTATAAGGAAGGGAAAATAACTGGGTGGGAGGGAGACAAAATATTGTTGTTAACTCTGGAAAAGATAATATACAATGGGGAGTACAAGCTTAGTGATGTCTAGCTGTAATGTTTTGAATTTATACAGCTCTGGAAAGTTAAACTGAAGAACTTACCTCCTCCTCAGGTACTGCTGCCTTTGCTAAAAATTGCAGGCCGAAAACTGCTCAGCCCATTGACAGGGGCACCTGCCAGTGCCCAGGTGAAAACAGTTCTCCTTGCTCAGAGCTGCTGCCTCTGCTGTATGAGCATAAATAAAATGCTTGGTTATGGCTTTTTCTTGTTAGGGTGGCATTTTTGGTTTATAGAAGTCTTTAAAAGTTAATTCTTTAAATCTGAACACAGTTTGTATATCTGGCATGCTAAATATTCATGGAAGTTCAAAAGCTTTTAATTATGAAATAGGTGAATCTTGGCTCATGTGGGTATTTCTTACAGTACAATTTGTCTAAAACACATTTTAAGGAATTTTTCATAGGTTCTAACAGAACATGACTACATGTAACCATTTCAAAAATTTTACAGCTGGAAACAAACCTGCTTTAGCCTCATCATATTACTAGAGACATAAAGGAGCTATTTTCCTTTTCAGCATATCAGCCAAGAATAGTAACTCTATGCATCATTTTTTCTTCTCCTGCGTGTTTTCTCATCGAACAAGTATACGTTGCTGATGTTCACAAGACTAGTGAAAAGATAGTTTGCTCTCATCACTGTAGGATACCATACAGGTGTCTTTCTCAAAGTCGCCTCTTGCATCACTTTTGCCAACCCTTCAGGCAATCAACCCAGGAAGAGTGGGCAGTGCAGCTGTTAGTTTCAATTTTAGTTTCAAGCACCGTAATATTGCAGGACTGTAGCACTTTTTTTTTTTTTAAGTTCTTATTTTAAAGTGTAATAATAATAAATTTTCAAATAGGAAGCTACCATTTGCTGGTCATGAAATAGCTGAGGTGCTGTTTGAAGTCCCTGCTTAGTATGTGAGCTCTCAAGAGAAGACAGTGGATGTTGTCCCTGACAGTATTTCATCGCAATACATGTCTACTCAATAGTTGTTTAATTTTTTATTTTATTTATTTATTTATTTTTTGGTAAAAGAGCCTACCTTAAAAAGAAGTATGCATGCTTTCAGGCTGTATAGATATGCTTAAAAGGGTGTTTCTTGCATTTTTTTCATACATTTTTAGGCTGAAATTTTGGCCATTTTTTTCTACATCCTAAAAACATTAAATTATTAGGATACAGGATTCTTATGTTATAAATAAATAGAATTATTTATATCTAAGCCAAATAAAAAATGAACAGGTATCCACCTTGGGACAGCTTCTGGTATGTCTGGTACAACCTTGGGTTTCCTGTAAGCTCTGCTTCCAGGGGAGCAGTGCGTTCCTGCTGGCCGGGATGAGGAAGGTCTGAAGAGGGAGGCATACCTGAAGGTGACATCAACACTGGGGTGGTTTGGACCATCTTTCAGCTCTTCCTCAACTGGAAAAGCTTGCCTTGATACGGTGACTTTCAGAATCCCTTCACTTCAGTATTTGACCTTATAGAAGAGCAGACTAAGGGGAGGCCTCATGGCGGCCTGCAGCTGCCTCACGAGGGGAGCGGAGGGGCAGGCGCTGATCTCTGCTCTCTGGGGACAGCGACAGGGCCCGAGGGAACGGCATGGAGCTGTGACAGGGGAGGGTCAGGCTGGGTGTTAGGAAAAGGTTCTTCACCGAGAGGGTGGTCGGGCACTGGAACAGGCTCCCCAGGGCAGTGGTCACAGCACCAAGCCTGCCGGAGTTCAAGAAGCGTTTTGACAACGCTCTCAGACACATGGTTTGGTTTTTGGGTGGTCCTGTGTGGAGCCAGGAGCTGGACTCGATGATCCTTGTGGGTCCCTTCCAACTCAGGGTATTCTGTGATTCTGTGATTATGTCAAACAGCAAGCTCCATTTTGAATGCAAGTCTGTTTTTCTGATAGGAAAGGCAAAGTTTTGTGTTTTTAACCCTCAAGTTGGGCTGGGAAAAGTTATCTTGGTTATTTTTTCATTCATAGGTGGGTTAGTTAACAAGCATGGAATGCTGTGTATGTGTAAATCCTGGTGTTTCTCAGGAAATTAGAAGTTGCTGGGAACTGAGAGTCTGGCAGTTGGGTACATCGGTAACAAAAGCTGATGGAGACTTTAGGAGGAATGTTAGAAAGATTGGGGGTTAGCATAGTGCTAAAATCTACTCAAAGTTGGGAAAATTTACATATGTGTATTTGATGTATTGAAGTAGGATTTAAAACACAGCAGCTTAGTGAGTAATGTTCAGGGGATGCTTATCTGGTCTGTGACATTTAATTAGTCTTCTGAGCACATTCAGAGTTAGAACAGTTGTTAAAGAGGAGAACTGGATAAAATGCACAGTTTTCAGCTCCCAGTTGCTGTATATCATTAGGAAGTACCTACTGTATCTTTGTAATGAAATGTGCACGTGATCATAGTGTCCTGATGACAATTTTCATTGATGTTAATAAGAAGGCTTGCCCTACTCAAATAATCTCGACTGTCTGCGGAGATTTACTGACGTTGCTATCTAGGAGAGTTTTCCTCAAACTCTGTCATAACTTTCTGCCTCCTTTTCTACTCAAAAAACTGTAGCAAGTTTCAATCAGGGTACATAGTAGAGAAAGTAGAAGGAGTTTTGGTTCGTTGGTTGTTTTGTTTTTTTTTTTGTAGAAAAATATTACAGACGTTTATAAAAATTAAATGAATGCAATGAACCCAAATGTTACTAAATATAGCAAACAAATTACATACTATGACTTGCATATTTCTGTATTCTTCATTGCAACCGTTGATAAAAATCCTGACTATCACAAAAGGTGCTGGAAATAGGATGAGCATATTTATAGCTGATAGTTCTTGGAATTATTCATTTAATGATAGTCAAAGTTGGCCAGAACTTGTTTCTTTGGAAGGCCAGTTCTGTATTTTTAGTACATGACAATTAAATTAGTCTTCTTACACATTACTTAGAAGTACTGTAGAATCTATAGCTTCTTTCTGAAATGGTCTAAAAATCTGCATATTTCTGTTTTGAAAAATAATTAAGTAGTTTATTTTGAAGTACTTGCATATTTTTTTTGTTTCAGATTGCCGGCATTACATGTATTATTACTAGTTTTATTGATGAAATCACTGAACACAAAAAATGTTTTAATATTCTCTGTAAATGAGAAGTCCTGCTTCAGTGCTTTCATAGAACAATTGTTCTTAAAGATGAAATGTGAATCTTGGCCTCTGTTGTACTGTGCTTGTACTACTACGGTGAGTTGTCTGCTAGGTGCAATGATTTTTATTAACCATAACTAATTACTACAGAAGACCTCGACAAGGCCTCTTGATATATGGTAAGACAGTTAATTCAAAATTGAAATTCTGTCTTTCCAAGCGACACGAACTTTTCCAATGACTTTTCTATGAAAATAAAGAGAGTTCATTTTACACCATTAATCAAGCATGAGTTTTGTGATCTGCTTCTGATGAAGCTAATGATACCTTCCACTTTGCTTATAAGTCAGTGCAATTCTTGGACATCTTTTTTTTGATGATGAATTCATCAGTGTATAAAATAGCAATGTCATAAAGCACCAGAGAGAGTGACACAACTCTTTCAGTCAGTATTACAACCTCAAAAGGCATTCTCCAATGGTTAATGTGGCTTTTGTCAAATGTATCTCAGAAATATATTTTCCAAGTCTGTAAAAGAATCACCACTGATGTAGGTAGACTTGTCCACATATGCAGAAGACTTCATTTTTTTTTGACTTTCAGGTCAGTTTATCAAAATCACACATGATACCGTACATACATGTGCAACAATGTGGTTGGCTAGATGTGCTCTAGTGTTTGCAGCTTCTGGATGCTAAGGCTACTGATACTGCTTCTCTTATGTTTGTACAGTGGTGTGTTAGCTGCATGGCCACTCAGTTTCTAGGACTGGGAAGAAGGTCAGTGCTTCAAGGATACCTACATTAGATGTCCCGTTTGTTGCCTCATAGGAACATAGCTTTCTTAAAGCTGATGGCAACTAGTGGGTGGTTTTATGCCTCTTAGAATCTGTTTTCTAGGTTTTCCCATAACACTGTCTTGATTTTAGGTTTTGAAACAAGTTAGAGCTTTCTCAAGATTATTTTTGGAATCTTACAGTTTAGGTTAATGTGCAGTAAGAGAGCGATCATACTCCTACCACCTGTCCATTGTAACCTGAATAATAGTGTACAGGCAGGGTCTTGAGTATTAGTGTACTTGGCTTGGTCTTTTGTTTTATTGTACTGAGATCATTCTTAAATGCTAAAATACCTGTACTTTTCTCAAAAGGAAAGCTTTGTACTTCCTTCAAAGACATTTGGGGGATATGCTCCAGATTGAGAATCATTGAATTCCAACCTTGAGGCCTATTGAAAAAGTATTTTGAAGTAGATCAGAGTTAATTATGAAGGATAATAATAGCATTGAGTGGATAATAAACTTCTAGTTATTTAGAACTGGAAGATAATACAGTATTTGGGGCATTTGTTTAATTGTCTGTAAATCTGGTAAGTGATTCAGGTGCTTAAACACTCACCTGTTGCCTATTTAAAAACCCCATGGAACCACGTATCCAGCTCCTGTTTCTGAGGGCTTAGACACTTCTTAAGTCACGCATCATATCTACTGGCCCATGCAGATATCTTTGGTATTGTAAAGGGTCTCAAATGCCAGTAGACACTATGCTTAGGGACTAAATCCCACTCAGGTGCCTGTCATAAGAGAAGCTTGAATCATCCAGCATGATTCAGGCACAGGTCTTCAAAAAACGTTTTCATACCTAGCTGGTTTTGGATAGAAGAATGTTGGTTGACATGTCTTAGAGCCCTGAAGGAAGTGGCCTCTAGGCTTTGCATGGTACTTCTCTGTAAGCATTGTAGTGTCTACTTATATGTGTGGTCTAAACATAACTGCGGTGGATGTGTGAGGTACTCTAAAAGTAATTAAGGACATAGATACGAGTCCAGAGATTAACATAAAGTTCATGGGAGCAGCATTCCAAATGGGAATTTCCCAGTACCAATTCCATGGTGTTGTGACTGGGATGCCTGCTGGGGATTCAAGTAGACCTAGCAAAGAATTTGTCAAACTTGTTCTGTAATGGATCTGAAGACTTTGTTTCTGCTTTCCAGTCTTGTTTATAATTGCTTAGGAGCTTGGCCTCAGACCTGCCTAGAAGCAGCATTTAATTTACTTTTTGAGATTAATCTAGACAAGGTAGGCATGCCTAGAAGCAGTGTTTAATTTACTTTTTGAGATTAATCTAGACAAGGTAGGCAAACTTTGATATGTAGGTTTTGTACCTTATATTGTATTGGGCTCATGTGGCAAGGTTTTGGTAGCAGTGGGGCTGCAGGTGTGGCCTTTGTGAGCAGAGCCCAGCAGCTGCCCCATGTCAGATCAGAGCCAGCTCCAGCCGGCTCCAAAAGGGACCCGCTGCTGGCCAGAGCCGAGCCAGGGAGCGACGCTGGTTGGGCCTCTGGGAGAGCAGAGCTAAGGAAGGGAACAAACTGCTGTGCCACAGCAGCTGGGAGAGAGGAGTGAGAAACAGCCCTGCAGGCACCCAGGGCAGTGCAGAAGGAGGGCAGGAGGGGCTCCAGGCGCCGCAGCAGAAGTTCCCCTGCGGCCCGTGGAGAGGCCCATGGTGGAGCAGGCCGTCCCCCTGCAGCCCATGGGTACCCCACGGAGCAGATCTCCACGCTGCAGCCATGGAGGAGCCCCCATGGAGCAGGTGGATGTGGCCTGAAGGAGGCTGCGGCCCATGGGAGCCCCCGCAGGAGCAGGCCCCGGGCCGGAGCTGCAGCCCGTGGAGAGGAGCCCACACAGGAGCAGGAGGCCTGGCGGGAGCTGCCGCCCGTGGGGGAGCCATGTTGGAGCAGTTTGGTCCTGAGGGATGGGCCCCGTGGTACGGACCCATATGGGAGCAGTTCTGGAAGAGCTGCAGCCTGTGGGAAGCCCCCGCAGGATCAGTTCGGGAAGGACGGCATCCCGTGGGAGGGACCCTATGTGGAGCAGGGGCAGAGAGTGACCGTGAAGGAGCGGCGGAGACACAGCGTTAGGGACTGACCGCAGCCCCCATTCCCCATTCCCCTGCGCCGCTCGGGGGGAGGAGGTAGAAGAGGGTGGATGGGGGATGGAGGTATTTTTAATTTGTTTGTAGTTTCTCACTAGTCTGTTAGTGATGGGCAATAAATTATCTTAATCTCCCTATGCTGAGTCTGTTTTGCCAGTGACAGTAATTGGTGAGCGATCCCCTTGTCCTTATATCAACCCTTGAGCCCTTTCCATCGTATTTTCTCCCCCTTTTCCTTTGAGGAGGGGGAGTGAGACAGTGCTTGTGGTGGAGTTCAGCTGCCCAGAAGGGTAAAACCACCACATTCCTCCAGTTATGTTTTAGGGGCCAGTATTAGAAACCAGTGGTTCCTAGTAGTTGTCCATGTCCACACAAAGTTATTTGTTATGCAAGGGAGATGTACGTGACTGCACAGTGAAGTTGATTCTATCGATAATTCCTCATGTTAATTTACCTGGTTGATAAAGGTACTCGCTCAGGATTTTATAGATAGTATTTAACAAATCTTTCTAGAAGAGATGGAATATTATAACTTTCACCTCTTGCAATAATTATTTTCCACTTAGATGCTTCTTGTGCAATGCCACTAGCTGTATCTGCACAAGAACATTTTCTGATATGAGTATTTTCTGGTTCTTGTTTTTCTTTTGGGGTACTGAAGAATTTTGTGATGTGTAGATGCATCCATTCTCTCCCTTTATAATAATGTAAGGTCACTTCACCCTCCCAGATCTATTTAACTAATGTTTTGAAGTGAAGTGTTATGAGAGAACACCTTTTGATATTCTGAAAGGACTAATGTGCATACCTGAAAGCCCTTCTAATGGGAGAAAGGGAGGGGTGGATGGTACATGGAGGCACTATCCTGTTTCTTCATTGTGATGAAGCATTTGTTTCAATTCTAGTATTGACTGAGATGAATGCCACGTATCAAGCAGCCACTCTTACTGCCTGAGTACATATTCCTTAATCTTGACATCTCCCTTTCAAAGATTGACCGGGTCTTAAATGGAGATCAGCAATGTTCAATCCAAACAACTTAAAAGAATTCCAGTGTGATGTCTGTGCCTTTTGCAGAAAATTAGATGTCTGAAAGTATACAGTTGTTAATACATGACACAGCACAGCTTATAAAGGTGCAAAATACAAAACTGGAAAATAATGTTGTAGTATTTTGCATTGTCCTGCCATTTAAGACTAATGTCCCAGGTCCTATTAAACCATTATTATCCATAGCTGTCAACTTTATTGCTAGGTGCTATATTTGTACTGTTTACATCAAACATGCTTGGATAACAAGTTTAAATTAATCTAATACAGATGTCCTTATTGTTTTAAGATAGCTTTTTTTTTCAGCTATCATTTATCTTTTTAGCTTCCTTTTCATCCGAAATTATTCCACTTTGACAAGTGGAAATGCCATTTCATTCACATACTGTTTGGTTCATGGAAACCTGCTAATAATTGCTGAAGTCTTTTTTTCTTCAGTAAAGAAGCCTCTTTTTTTCTTTATAATGTTCTTTGATTAGTTTAGCAACCAATAACAACTTCTGCTTTTATAAATGAAAAGTTTACATAGACAGCAAAGAACTTGCTAATAGTTTAAATTTGTAGGCAATGTAGGCAAAAACCTGGTAAAATGGCTTAACATTCCTTAAATAGTTTAAAATGACTGCTGTGAGGTTTTAAGGGACATATAACAAGCTAAGTACTGGAGGCTACAGAAGCTGGTACTTCAGGTTAGCCTAATTGCTGATTTTACCTGTGATTCTGTTAATGTTATGTTATGTTATTCCATCATAAATAAGTAGAGATTTATGTTCAATTTGAAAATTAAGGTATGGCATCTGAGCAATCCCCTTCTCTTAGCCCTACCTGGCAGCTGGCTCATTTTGTTAAAGAGTATAGGAATTAACATAAATACTATAAAAATAAATCTCTTGGACCATAATCTCTGTAACATTTCAGTGGAGAAGACTGAGGCGGTTCTGTTGTTTGCTTACAGAAAAAAATAGGAAGGCCAGGAGTGGGAGGAAAACGTAAATAGTGAAAAATATAAAGAGGAAAACTTCTCTGGAAATGTTAGTTACCTTCCTAATAGTGATAACAATATTTTTAGATTTTTAAATTTAATGAAAAAAATGCTGAGATCCATGTTTACTGTTAGGTTTATCTTCAAACAATAAAATCTGAATGGTTTTCTTACTTGAATTGTGTTGTAGTTGAGTATAATCTGCTTTTATCTTTTCCACATAAAAAGTTTCAAACTTAAAATCACATTTCTTTTAAAAAGAAGTAAAATAAGTTTTAAAAGATACTGCCTCTCGTCTTCACAATGGTTTACAAAGGTGGATATTGCTCTTCCCGCTTTACAAACAGAAGTTTACTGGAAAGATAAGTTTGTTTTAAAAGAGAGAGGAAATCTGAGAAAGTTTTAGATTTCTTTAAACTTCTGTTCTTTTTCCTAAAAAAAAAAAAAAAACAAACAAAAAAAACAATATTGGCAGAATGTCTGAATAGTCCTTATTTGATAGCAAAACCCAATATTTTTACCATGTAAGATTACACTGGTCTCAGGGTTAAATTCCCATATCACTTGTCCCTCTACAAACGTGAAAAAAGGTGATTTTTTTTGGAGGGGAATGGGCAGGAGTGTGGGAGAAGTTCATCTTGCATCTCTATATGGGCCCTGGTAAATAGGATTTAATTGCTGCTGCCTTTTAGGTCCTTATTCCCAAACCAGCAGGATCATTTGGTAGTACAGATGTTTCAGATCAAGCTGAGGGCAAACAGGTTCACTTCTGTCAAATCAGAAGGAATTTGCTAGTCTTACAGTGGCTGCAGTAAGACGAGCAGTAGCTGATCCAGTCTAAAGGCAGATAACTCTTATCAGCAGGCTTTGTGCAAAAACAGCTAGCCTACCTTTTTTTTTTTAAACAAATGTAGATTTATGCTGTTTGTGATATTGCCACAGCGTTTTTGACCCAGCATTCACAGCAGACTCTATCTGGTATGTTATGGAATAACAGCGTAAGTCCCCTGCTTTCTAATTGATCTCTGGTTTTGTTACCTTGGAAGGCAGATCGGGATGTGTGTCGCAGGTGAGCACTGAAAGGCATATGGGGTTAGCCTGTGGATGAGGTGTCCGCTCAGCAACAAACCAGCCAGCTCAGACCGCAGAATCTCAGAAGGGTTGAGGTGAGAAGGGACCTCTGGAGGCCATCTGGTCCAACCCCCCTGCTCAAGCAAGGCTTATCTACAGTAGGTTGCCCAGGACCATGTCCAGATGGCTTTTGAGTATCTCCAAGGATGGAGACTCCATGGAGAAAGTTCTGAAAGCATGTAGGTGTGCATAGGGCAGAATTTATTAATGTGGGCTCAACTGTAGGGCTTCTGGGCTGGATTTGACTGGCCAAGTCTGTGCTCCGGGAGGTATGCCCTTACTCATCCTCTAGGATTCCAGGTATTTTATTTCAGAAAGTATTAAGTACTTAATGAATAAAGAAGGAAGAAATACTCCTTTAAAACTCGGTTTCCTAGCAAATGGGCCTGCTGGAGAAGCTTTAAATCTCCTAAAAGTGTGTTTGAAATGTGAACTTTTTTTAAAGTGGATTCAGACGTTCATAAATTACTGTGCATGTTATTTCAGAAAGAGCAATTAAGATAATATACAGTAATAATATAATTGTAATATTCTTATTGTAAAGCACCATAACTCTATAGAAAAAGGTATTCAAGTTTAGGTATAAATAAATAGACACTATGTCATCTTCAGCAGCTAATGGCAATGCTGTTGTTGGAGCAGTATGAGTGATTACCCTTTTTGTTGGGTAGGGCTAGATTCCCTCAGATTTTGGACACTATTTCTCTGCTGTGGTTATAATGATGACAGTGTGTTTTCACTAGGAGCTATGCTGGTATGACGTGCCATGTCATATATCCACCAAATGTCTCAAAAGCCACAGTTGCTTGGGTCTGTCTGCTTCTAGGCTTCAATTTAAACATGTCCTCTCTATCCCCTTCAAAGTTTTTTTTTTTTTTTTTAATGTTATATTTTCACATTTTGTAGCTTCATTATTATAATGCCTGTCTCCAGAATATCATCTGTTGTGATAGCTTTTTACAAAAAGCAACTTAATGTTAGGTTGGGAAGCAAAGATGCATGACAAGTCAGTGACATTTCTCTGTCTGTGACTGGAACGTTGCGTCTGGATTTGCTTTTGTGCTATATTGCAAAGTTGATAGCTAAAATACAAATGGGGTCATTAGATGAAGAAAAATGTTAAAGATAATTGGATTAAAGCAGGGAGTTCTGTGCAGTATGTGAATGTTCAAAAAATCATTTTAGTAACTCTTTTTTTAAGTTATTTAATTTCTGGATGTCTGATGGCTTTCAGGCATGCTAAGAATGATGCAGATCATTAGGTTTGTAATGGTATCATTAATTGTTTCAAGAATAATCTAAATCTGTATCTCTCTGCTACCACCAGAAATTGTAGCTGTGCATTAGAGTTCATTAAACAATTCAGCTGTGGGCACCTTTCAAAACGAAGCAACTTAGCGAATCGTTTCTGTAAAAGGCTTGGAACAGACACAAGTTCAGATGGAGAACAGATGTGTTTTGCTGTGTAGCTATGGGCCTGTTTCACATAGCAAATAAGAACGTGCAGAAGTGGACTGTAGTCCTGGAGAGTACAGTGCTGGGCATGTGCTTAGCCCTGAGGCGAAAACATCCTGAGGCATTCTCTTTTCTGTTTTCTGATAGCACTTTTGTTCCTTTTTCTCTTGTAGTAGTTCAGTGATACATGTATTATGATCCTTTTTTTTTCTGACTTAATTTTCTTTGCTTGTTTTGCTGTTTAAGAATTGTTGAGCAGTCATCAAAAAGGATGTCCCTGTATCAGCGCTGGAGGCTGTTAATGACCTGAAAACCACCAGTGCATGCTGGTTCAGGGGAGACCTTCACATAGGTGGTAATCACTTACTGCTGTTTGGAGCTGAAGTTCAATTACCTAGATTTCACTATAATACCCTTGTGTTAGTAGTGTTAAAGGAATAATTGCCACTGTGCCTTATAGCTGATGACTTTAGGGAATAGGGAGAACGTGCTGAGTAACCACCTTGCATTTTGCCTACTGTCTGTGCTTGTCACGTCCCTTCTCCTGAACCTGCTTATAAATGTTTCTGAGAGAGATTTTTCACTTCTTCAGTCACAGTGCCAGCCAAGTTTTGTTTGCTTAAAAGGTCTTTCAAGTTTCTGATGTGACTTTGTATTTGTAGCATTAACAAAGCCATGTTATTTCTTTTTGTTCTCATCTAGGTGCTTGAACTGGGGTTTAATTTCTCATTCTATGGATCATTGAATGAGTAACAGATGGCCTTGCCTCGACTTACAGGTGCTCTACGCTCCTTTTCAAATGTCACTAAACATGATGATTATAATGAAGAATTAGCTGACTTAACGGTAAATATTTCTTTCTTTTTCAAAGTATAATTATAACTATTAGTGTATATAGTAAGAATCGTGTGGTGTTTAGAATAAAGTTAGTGATGCTGAATTTAGGTATGTTTTTTTTTTTTTTTTTTTCCCTCAAGAAATAACGTGTTAAAGTAATGTATTCATTACGGGAACATGTAATGTGAAATGAACTTGGAATCCAGGGAGTTGTAAATGGAGGTATTTTGGAGGAAAGCAAATATCATTCCCATCTTCAAGAAGGGCAAGAAGGAGGACCCAGGGAACTACAGGCTGGTTGAGGCCTCACCTTGATCTCTGGGAAGGTGATAGAATAGCTAATCCCGGAAACCATTTCCAAGCACATGAAGGAGAAGAAAATCATCAGGAGTAGTCAGCACAGATTCACCAAGGGGAAGTCATGCTTGACCAACCTGATAAGCTTCTTTAATGAAATCACCAGCCTGATGGATGAGAGGGGTAGCAGGGGATATTGTTTTCCTGGACTTCAGTAAGGCCTTTGACACTGTCCACCTTAAGATCTTCATAGAGAAGCTGTTGAAGTAGGGGTTGGGAGAGCAGACAGGATCAAAAACTGGCTGAATGGCTGGGCCCAGAGGGTAGTGGTCAGTGGCACAAAGTCAGGAGGCCAGTAACAAGCGGAGTACCCCAGGGGTCAATACTCAGTCCAGTTCTGTTCAACATCTTCATTAATGATCTGGACAATGGGGTAGAGTGCACCCTCAGTAAATTTGTGGGTGACACAAAAATGTGGACGAAGTGGCTGACTCACCGGAGGGCTGCGCTGCCATCCAGAGGGACCTTGACAGGCTGGAGATGTGGGCTGACAAGAATCTCATGAAGCTCAACAAGGAGAAGTGCAAAGTCCTGCACCTGAGGAGGAACGACCCCAGGCACCAGGACACGGTGGGGGCCACCCAACTGGAAAGCAGCTCTGCAGAAAAAGGCCTGGGAGTCCTGGTGGATACCAAGTAGAACACGAGCCACCGATGCAACCTTGCTGCTAAGAAGGCTAACAGTATTCTTGGCTGTATTAGGCAAAGTATTGCCAGCAGGTCAAGAGAGGTGATCCTTCCCCTCTACTCAGCATTGGTGAGGTTGCAGGTGGAGTGCTGTGTCCATTTCCGGGGCCCCCAGTACAAGAGAGACATGGACATAGTGGAGAGAGTCCAACATAGGGCCACCAAGATGATCAAGGGACTGAAGCGTGAGGAGAGGCTGAGAAAGCTGGGACTGTTCAGACTGGAGAAGAGAAGGCTCAAGGGGATCTTATCAATGTGTATAAATACCTGAAAGGAGGGTGCAAAGAAGACAGAGCCAGGCTCTTTTCAGTGGTGCCCAGTGCCAGGATAAGAGGCAATGGGCACAAGAGGTTCCACCTAAACACTGGGAAACACTTCTTTACTGTGCAAGTGACAGAGCGCTCGAACAGGTTGTCCGGAGAGGTTTTAGAGTCTCCCTCCTCAGAGATCTTCAAAAGCTGCCTGGACATGGTCATGGGCAATGTGCTGTGAGTGTCCCTGCTTGAGCTGGGGTGCTAGGGCAGATGAGCTCCAGAGGTCCTTTCCAACCTCAACCATTACGTGAGATCTCTTTAAAAGTTGCAAGAGTTTACTTTATCCATTCCAAGGGAAAACTCTCCAGAAAGCCAATCTGTGTGCATCTTCCTCCTTCCTTACTCTTGGAAAAGAGTGTAAAAAACAGGTAATAGAGAAACTACTTGCAATTGTTACAACATACTGACTGAATGCAATTGGAAAGTTTTTGTTTTTTTTAATCTGGTGTTTCTTTTTTAAAGTAACCTCCATATACAGATTTGAAATAAAAAAAAAAATCAAATATTTTGCATTTTCAGACAAAAAGATCAAAACTGCATGAACAATTACTGAAGTCTGACCTTACTTGGAAGAAGATAATAAAGTTTGTTGATGACAATTTAGACAAAAAAGAATACCAAACTGTAAATGGTGATTTAAAAACTATACTACAAGCTGCAAAACAAATAGGTAGGTTCTCTAATTGTCTAACAATAGACTGGTTTTTGTTTGTTTTAAGCTGCTGCCTGCCTGCATACTTGCGTACTGTTGCAATTTCAGTTCTACCTTGACTCCAGTCTTGCTCTGAAATATCTTTGAAGCTCCAGTTAATCTGGCAACTATATGCACAATTTGGTCTTCTGTTTTATTTCAAAATATGATTCTGTTTTTATCCACTTTTTTTTTTTTGGATAGCATTGTTATGTCGTGCATGGTATGATTTGTGATCAAGGAGTCATGATTTTAAAGTAAAAGAAGGAAGATTTAGATTAGATCTTTGGAAGAAATTCTTCACTGTGAGGGTGGTGAGGCACTGGCACAGGTTGCCCAGAGAAGCTGTGGATGCCCCATCCCTGGAGGTGTTCAAGGCCAGGTTGGATGGGGCTTTGGGCAACCTGGTCTAGTGGGAGGTGTCCCTGCCTATGGCAGGGGGTTGGAACTAGACCTTTAAAGGTCCCTTCCAATCCAAACCATTCTATGATTCTATGAATACACGGTTAGTTTCCATATTTGTCCTCATTTTAGATATTATGTGGTGGTGTTTTTTTTTTTTTTTTTTGTAAGTAACGTAACCTAAAACTCGGTATACGTTTTTGAGGAAATGCTGCTCATCTAGAAAGCATTTCAAGATGCACATTGTACATAAATGTTAGACTCACCCGGGAGAGGAAAACTGAGGTTTAAATAAGGACCTGCTTCAAGTACCAATCAGGCACAGCAAACTATGTAAATCAGAGCTGCAGAGCGATTTGGCAGTGTCATTTTCCTTTAATCTGAATATTTATATCCATAACAAGCAACTTGGGATAAGTAGAGGCGATCTGCACGGTTGTTTTAAATATCCAGTGGTTATAATTTAATCATAAGAGGTACTACAGTAAAGTGTTGGCAAAGTTAGGGCTGACATACAGAATGACTGTAAAGTTTGCAATAGAAAAGGTAAAACCATATGTGGTTTAGCAAGTAGGACAAAATGCCTGATGGTGAAAAAAGAGATTGTAAGTAAAAATCAGTATCTGACATTCTTATCTGTCAGTATTATTCATGAAAATAATTCGGCAGACTTGTGTTTTCTGTATTAATGACAGAAGCAACTATTAGCTATATGATTTTTTTTTTATATATTTCTAGTTTGCTGGAAGAACATTATTTTTCTACAAGAACATTATTTTTTATCCAAACTTTAATGGCAGGTACAGTGTGGTAGAGCAAATTGAAAGGCTTGAAAGAAATAGCGGTAAGTTTTTGTGTGACAGAGTGCAAAGGACAAAACAAATGAAAACAAATGCATGATTGTTTAGTTTGAACAAATTAGAAAGAAACCATCAGCTTTGATGTTTCTGGATAAAGATGTGTAATGTCATGGTGACACAAACCAGAAGAACAGAATACAGTGACTGAGGCACAAACTGCGTGGACAGTACTGTTCCAAACATCGTCATCAGAAATGTACTATCGGAAAAGCATTGTATGCTATTTTAGCTTAATTTGAAGGAAATAACTTCTAAGCCTGGGCTATGGATACTGTAATATTGATTTACTTGATGGGGAAAACATCAGTTACTGAAATGATGTGATGGGCTTAAAAGCAAAAAAGGAGAGAGTAGCATTCCTTGCCATCTTTGCTGGCTCATTATATTTGGAGGGGAGGGGAAGTATTTTCTTGGGAGATGTTTCCACAAAGAGGAGGCACTGATAATTAAGAATTAGCATCTAATAAACCTAAGAAACTTCTCTAGAATCTTTCAGTACTAGCACTCTTTTAGTTTAATAATGTGTACTTCTGTTGCAACACGAGCAACATTTTAAATAATTATATGTTTCTGCACATTAGGAATATGAGTGAGGTTCGTGCAGTCAAATTCAGGTCTGTAAATTTTCAGACTTTTTTTTCTTTGAATCCTATGTAGTTAATGCTGAGAGGTAGGCTAAACCACCTTTTTTCCACTGAGATGTATTTATACATATATTGTATGTGTGTGTGCTTATCTTTATGTAGCTTATCTTCCATATCTAATTTTCTAGGTATCAATTTATCATGTAAATACAGCCTAAAACATCTTCCATGAACTCCTCAGCTTTTCAAAGTTCACCACAGAGAAGTTCAAGAGAAATAGTAAATTTACATGTTAGGTTTCTAGTTACTTAGCCTTGTTCCATCTGCTTTATGCTGCATTTCTTCTGCTCTTTCTTGTTACCTTGTAAGGAAAAAAAGCCCTTGCTTTTTCTAGGTTTGAGCCTAACTTACATTGGATCAAGTCACAAGTCACAATGTCAAAGTAATTAATAATCTTCCCATTGATTTCCTAGGATTTTAACAGGCAGAAAGAGCCATAGCAGAGCCAGTGCATAGGACCATAACTGGATAGCAGAGGTATACAGAGGCAGGCACAAGACAGTTTTGAATACTGAAAAGAAAATAGCCACATTTATTGTGCCAAAAGTGCCATTTTGTGGTTTTTAAAAATTGATAATATTCCTTTTAAAATAAGTAGTTTGCCTTAATAGCTCTTTTGAATTAGCCATACTGGAGGTGTTATGACCGGTATTACCACTTGAATCATACCATTTTCTGTTGGAGTTCTGCCAGTCAATCTTGATATAACTGAAGAATTGACTAGGTACAGACATCCTGAAAATAGCAGTTTGTAATCCTCAAGATTAAGCTTTTAAGACGTTTTAAAAAATCATGAAATCTGGTAAGAAATGCTAGTTTTTTAAAAATTGTTAGAGTAACCTGCCCGATGTTTTAGAACAAATTTCTAAGATTTAGAAAAAAATTGTGTGATGTTCTTATATTGGGAAAAAAAAAAACAGAGAGAAAGAATAAAGAAAAAAATATGTGTTGGTTGTCTTTGTTTATTTTACGCATGATGACTTTTTCATTTTGTGTAGTAGTGACATTTTGGTTCATCATATGCTGTGTTTGCTTATGTTTTCCTTAAGTGCTTCTGAGAATATTTGTGTAAGAAGTAAATTCATTTTTTTCTCTAATCATATAGTTTTTGATTTGCACAGTGTGATTTTCTGTAGGTAGCCTATAAATATAAATTCATGCATTTATTTGTTTTAACTTCTTTGGGCAATTTTTCTCACACACGTGCATTCAGTACTAGAAGTAAGAATGTAGTAATTCCCAGCTGAGTTCTGTATGTTCTGTTATGAATATTCAGATTAGGCAGTGAATAAACATTGATACAAAGTGGAATTTTGTTACCTTTAAAATACTGGTAAATATACTAGTGTGACTTTAAGACCTCAGGCATGTTTTCCCTCTTACTTGGAAAAATAAGAAAGCAGTGGTAATCCTTAATATGATTTTCTAGTGAGTAGAAGGATAATGAAGACAGATGCTTTGTTATTGTATACTTTTTATAATTCAATACTTTGCAACAATTGCTACTTGTTGTTATGGTCTTCATTTCATATCTTTGTTGATGAGACTTGCAGCGAGAAATTGAATACAGTTATGTTATAGGCAATGAAAGAGAATTAGTTTGAAGTGTATGAAGTTACATTTGTTTTTGTTTTTGTTAACAGTTGGAGCTGAAAATGGACAAGAAGCAATTGAAAGTGGAGCTGTTTTTCTCTTTAAGACATTTCACAGGAAAGAATGTGTTGGTCATGATGAGACAAAGGCTATCAAGCAGATGTTTGGGACATTTCCATCATCATCTGCTACTGCAGCTTGTAATGCCACATGTCGGATTGCTTCTCACTTCACTGAAGAACAGCTTACAGCCCTCATACAGATGGCTGAAGAGCAAAATGGTGATAACAGAGTGTTCTTCGGTAAAAATATAGTTTTTTCATTTGACATGCATGATTTAGATCATTCTGAGGAGCTGCCTGTAAATGGTGAGGCTGATGCACAAAGAATTATAAGCTTAGATTACAAGAAATTTCTGAATAACCAGCTGGATCACTTGAAGAATTACTGTAATGAGAAATCTGATCTCAAGTCTTCGGAAAAAGTAGATGATTCTTTTTTATGGTCTGAAGTTGGAAAGTATCTGAATGAATCTCAGGGGTCTACCCCTGGAGGACCAACAACAGAAGATCTCTGCTGTACTTTGTACGAGATGCTTGCTTCTGCCAAAAGCGGTGATGAACTTCAAAATGAGGTACAGTAGAGTGTTAACCATACTGTATGTATTTGAATGTTGCACAAAATCCAAACTATTTCATACTGGATTACACCAACATACTTTATTGAAGTGTTACCTTACCTATGCTTTCTTTGTCTTAAGAAAACTTACATGGCAGCATGATCTCAATCTACCAGGCAGAAGACAGATGCAGCATGGATTTTATGTGAATAGTCCCATTTTTCCCCATAACAGACAGGTTATTATTTTTTGGCCATTTGCTCACCTTTTCTGTACTTTCTTTTCAAACAGTAGGTATTCTGTGCTACTGTATAAAAGTGTGAGGACTTGCAAAGCCACACCAAAGGTAACTTTATTGGGCAGGTTTCAGAGCCTTCCAGTTGCTGGAAGGGGAAAGAAGTGGAAGGAAAGTTATAGGACTGCGCAGGTGGTGCTACTTTAAAACTTTGTCATATCACTAATACTGTTTTTTTGATAAGGAAATGGGAAGGGTTTATCACAAGAAGGGCAGAGAAAACTTGAGGGAGAGAGAACAGTAGCTGGGAGACTAGAGCTGTAGGATAAGCATAACGGTAGAAAGGGGAAGACGATTAAAGACTAGCAAAGAGGCTTTCAAGACACATGCCAGAGAGATGAACGTGGGGAATAGAGCACTGTGTTTGAATGGGGTTGGGTTCCTGCAATTTGCTAACCACTTCTGACAAATTTTCTATTTTAGTGGCTTTACAGGAGTTAGAATTTGGTAATATAATAAAAATTGTGCTCTCTCTGTCAATGTACGCATACCTTTTTGAAGATTATTTAGCAGGAGTTTAACTCCTTTTCTTTGCCTTTCTAGAGAGGGAACAATAGTCTTTCCCTTGATTGTCTGAAATCTGTATCTTGTGTTGGATTTTTAGGAATACTTAGTAATAAAAAGATACATTTTCTCTGCATTCTGCTTACTTCTGCTTGCACACCCCACCTGTACCTCTCTGAAACCCTGAATGTATCTTTCCTTCTTTTGACTACAAGCACTGCATGGTTAGCATGTTGCCTTTCTTTGCAACAACCTCATTAATTCATTGTTCTCTGCATGATTTGGAGGTGGTGAGTGTGAGGGGACATAAATCTAATTGGAAGCATCACCTTTTGTTAAAAGCTAGCTGGCATTTATGTTGTGCTGTCTGTTAGAGCAGTCATGATTTGAAAGTTTCTTCTGGGCTTTGTATTTTGCCTTCACTTAGAGTTTTTTTTTTTTTTTTTTTTATTACAGCCTTTTTGCTGGTGGCAGCATTATGAGCAGATGGTGCTCTTAAACCTGAAGATAACCCATTTCTAGAACTAGGTCATAGAGTTGCCATATGAGATGGTATAACAAGTATGTGTTTGTGCATACAGAAAATCTTACATTAATTGGGGTGATACCTACATGCTAAAGTCTCTAAGCTCAATGAAATTCTTTTTCTTTATAAACAAAGAAAAAAGAACTATTCATATGAAAGGATAATTATTTGTAAATAAAAGTCCAGATCTGTTAAATACACTTGCATATTTTAAAACAGTTGCCTTGTCTGTTCTTCTGTTTAGGAAGATACCATGTAGCCTGCTTATCACTAAAAAAGAAAAGAATGTGCTGGTGGTGAGAATACTGGGGAGTCAACTCCTCAAGGGCAATTCCATTTGATCATTAAGCAAAGTTTATTAAGATTCCAGATCACATTAAGAATATGAGCATTTTTAGATCATCTTAAGGGTGACATACTGTTTTTTGTAGTGTATGGATAGACACACATGTATGTTATTTAGGTTTTTATCTACTTAATGAACTCCACAAGGAATTGGAATGAGCTTCCTTCTCCAGCACTGTGTAGCTTGCATTTAAAGTGATTGGCAAGGTACAAGAAATACCTTGTTCTTTGTTTACACTGTTTAAGAACATTCCACACTTCCTTTGGGACAGTTTGTTTATCTGACACATCACTGGTGACTATTAATTAGAGGAAAATTGATTCTTATGCTTGGAGTGATATGGAAGTTGTAACTTATTTTCTAAGCATTTAGGGCACTTGCTTTTCATTGGGGACGCAGTCTTGTAAAACTAAATGACAGATACTGGAGTGTGGATTTCTCTCTGTATGTCATATTCTGTTGATGAGTACGAAATGGTAATGATGCGGTAACAAGACCATTATTTAAAAACAGGAAGAAAGAGCTCATGACAAACTATAGAGCTTAATAACCATTACTGATTTTTTTTTCTTTTTAATTAAAAGTTAGTATGCAGTGCATTCCTCAGTTCTTGTAGTCAGTTTCTTCTATAGGGCGCTTTCAGAATGAAGACTTGAGGCATCTGAGAGCATTTCAGCAACTTTGCCCCCAGCCCCTCCCAGGGTAACTAGGAAGAAGTTCGAGTTGTTTAGTGCCACTATGGTTACACTGTGCTTATTCTCAGAGGCTGTTTCTCTTTGTCCTGTCTCATCATAGTTTATCTACAAAATATTTCTGAATGTTATTTTTGGAGATATCTATCTCTGTTTTTACACTAATGCACAGGTGCATTATCTCTTTATGATAACAAAACAGGGAGAAATAACTAGAGAAAAAAAGGCCTCAACAGAATCAAAGTTAAGATCTAGTTTATACTGCATAGAATATGAAAAAAATGCCCAATTTATTCATCTCAGGCTAAGGAAAGAACTTTGCCCGAATCAAATTAAGGAACATTGATGTCATTTGGTGTATTAGATTAGACAGTGTTTCCCAGACAAAATAATGTTAAATGCACTACAAATGACTAGAAGAACACTGGGCTATGATGTGAAACAGCAGAACAGTAATACAAAAGAAAATTACATTGTAAATAGTCATTTGTTTATTATGTGAGTAGTGCATATGTTTACTTCTCTGTATATAAGATACATTTGTTTGCCTATAAAGTAAGACGAGAAGTTTATTGCTTAGGCTTCTTTTGTCTGCTTTATGGTTGTGACTATGTCTAGCTCTCTGCATTAAAAGGTAGCGTATGCATGTACTTCAACTATAGTGCCCAGGGCTTCCATCAGTTAGATACAATCCCACTGTATTGCAGACTCTTACAGTGGGAAACAAATGTTCCTCTTCATTTAATTTCCAAGAATAACTCATTTTTTATCGTTCCTGCAGAAGGAATGAGAGTTGGCTTCTTCCTCATCACAAACACCTGAGAGAATTCAGGTGATGAAACTGTAGTAAGAGACCAAAGGGTGGTGATGTGGGGTTTGGAAGTGCTGAAGCCTTCTTTAAAGGGTGAAAAACATTCACCTCAAAACAAAGTAGACCCGAAGTCAGAAAAGTACAGGGTGTGGAATATAGGTTTTATATGATCAAAAGAAAATAGTCAAGAGTTGGGCAGCACCTCTTCCTGTATGGGGATGAGCCCCCCCCATATAGAACCATCCATTAATATAGTTGTCATCGGAGTCAGGAGGTTATAGCTTTATTATTAAAATCCGGTATTTTTATGCTCTTTTCACAATGGAAGTGAATAGATTATTTTGCTGTTTCATTAAGTCTGGGGTGTTTTTTTGTTTTATTTTTCTTCCAGTGTAGTGTTTCTGCTTCCCTGAATGCTTGATGTAGCAATAAGCTTTTAGACAGTTTTCCCCATGCTCCTCTATGCAGAGCTCTGTTGTCTCTGAGACTTCTGCCTTTTCTTTAGCTGCCTTTGCACTACTGGCAATATAATGAATTCTTTTCCACTTGAGTTCATCTGCATTGTTTCCATTGCCCTATCCTAATCCCATCATGAGTGTCTGCCAATATGCTTTGTTGGTCTAACCTGTAAAAGTTCTTGGGATAAAGAGCAAGGGGAACTTAACTAATTTGTTAAGTCAACCAACTGGCAGGAAGCTCCTCTGTGTCTGCCAGCAGCCTTTCTGAAAGAGAAGTAGAGAAGAGTGAAGGCAAGCAAACTTTCAGAGAGTCTGGAGGGGACTTTTCCTGTCAGTGATACAATACCTTAAATGAAGGAAGACTCTCATTAATCAAAGAATGTGGAAAGCTTTGTCCCAACCTCTCCCCTCCAGACTGTTCCAGAATCTTGTTGCACAGGTGTTTAAAATGAACCCTTATTATCTGCTTTCTAGCTTTATTAAGGGCTGTTTTTATGATCACTTTTCCTGTGCTACAGTTGTCCTTTTTTATTTTTCTTAAACCATTTTAAAAAATGACTATCAAAGAACTTTTTTTTTTTTTCCCCAGACAATGCTACGCCTTTTCAACATTACCTTTCCTTTCATTTACCCTTCAGGCAGTTCCTTGCCAACTTTTCATTCCTGTATTAGTGCTCATCTTCATGAATTTAACAAGTCCACCCATAGAACGTTGCAGTGTTTTAAATTAAGGCCAGGTGTGAGACAACAGTTATTTATTCATTTTATAGATTAATGAATTGTTAGACCAACTGATGTATCTCTAGTAAGCCCTTGCTACATTTATACTATTTTCAATATACCTTCACTCTGATTTTTTTCCAAAAATCTCCTTTTAACTTTTTTCCAATCATGTATATATATTTTATTCATAGCGTTATTACATTTGTAGATGTGTGCTCCCTGACCTACAATTTCATAGGTCAGTTTTTGAAGATTTATGAAAGATTATCTTGCACTCAGGCTGCAGGGACAGGGAACTCTTTGTTTTCTAGCTTTGATGTGATCACTTTTATATCTATACTCCTTTCTCTTCTATCCAAAATCAAATATTTTTCTTTAACCAGAGATGAATTGTAATTGTAAATTTCAGTTAAAATTCATGGAAGTAACAGGTTGGTAATTAAGACTTGGAAGACTTGGAAAATTTCTGTTTCAAAAGGGAAATTTGTGCTATGGTAAGGGACCCGGTTAGTGAAGTCAGCTGGTCTGTGGAGCTCAGAATGGTAAGCAGCCTGGGATACTTTTAAAGCAAAAGACATTAAAATTGTTCCCTGATGTGGGGATAGGAGCCTATAAGTAAAATAAACATAGCAGGAGATGATAGGGCTTTTTTGGTTTTTGTTGTTTTTGTCTCTAGGAGCCCTTTAGTTACAGCTGTTTTTTTGCACCCCTTCCCAAAAGTTCCCCCCCAACAGCTCCTCAAACGATGAAAAGATGCATTTTTTTTTTTTTTTTTAAACAGAGAAAGCCTCTCTTTGGTTTGTTGTTTGGTTTAATATTGACTGCTGAATTAATTTCAGATATGCATATTCATATTGGGTACTTCGTTACGCCATAAACTAGTTGGTTGAGAAATGAGGTAAGACCCTTTAAAGTTCCCTGGATAATTGTCACCATTGTGTTAGCTGGATTTCTGGGGGAAAACTGCCTCACAGTGCTGCAAGGAAAGAAGATTTTGTGAGGCTGGCTAAATTTCTCCTTCAGCTATCATTAATTTTCAAAAAGCCCCATAGTTCTTGGATTATTATCACTTCCTTTACCTGATGCTATCCCCTCTTATTTGAACAAAGCTTCCTTCCCCGCAGCGCCCCTCCTCAAGTTGAAGTTATAATTAAAAAATGATTCTGCATTTCACATGATAATCTGATCCTGACAGAAGGTGCGTTTGGAGTGACTTGCATCAGTAGTTGTCCCTTATTTTGGAGAATGCTTCATCAACTAATTTTTTTTAACTTTTTTGTTAATGCTATTTTATTGATAGGTATATTGTTACATTTTGCTTATACACGGGAGAGGGAGGCAAGCAGCACCGAGCAAAAGCTATGAAAACTAACTGTAGTTCTTACATAAAAAAGCCTAACATTTAAGTTACCAGTGCACTCATTCATTGTATTGCTCTGCCTTGAGCAGTGAGATGAACAAGTGAAATCTGAAAGGTGGTGCCCGGCACAGACATAGTGGGCTGAGTCCAGCAAAGGGCCACGGGGGTGATGGACACGCGTCTGACACGTGAGGAGAGGCTGAGGGAGCTGGGGCTCCTCAGCCTGGAGAGGAGAAGGCTCAGGGGGGTCTGAGCAATGAGATCTGATCTGGTGCTGCGCAGGGAAAAAAGGCAGAGCTGGACTCTCCTTAGTGATAGCTAATGACAGAGCAAGAGGCAATAGGCATAAACTGAAATACAGGAAATCCCATGTAAACATCAGCTTTGTTTTTCCTTGTGAGGGTGGCTGCACACAGGAGTGGTTTGATCAAGAGGCGGTGGAGTCTCCATCCCTGGAGACTAGGTGATCTTAAGAGGTTCCTTCCAACCTCAGCCATTCTGTTTTTCTGTGATTTCAATTGAAGAAATGGAAGTAATTGAAGAAAATTTTTCCTTTACATATACTCCTAACTCTGCATTAAATTAAGTCTTCATTTTTTTTCCTGATGGATTTATTGCACTAAAGTCATAGAAATTAAGTGTAAATTCTTTCTTACCCTGTATGTTCTTTTTTAAGTTCAGAGACTTCTTGTTTTGTAACAGGTTCCTTCTGAGTGGAATCTCTTAATAAATAAGTGCAGTGAACCTTTAAAGTACTTAAATTTTAACCTTATGAGTAATTTAATGAATTATCATGTACAGGAAATAAATAGTCCTTGTATTGCAAGTATTCTTGATTACATTGTAAAGTGACCTTGATTTCAGATGTGTTAAATTGGTCTCCTAAAATTAAGTATCTATAAATAACGGACGTTTGTTGTTCAGGGAAATCATTCATTTCGTTTGCTGCAATAAACGGGAATCTGTAAGGGTCGTTTTTTTCTTAAGAGAAAATGAATACAGTCTTAATTTATATGACCAAATTTCTAATATCCTTTAAAAGCCTAACATTATTTATATGAACATGTCAATTTTTTTCAATGTGTAAGCTAAGACAAATGTAACATTGTGAAATTACACTGAAATACAGTTCAATGAGAGAGGGTAGTTTAGAGCTTATAATGCAAACTAGCTACAAAAGAAATTTTGAATTCCTGCAGACTACACACACTTATTCACTACTTTGCTTAAGTGAATGGAAGTGCATATACAGCTTTGCACATAATTACATCTCTTCAGAATAAGACTAAGGCAGTGTATAGATTTTTATTTCCTACTAGTGATTTAGTGTGCTTTTTGTCAGTAGCACACACTGCAGACACTGTTCTCTGTGTTTACTTATTTCTTGCTCATTTTGAAATACTTGCTTTCAAGTGTAGCCAGAATTTGTGTTACATTTTCTAAAATAAAACTATTTTCCGTCTATTAGTATCGGAAAAATTTGACCTGAGAAAGACTCAACTCTTATTGCTAAACCTGAATTCAGATTAATAATTCTCAGGTCTGTATTGTGAGTGCTCCCGGAGCAGTATGAATACGTAATGCGTGTTAAGAGCCCTGAACTCTTCACAGTTCATGTTCTAATACCGACTGTGAAAAATGCTTTGGCATTTCATTTGTTGCAGACTCGTGTGGCGCTTAGGTGCTGGTTTGGGATCACACTTCTGACAGGCTGAGCAGGCTCCAGGAGAGATGCTTTAGAGAAAAAGGCTGTGTTTGTTATCTGTGTGCAGCGCAACCAGCTCGCGCTCGACATTTGGCTAGTGCTTCTGGTTGGCTCGGAGTGCGCGCGGAGCCTGTTTGCACGTGCTGTGTAGGCATTCCCCTGGTTACAAACTGACCTTCTCCATCACAAAAGTGCAGCGTGCAGGTGTGAAAGTGTATGTGTACTTTTCTTGCCTTGTGTTTTTGACTATAAAAAGCAATTTTTTTTAGGCAAAATACGAAGCGTAAGCTTTTTGTTGCTTCGTGGAGTGCTTAATGTCAGACTTTGCTAATGGTTAGCTCTTACGAATACCAAACATGAATGTTCTGCTGCTCGAAAGTCACTTGTCACTAGCCTGACACACTGCTGTACTCGCGAGTGCTTCAGTGCTCCCAGAAGGTTCTCTGTTCCCTGTCAAAGCCAGAGCGTGGCTTTTCCGTGTGAGCTGCCTCTCTTCTCTTCGTGCCTAGGGCTCCCAGCAGCAGCTCTCCTCACTGGTCTGAGGCAGAACCAGAGGTGCTCTGAGAGCTCCTGCTCATGGCTGCTGTTTTCCCAGATAAGTTCAGTGTCAAAAGGAGATTTGGCAGAACTTGGGGCTAGTAAAAATAGTTTTAGTAAACAGTCTGTAGAAAATGTAGGGGAAAACACTTTTTGAAATAAAATGCATAGCGTAATGCACTAAGGCGTAAGTAAGCATTACAGCGTGTTGGTAGATGAGAAAGTTTAAAGAATTAACTGGGAACTGTAGTTGGTGGGGAAGTGGCTGACTTGGTTGTCTAAAGTGGAGGAAACTGGAAAAGTGAATATATTTTGAAAACTGACTTAGGCTTTAAAGTGATGAATGCTAATCATTCAAGATGCGTAATTACAGAGACAAAACCTCGAGCATAAAATCCTAGCATCATTAAAATAAGTTGGACATTTGTCTTTGATTTTGAAACAGTTTTGATTTCACTACTTGTGTTAGTCTGTACTTGTGTTTTTAACTTATTCTACAGAGTTGATTTCTGAACTGTGTGTATAGCTGATATTTTACATGCACAGCCAGCAAAGTAACACTAGTAGAAAATCAGGATTGCACTTGTGTTTGCCTTTGAGTTTTTATGAGACTTTCCCACAGAGGAATTGGATATCTGGATATAGACTCACTGGTTGAGTCTTTACTGATTTTAACTATTAATACTGTAAAACTCACTGGATGAAACTGAAGTAGTTGTGTGCAATTGATGCAGCAGGTGTAGCAATAAATACATAAAACATTTAACAAAAATGCAGACGGTAGTGCTGCTGCATCATTTTTGTTCAAGATGGAAAAGAGAGTTAGATTACATTATGATTTCTTTGTTGTAAAAACTTGGACTAACTTGTAGATAGAGTGGTTGTATACAGGAGCTATTTTTTATGAGCTATCATATTCATTACTTTAGTTATTTATCATAGGAGGCAAAAGATGTTGTGAAACAGCTTTCAAATATGTATGTATATATATATAAACACACATTTAGTACCATCTTGTATTACTCAGCAACGTTTACTGAAGTCCTAAGCTTATTGAGATTAGGTTTGTGGAGGCTGTCTGTAGAAATGGCAAAAAAAATCGTGGTACATTGTTTTGTTATGTAGAAGTCATTATTAAATCTTTTGTTATTAATGTTAAATTTAAGTTCATCAAAGAACAAAATAAAACTGCAGAAGTTAGCTGCATGAAGAGATTTGAAGAAGGTATGTTGGAATAAGGAGTCTCCTGACTCTCCTCATTGAAAGTAACCAAATTAATCATTAAATATGCTGACATATTAGTTAGATTGGCATTCTTTAAAAAATTGCAAATGCTGAAGACAAAAATATCCATCCAGGTATGTAAATATTAAATTAAAAAAAAAACAAACACAACCGGAGAATGTTTTATTGGCTGAACATATTTCAAAGACATCAACATCTGTATGTTTATATCCCAGTGTAAAGACATTCATTGTAAGCACTGCCAGATATTTTCAGTATTACAACTACATTTCATTGTTGATTGTGGGTGGAGAATGTGTTAATATAAAGTGCCTGTTGATAGGGGAAGTGGTTTGAGCAGGTGATTTTAACCTTACTGTATATAGGAGGTGCTAAAAAATAATTGAAAGAGGGTTCACAGGAGGTGCATCACATAGAAGGTAGCATGTGAAATAAAGTATGAAAAACTGAGGAAAAGAAATATGAAAAAGTAATTTCCAGACTGACTTGATGCGAAGTAGCAGTAGTACAAACATATTTAGTGTGGGAGTAATGCATCAGTGGACTGTGGCTTGCAGGAAAAGGCACTCGGATGAGGGAGGGGACAGCAGAAGACTGGCAGCATAATGCTAACGTTTTGTAAATACTGGTTGTTCTTGTAGTGAGGGAAAATCTCACCAAGAGTTTTGGTTAAGTTTGAGATTCTAGCAATTTTTCTATTGCTATCGTAGCTTTTACAATAACTGAATAATTTTCACTGTTCACAAATGTGAATCAATTCTGAGCATCAACTCTCAGAACTATTGCACAGAGCAGTTGTATGCTCCTTGTGAGACACTCTTCAACTCCAAAACTGTAAAGTTTGATTATATTCTCAATTAATATTATGACCCCTTTGATGTTTAAAAATCATTGTGTTAATGCACTGGCTTTCTAAATACTGCACAGCTTCCAGATGCTGTATATTTTCTGCTCAGTTTGGACATGGAAATTCAGTTGCCTGTGAGGGCTTTAAGCAAAGACTGAGAATCTGGAGTAGATTACTATTTCAATAAATATTCAATACTAATTTTTATGCAGGGCATAAATAGACTCCCAGTATTTATGTTTAGTAATGGAAATTGACCTGTTGCATAGTTTCTGCTGTTGGTACTAGTTTTTCATTGTTATTGAATCATTCACCTCTTAATTCGGTAGTTTTTTTTTCAATATCAAACAAATCTGAAGTGATGGTTAAAATGTTATCTAAAAACTGCATAAGGCATTTCAGATGTTATAGATAGTTTACTTATGGTGACAGAAGGAAATGGAATTACTTATCTGACTTCCAGAGGTGTTCATCTTTTGCTACTGGAGACTTCTACAACCAGCCTTAATAGTGATTTTCACTAATCTGTTAGTGATCATAAAGTTAGCTATTCATTTAGGAAACCTATCTAGGGTTCTTGTGTGAATGTTTACAAATGGTTATGAATCCCAAGCATTTATATCATAGCTAAGAGGTTTGTTAGAAAACATGGAAGAGTAATATCCTAGTAATTTTTCCAAGTCCCTTTGGATTTGGGACATAGTAAAGAACAGGAATCAATCACAGACAGAATAATTTTTTTTTAACAGTTCAGATTCCTACTGCTTTCTCTTACTTTGTTGTGTCCCCCCCAAAAGTCACTCAGAAATCTCATCTCCTCTTTCATCTTTGGAGAAAGTAAAAGACTTTTGCCAGGGAACTTTACCGAGGACAAGCTGAATTTCTTTTGCCATTGTATTAATTTCATGTAACTGTTTAATAAAAGTTAATTTGTTAGGTTTGTCTCTTAAAAACTGTCACACAGAACTTTACTGTAGGAAGTTGTTTGCATAGTAGAAAATAATCAAAATTCAAGCTGTCTTTCTGAGAAATTATTTCTTAGTTAAAATCAATAAACAAAAGTGGTAGTTCTGTTGTGAGGTCACTTCAAGACAACGGTTCAAAAAGCTGCCCTTTAACATCCATTTTGACTTAAAAACCAGCTAATTTAAATGGTCATTGATATTTAAAAACAAAACCACATGAAAACTTTGGGTATGATACTATGTTGAAGTAACTTAATCTGCATTTTCCTTAATGTATCATGAAGCTGTAACATTATCTTTTAATTTTGTTTGTGCATGTACTCTTGCATCTGAGATACTTTCATGTCAGAGCAACTTGTTTCATAAAGCATATTTGCTTTTAAGCATCAGAATGGCTCTTCCTTTTGTTCAGTAAAAGGACATTCTAGCCCTAACAAATTAACATATCACAAAGCTTATTCCCTGTTACCTAGTTCATAGAGAGCAGTACCCATTATGGGAAAGTACAGGTATATATGGATCACCCCTGTGGTGTTTTATCTTTATCTTATCATCAAAGCTTCCAACTTGGTATGACTCTGGCTTTTCAAGCTCATACTCTTCTCTTTGTAATTTTATTAAAATTACTAAGAATTTTATACTCAGCCAATATGAAGGTTGAGTCTCGTTGTTCTTGACCATAAAGCTTATCTGTTCACCTTTCATATGGAGAAAATAATCTAGTTATTTTTGATACAGTTTTCTCCTTTTCCAGTTTTGGCCTTCTTTTTGAAATCAGAATCTGTAGTACACAGCTCTGTTGATGTCCAAGGACTGTTGAAACCCAAGGATGATAGGAAACTTTGTCTTTTTGTGAAAACAGAGCCATGCTGTTTCCCTTCATAAGAAACCAAATTGAATGGAGTTTGAGTGCTGGTTTTTGAGGATAGAACTTAAGAAATGATGAAAGAGCCACAGTGAGAGCCAAGAGATGGTAGGGTTCATCCTGGTGCTAAGAGCTGGTTGATCTCCTTCCTGTCAGTAATTTTTCCTCTTTCCTGTCAACTCCTTTACTTCAGTTTTGTACTGAGAGAGTGCGTGTATCTTTGAGGTGGCATGAGGCTTGATCTGTTATGGTAACTTTTGAATCAGCTTAAATATATCATTAAACTTAATGAGATTTTTTTCTAGAGCGAGCCAGTCTGTAGTTGATAGAATTTTTGCCTTTTTATTTTCTTTTCATCCTGAGAAGTTCTTTTCGAATCCAATTGGAGACATAAGGAACCACAAGGTCTGCAAGACATGATCAGATGGCACCTGAAAGGTTAAGGCTAACTGAATTAACTAGACACAAAATCACATTCTTCCAAATCATTTTATGGAGGGGGGGAAAACAAACCCACGGCTGCTTCAGTCATAAAATTCACGGATCTGGTATTCCATGGTTTCAATTTCCCCATGTCTACTTCACTGGGAGTGGGGCTTTGCTGGCTGACGGAGTTTGTGCTGGTGCTTGCTGGTGTGTGCGAACATGGCTGTGCTCACACTGCAGCCGTTCAGGGGTAAGAGCAGAAGGCAAAAAGAACAGTAATTTTGATCAATCTCCCCTACCAGCCACTCATTATCTCTGAGAATTTCTGTCCCTTTGTCAAACTTGGGAGTTACCAGAGAGGCTCAAATTGTGTTTAGTAGTTCACCTGTGTGTAGGTGCATGGTGATTTTGTTTCCTTGTTTCCATGGAAAGGTAGGATAAAAATTCATCTTTCCTCCGCTGAAGCCCTTTTTCTTCTTTCTTGCATACACCTAAAATAATCCAAAGGCTATGTTTCAGGCAAAAACTTGCCTTCTTTGGCTTCTTGCCCACTTGGGTGCATAGCAAGCCCAGGTGCTGGACATCAGAGCCCGGGGCTAGCCAACTCCAGCGACCTCCCACAGCTTGCCCTGAGGAAGCTTGCTGTGCCTGGCAATCTTAAAATGTAGGCTTCGCTATCCTAATTGAGTCAGAACCAGCTTTCAGGTTGCTTGTTACTCTTCATCATTCACCTCTGTTAAGCAACAGAGTGAGCTGCTTGGCTTTCTGGTGTTTTCTTGTATGTTGTTGATGCACATTGGAATAGCAGAAGTGTTAGACTACTGATGGACAGGTCTGTGCTTGGTGAAGCTGTTCTGAAATCGTCAGGTTTTGGAATTGCTTTCCTCTGAGAATATCTGCAGGTTCTTCTTTTGCAGACAAGGATTCTGTTCCAACTACAGCCATTTTATTAGTATCTTAAATCCTCAGCGCTGAAAAAAATTGTTTTGGATGGTTGATTCTAATAAAGAAGCTTCTATAAATGCAAGTTTTCTGCGGGTTAAAGTCAGGATTTCTTACCCAGCTATCTAATTCAGTTGTTCTCAGTACAGAATGAAATAGGCATCTGCTGTCTCCCTTTAAATCTATCCTGTCTTTAGACTTTTTTTTTTTTTCCTCTGGGAGAATTTGGATTTGTATTACTGCAGTGGTGGTGCAGGCCTCTTCTGTGTAGTATCTTTACAAATAATCATTCAGTAATTCCAAATGAGCCTATTGCTTTTGCAGGAATGGCACCTGCTCCCTGTGCTTAGAAAAGTGGCAAGTGAAGCAATTAGCTAATTTTAGGATTTTTTTTTTTTTCAAAATTCATAAACAGCCGATCCCAGAATACTTCTGAAGATGAATACTAGTTTAAGGAATCCTGTAACAGCAAGTTTTTCTACACTTAAAGTGGTCTTCAGGGCTTGCTTTTTAAAAGGCATGTTAGTAGTCTGCTGTTTGTAGCTGGGTTTGACATATTTCTAATCGCCTGAGTCTTTAGGCTAAATGAGCTGGTGGAAATACCCTTGTACTTACATGTTTCAAATTTTCAAAATTAGTGCATCTGTGTAAGTTCCTAATTAATCAATGTTAAACATTGAAGATGGTAGTGATCTCCCCCTCTACTTATTTTCACTTTAAAATGTTACGAAAATTTACTTAGGTGCTTTGTGATTTTGCTTTTGTCTCTTTGTCAAGTGTAGTTGGCAGTTTTAGAATGGATTTGCACAAGGAGCTGGAGAAAGCTTTCCATCAAAGATGTTAGAATTATGCCATTACAAATTGTAATATTGTTTGATGTAAGAATACTAAGGAGATATCTATAATAAAAACTGACATGAAATTAAGTAGGTAAGAAGACTGTTTTAGGCCTATTTAGCTATATTGACGTATACTTTCAATCTGATAGTGTGTTTTTTGATTCTTTTTTATAATAAAAATAATTACCTTTCTTTTTCCGTGTAACTGATCAGTTTCAGTGTTTTAATTTTAGATTTCAGTTCGATTTAAAAGAAATCTCATACTCTTAATGCCTGGTACATGTAGGCTGTGAAATTAGTTTTCATGTTTTAATATTCATTTCGGAATTTTTCTTTCATTCATTTCTACGAGTGTGTAGTTGAAGTGAAATTGCATCGTGCTGTGTGGAAACAGAAATACAGAAATAGAGGGTAATGCCAACTTGCTGAGGAGAGACAATATTACAAAGGATAATTGGCTGTATCTTTATTTACACTTTGAACTTGTACTGCTGGACTAAAAATGTTTCCCATGCTCAAGACCAGATTTCCAGCAGTTCTTGTTGCTCTGCAAATGTACTAACTAGAAAAGTAACCGGAGGTTAAATGTTGCTTAAGGATTTGTTATGAATCCGTTATCTTTTTGCACTTATCTTTCCCAAAGACAATGTTATATGAAAAGCTTTCCATCAGCTTACTTACTCAGCCTTGTTCTATCTTATAAATAACAAAAACTTTCACCTTAATTTTAGGGGAATTCCTAGAATTTTGCTGCTGCTTTTTATCTAGTTTCTAACTTTGTATTTAGTTTGTTATTTTATTCTGATTGTCCACTGAAGGTGAAATCCAAAAATTCAAAGCTGACTCCTCTCATGGAGAGACTTCTAAGACCTCTCTGATGACAAGTAGCAACTTTTCGTTCATCCTCACGAAGCTGGCACTTAACCGCTCGAGGCTGTCTGAGGACCAGGTGCTCGTCGTCTTGTGAGCGTGCCTGCCCCTAGGCACGTTGTTCTGTCATGTCCGATCCCAGCGATCCCTGAGATTGAAATGTAAGAACCATGTAGCCCTGTAGTTGAAAAAATGTGTTCTCCATGCAAGTAGTCTGCCAGCAACTCATCTTCAAAGTGCTGGAAGTGCCCATTTGCAGTTTACTTACGAGGCGGACACATTCAAGCTGAGCTAGCTCAGACTGTGCAAGTCTCCTAGGTAGAAAGGCTTGCTAGGATTGGAACATCGTTTCTGTCTAGGTGGAACTAGTGTGCTGGGCTGTGTATTCAAAAATGAACTCTTTCGTTACTTTATCCAGACAGCTTTTGCAGTAGGCCTGTGGTCCAAGAAAAATGTCATATTTTCTCTATTATTTTTGAAGTGAAGAATTTATTTCAGTTACTCAATAGCTTCCAGAACAGAAGAAATTTGAGACCATGCTATGGAAAGGATTCTTGCAAGGCTGTTTGAAAAGTGTGCCTTGTAAAACAAAATGATTTGGAAACAAGCCACTAAGTGCAGGCATAGCAGTTAGTTGTGTAAGTGGTACTGTGCAACCTGGACCAGCTGTTAGGCCATAAAGGTAGGGAGATACAGAGGAGTAACACTGGTTGGCTGAATTGTGCATTCTGTTTCGTTTATTGCTGCAGAGCCCTGTAGTTCTAAGGCTCAAGCAGGGCACAAGGACTGTTCCTAGTCTGTTGTGGCTTGCATTTGAAAAACAAAATATTTTCTGAGACTTTTAGAATTTGTCCCCACCTCACAGAAGATGCAGAAGTCAAGAAAATGCCCTTGTGTGGGAGATAGTTTTACATACAAGTAATGCTCACAGTTCTCTACCTCATATTTGAGGTCAAGGTAAGGAGATGATTATTCCAAGGTCCCTTCTAAATTGTGCCTTGTAGAATTGCAAAGTGAATATTAACTATTGTAATATTCAAAGTAAAATCTTATTGGAGTCTTGAACCGTGAGTTCAGCAGTAAGGATGTACTTTTTATGGCTGAGCCTGACTTGAAGATATTTCCTATGCTGTGCACCTCATTGGGGTTCAGCTTCTTGCTCGTTACGTGCTCTGGCAGATAGACTGCTGTCTGTCTGCAGGACTGCTGTCTCTGTCTCCTTGCCTTTTCCATGTAACTAGCATATATTCAGTAGAAATTATGAGCATGGGGACCTTGCCTCACCGTTCTAATGCAGTGTGACACATCTTGTCCTTTGGTTCCTAGATTTATTACTTATCACACTTTCTTCCAGATATTAAGGCTATGCACATAAAATGAAATTTAAAAATCATTCAGACAAATGTGAGTGACCATATATCACACTCATCTATGTCTTTATGGTCACTGAGTAGCAGCTGAAGTCACGTGGGACCTTTGTTATTGAAGACAGTCGGGGCTGCCTTTGGGCACAATCTGTTACTGCTTCAAGGAACGTAAGGGTTTGGCTGGTGTTCAAGAAACTGCCGATTGACAGGCAGCCTCGCTGACTGTTGCCTGCTGTCTAGTTTATCTCGTAATAACTTAATAGGAAGGTAGCTAAGAACATTCTCTACATTCCTTTCCCGCTTTCAGGCTCTTAGATATTGACATTTCAGGCCAGAATGCTATATAATAATGTATGTAATCTGGCCTGCTAGCACCTGCATTGACTACAGAGTCATACCACTTTGTGCCACTTCCTGTCAGAGCCATCCTAGATTTTGCTGACAAGATTACACAGGTGTTTTTTTTTCACTACCAGGCTGTCTTGAAAGGGTCGTGATCTGGGTAACTATGGTGTGAGATGACATCCCCCCCACCCTTTACCCTTTTTTTTTTTTTTTTTCCAAACATGTGATGTTATACATTGTTTAATCTTTCTCCATCTGCCATGTTAAGTCATTAACAGCTTTCAAGTTGTAGGCTTGAGTGCCAGAAGCTTGTGTCTGCTATTTAAACCTGCCCCATCTTTATTTCAAGCCTAGATTTCCCTCTTGTCCCCTTGTTGGGATGAGCACTTGAGATAAGTAGTGGAAGCGAATATATTAGAAATCAGTATGATGCTAGGAAAGTGCTGAAAATATTTCAGAGAACTTGCTGTTACTTTGGTAATTTCTCCATTAAAAGCTACCATTATGCTGTCATCAACATGGTCCCCAGCTTTACTGTCCCCCTAAGATTAATTGCTTTTAGCTGGCATTTGAATGCTAGAAATTTCATCCCGTGGACTACTACAGTGGATATGACCCTGCTGACTCCTGGTTTTGATTAATTGAAAGCATTTCATTTGGAATGAAGCATAATAATTATCTTCTTAAGCTACACAAATTGCTAGGAGTGGATCGCAGTTTCTCAATTTGCCTTTTATTCTCCACCCCTACTCTAGAATCAAAATATTGTGTCCAAAATTCTTTTCTCAACAGCAATCTCTCTAAAGGCAAGCAACAGATTTCAAGAGGGATATTCAGCTTTTTCAGTTGATGTCTGTAACTTTTTTTTTTTTCTCTCTTCAGGATAAAATTGAAGTTCAGTACTATGAATGATTTTAACAGCATGAGTAAAATGAGCCTGTTGTATAGGAGAGGCTTCATGGCATTTATTTTTTGAAATATTAAAATTCATTGTAAACACTTATCTTGCTCCAGTATGCCTGGGCATGAAGATGTTCTAGGCAGAGCATAAGGAAGCAACAGTTAAGTGTGAAAGAACAATGAATGGATCATGATTCAGTGAATTCATGTTTATTGGACCTCAAAACAAGCTAATAAAAACCCTAAATGCCTAGCCTCTCTAGTTTGAGAGTATCTCCCAACATTAAAGAGCTGGAAAGCTGGGAGGTAAGAAAGAGGGGAAAATGGCAGGGCTCAAATGAGTGTTGAGTCTCTCCTAGCTCTGCAGGCTGCAGTCACTTGTGACAGTAATCTGTCCGCTTGCTGTCCTGTTCCTTATGAAAAGTGACAGAGGTAGTGCTTCCAGTTTCTCTTCTGTGCTACAAAAGGATTAATTTCCCAACTGGAATGGGGTAAGTGTTATTGTATCAGAAGGACATCATTTTTGGAAGAGGGAGGGGGTTGAGGAAGAGCTTGTAGTTGCAATCACTTGTGTTCTTTCTCTTTCCATTAAATTCTAGAAATTAAAAAGGATATTTTTTCAAAAGGAGGATAGCTAGAAACCAATGACTTATGAAAAGTTGTCTTATTTGATTATTTTTAACATTTTCAGCTCTCTACCTTTTTAGACCTCTAAGTAAGTTACCCGTCTCCGGCTGTCTCTGATGGCTGATCACATAGCAGCTAGTAGTTTACAGCTGAGCAGAAAATATTCATTTTTAATTTAGGAGCACAGAATATGAAGTTATTTGTGTTGGGGACCACACAGGAAAAAATAATTTTCAGCTTATATGTGATAACGTTCATTATGTAAAAAAACAAACATAAATACTAATATTGCTGTTAGATTGTGTGTTGAGAGGACCATATGCTAAGAGCATGGATGAGAGAACGTGGGAGGGCCCGGAGAGCAAGAGCAATGATCCTTTATTTAAGTATTACAAATGGAATGAACAGAAAGTGTGTTTGCTGTAAAAATAGATTGTATCAGGAATTAAATACTACTAAGTAACATTATCGAGAAAAGATATAAAAATGCTGTGAATAAATGTATGAAATGCAGAAAGGAAAATGTGTTAGTAACAACGTTTTTCTTGGAAATTATATAGGTTTTATGCTTTAAAAGAAACTGTGGGGAAGTTTTTATTTTTTATAGCGAATATTAGGAATTTCTGTGCAGCTTACACTAGATATTTGTGCAGAGGATCAATGCAGTTGGTCAGGGGTAGGTGCTTTGTCACTTTGAGAGGCTTAAGAGTAGATAGGATTCACAGCTTTCTTAAAGCTTTCCATTTTACAGAAATTGTTACTTCGTTTTGCTTTGACTACTATTTGTGGTGTTTGATTCTTAATGGACATATTCGGCGGAGTTGCAGGGCAATCACCCCAAATACCATCACGAGGAAGGCCAGCCTGTGTGTTAGAAAACGCTGCAGCCTCCTGTGAAAAGTAATACATTTGTATTCCGTAAATCAACATTGCAAAGCAACTGCTGTAAACACTCACTTGGGCACTGTGCCCCCAGCTGGACACCCAGGCTCGAGACTGAACTGCAGTGGTCAGGACTGCGTTAGCATTCAGTAAGTACTGCAGGTGTTGTGGATTTTGCTCTTTTACAGCTGGTTCAGCCATTCCAATCGATGTCAATAATTTCAATTTATAGCATCAAAAAATAAAATTACTGTAGAAAAGAGGTGTTCTGGCAAAAGAAGGCCACTTTGTTTCTTGATCAGACACTTTCTGTGCTGTGGGGCTTCTTTTCTCCTACTAGACATAAGGCAGTTTTAAATCAACACAGCTCCTAATTTTCTCTTTCCTGCTCTTTGATTTATACAGTCAACCTGTCGCTGTAAAGTTGTAAGTGCTTTCCAGTGTAAGATTGATAGTAGTAAGGTGGTTACTTTGTACAAACTTTGACACCTCTTTCTCTTTTGAGTAAGATAAACTGTATGGTTTTTTAAAACTCGTGTTTACTCTTTAGACTTCGATCAGGATTATTTGAGTGGTGTGACTGTCAAAAAGGAAGGCAAATTTTGTGCTTTGTCTGAAGATGCCAGACTGCATTCACTTGATCGAAGTAGGATCCCAAGAAGGACTGGTGTTTTCTCTCCAGCTCATAAATCAGTTTTCATGAGTTACCTTAGGGTCTGGTTGCTGTTTAGATCATTAATGGTGTCTGTCATCACAGAAGTTCAGGTTGTTGTTTAATTAGTTAATTACTTTGGGAATTAGGTTTAAAGATTCCAGAAAATGTCAAAAGTTTTTCTGAAATGGTAGAAAGCCTTGTGAATGGACCCTGATATGTTCTTGAAAGCCTAAATAAATGAGAAGATAGAGAACTGCACTTTAAAATGACAGGATTCTGTGCCAGTTCTTAATACCTTAATTAGAAAGCAGTGAATTACTCCTATCATATGGATCAGTCTGGTGATTAATAAAATACTGGTCTTACAGATGAGTCCTCAGGTTTATTTTTTTCTGCTCTTTGCCAACTTTTTCTACCATTGTCACCATTTCTGCCATCAGGGGTAGATGGTGGCAGGTCTTGCAGTTTAACTTACTCTCCATCTCCTGGCACTCACACTTATGTCTCGGTTTAGCTCTCAGTGGTTGTTTTCCACCCATGATCTCTGGCAGCCTTCCAGTGGGTGTGGGAGACAACTTGTCAGTATGAACAGGTCATTGTTTCTGGTCTTCTGTATTGTTTCACTTCTCTCTGTCTTGAACAATGAGCTCAGTCTCTGTTAGCTGTTTCAAATGTTTTCAAAGCCTCCTTCCCTTTTAGACAGCAGCAAGGTTACTTAGATTATATAGACAGTTCTCAACTGTTGGTAGCAAATTAATACTATACTCTGTCCGTGAATCAAGATAGCAAAATGGAGTGACTCGTACCGCGTGAGTGATACAGAGGCCGTCATGTGTAATACCGTGAGTTTGGTTCTCGTAGGCTGGCAGGCTGTCTGGAGACCAGGATATTATCTTTTCACCTTGGTGCTCTTCTTTTGAGCCCCTAGCTCACCAGGGATGAAGTGAGAGATGCTGTCCTATGGTAGTATCTGCCTCTGGCACTGAAGTAGAATGTGTCGTGTAACTTTACTACTTCTTTGTACAACTGTAGAGCTTTGATGTGGATGTTTTTTAATTGAGAGTATATTTGGAAAACAAGAGTGGAAAGATGTTTTCCTGTTCTAAAACTGTCACCTATATCCCAATCAAAACACATCTTTTCCGATTGATTCTTGTCTAGCTTGCTTCCAGTGATAGGGATGCTTTACATTGGATGTTTTAGGGATAATGTGTTGCTTGTCTTTTTCTTCTTTTTTTTCTTTTTCTTTGTTTTGGCAACATCATAAATCTGAATATGCGTATACTGTGTGTGCTGCCTTGATGAGAAACTAGTGTTTAAGCCCAAATCTGGATGAATTGAAACCATTTCATTTCCCTTTCCTGGTTGTATTCTGACAGAACAATAGCAAAGTTTGTATTTAGTTCTTTATACCATTAAGCTATTTCAAACACACTTCTTTTATTGTTGCTTTTTAAAATTATTTTTCCTCTCTGCCTTACATATTTATCCTTAGAAAATACGTGCTCCTCAAATTTACCAGCATTAGCTTGCTGCTGTAATATAAAAACAAAGTCCTCTTATATCTTTAGATAATATTGGCTAAAATGTGGCAGTAAAGTGACAGTGAATAGCTATGCAAAAGACAAGAATTAATGATGATTGTTAGAGAAGGCTGGATAAAAAGAAATCCATTATAGCTTGAGATCCTTGTCAACAAAATTAATGTCTAGCTCGCATTTTACTTCCTGTATTTTTGTAGTTTGTTATTCCTATGTGAGTGTAGGTTTTCTGCTTGTCCACATTTATTGCTTTTTTTTTTTCCCCACAGACTGCTTCTCCAATTTGCTGTCAGTGGTTGCTTTAATGAAAGAAATACAAAAGTTTATACATTTCATGATCTCCGCAAATGCTGACATTACTGTACTAATTTGCACACCTTATGTTTTTCTTAGGAACCCGGAGGGTTAAGAAGTAACACTTTTTTCTTCTTCTTTATTGAATGATGGCTTACTTTACAAAGTACAGATTGGTCTTAAAAAAAGGGATCACTAATCTGATGTCCTTGGCACTGTTCAAAATTTACACAGGCAGGTAGTGATAGGACAAGGGGGAACAGTTTTAACCTAAAAGATTTAGATTAGATGTTAGGAGGAAATTCTTCACTGTGAGGGTGGTGAGGCACTGGCACAGGCTGCCCAGTGGGGTTGTGGATGCCCCATCCCTGGAGGTGTTCAAGGCCAGGTTGGATGGGGCCCTGGGTAACCGGATCTAGTGGGTGGCATCCCTGCCCATGGCAGGGGGTGTGGACGTAGATGGTCTTTACGGTCCCTTCCAACCCAAGCAATTCTACGATTCCACGAATTTTGCAAATATACAAAGAAACAACATAATGCTATTTCCCAGAGGGCAGTAGTCAGAGACAACCACAGCAAAACTTTCACCTAAGGAGCTGGCAAATTAAATACAGGACAGTAAGAGAACTCTCCTCTTCATAGTTGGAACAGAAGTATCTGAATCCTACAATGCCAAAGTTTTACTCATTCATAGAACATTATTTCATATTCATAGAATATATTCATATCATGATATTTCATATCATGAATTTCATATCATGAATATATTCATAGAACAAAACACATCATAACTATTATTCTTACCTGGTACCTAAAGTTGACTAACTTTAGCAGCAAACTTAAAGAACACTAAGGAGAAACTGCCCTATTTTCCTTTTTAGAAAATGAAAAAATGAAAAAAAAATGTTTTGTGAAATGTTAGAAATCAAGAATGGTTTCTGAGTAGCTTACTGCTCTCCTGTAATGCATTGAATTTTGTCAAAATAATTATGGGTAAGATGGACGGCAGGTGGTTTTAATATTTTGTTGTTTTGTTCCCTGAAAAAGTGATACATGGGAAAGGGAACTTACTATTAAATAGGGAATATATATAAGCTGCTATAAGAGAGTCATTTGAGTAGGAGAATCATTGGGCAAACTGGTTCTTACTGGTGTGGAATTCTTTTCTGGTGTAAATTGCTTACATTGTTTAAGTAAGTTGCACACACTCATACACACACAGCAATATATGTGCAAGAAGTATAGACTGAAGTCAGTACTAGTCTATTCTTAATTGTTGCTTCAAATCCTGCTCTCTTCTCAGTCACATCTGTGACTTTTTTTTTTAGGATATGAATGTGAAAATGCAGTAGGTGATCTCTCTCATTCATTGGAATAGGAATAACTTCCTATTTATCTGACTTCTATAAGAAAGCACCAGTTCTCGTGATTTATCTGGTTAGATTATGGAGGAATAAATTCGTAGTATAGTTTATGTAAATAACTATAAAAAAACATAAAGTTTAGTCTTGAGAAGAATTAAATTTTCTACAAGAATCTCAAAAAGAAACATTTTATTTAATAGACAAAATTCACAGATTTTAAATCTTTCCAACTGAAAACTTTCTGTACTTTTCCCTTTTATCTGGAGGAATGCTAGCAATGATACGCCTTGGGCTGAATTACCTGGAGCTGAAATTCTTTAAACTCATTGTTAACAGATACGCTATTACCAGGGATGGAAATATTGCAGTCCTATTTGTCATTTTACAGTAATTTGGACAATGACTTCAGACCTGCTTTTCTTTGTAGTTATTTGAACTGCTGGGCCCTGAAGGTTTTGAACTTATAGAGAAGCTCCTACAGAACAGATCTCTGATTGTGGAAAGATCTTTGGCTTGTACAAATGATAACAGGTTCCAGACTCTGCAAGGTAAGTGACTATAAAATTGTTATTCCAAATCCAATAAAACTTAGTTTTCTAACTGTTCAGAGTTATATTTCAAACAACAATGCTGGCTATGCACATTTAAAGAGAAAGCAAAATAAATAAGTAAGTAAGTAAGTAAATGTGGTGGTGGTGGGGTGTAAAGCATAATATCAGCATAACTAAATCATGGTTTGGTTAAAAAGATGAAATAAATACATATTGCATATTTACTTTTCAACTATGTATGTGCACATGTAATTTTTAAATAAAAGTATTAACAGTTGTATCTATTTCAATGGTAATCCAATGAAATAAGTCCATCTTTAGGTTTTCTTCATCTGCTATTACCACTCTCTGCTGTGTGTTATCATCAAATGTATATCTTGGTGAGAAAAAGCACAGTAACAACCACTTCTGGAAAAAAAATAGAGTTAAACTGATGGATTGATAAGTGAGAGGAATAAAGGGGTTCAGGTTTTATACTTTGATTTTGTTTTCATAAGATAAATTGCCTGCACAGAGTAATAGTTTTAAAATCTGTTTTACAAATTGCTGTTTAAAAACAAGTGTTCCTGCTTTCTTCCCTTACAAAACATAAATCTGACTGTGAATAGGTTGCGAGTTGGGATAAATCTTGCACAGACATAGCACTATGCAACCTATTGTGTGTTCACAACCCAGAAAAAGTTGGTTAAAGCTGGTATTGCTGGACTTAATGTATCCTCACGATAATTTTAAAATGCAAATAAATGATATTTAATATGTCTGTCTTAAAATGTTATTTAGGCAAGTGTTTGGAAGTTCAGCTTCTGCTGTGCTGATGGTTAATCTAAAGTCATCAGAACAACCCTTAGTTTGACCCGCTAGTGATTTCAAAGCAGAAACTGTCAGTATAACAAGGTTTTGTTCTTGTGGTTTTTGCCTTCTCAAATAATTAAAAGAAAAAATATATATATACACTGGAAAACAAACTATTACAGTTTTTCTTCTATGTGCAAATTTTTACACAAATATTTTCTTGTTATTTAATAGAAGAAGTTTTTTGGAAGCTATTATGAATTTATTCTTCAGTATGCCATCAGTAAAATTTTCTGCTTGAATGTGGAGGAAGAATATTTTCAATATTGTCCTTTCAAGACAACAGTGTTACTGACTGTATATTTTTTTATTTTTATTTTTTACTGATGACAACTCTTCTTTCATTGTAGTATAGGAGTCAGTGGTATTTGAGTATCTTCTCCAAGACTGAAGATGCTCTGCCCCAAGTTCAGTTTCATCATTTTAGTAAGGCTTTTTCCTTTGAAGTTGATCAAAGTGATAGTCCTCATGTGGACTGAAGTTTTAGCTCTCCAAAATTGCATTTGGGAAGGGAATCATTTGTGTTTGGAAAAAATTTAGTTATTTAGTAACTTTGAGTTATTTGTGTCTTGAGAAAATAAGCACAGGGCAAGGAACTGTACAAATACTTAATATCTGTAGCATGCTGTATTATTTGACTATTATTATATTTAATTTAATTATATTAATTATATATTTTATTTTAAAATATTATGTATTTATTATATATTTTAATTATATTTAATTTATTTCCAGAGCCGTGAAGGTGATTGTTGTGTTTATCAGACAAATCAAGTAGCAGTTCTTTGCCCTGGTGTGTTCAGTCTGAATTAAATTTAGGCAGGAAATTGCATACATTGTTTTTCCCTTTAACTATGAGAGAGAGTGGGAGTTAAAGCTACAGATGTGACAGTATTACTGTGGACATTTTGACAGTTTATTAGAATTTTTTCAACAATATTTGACAAGTTATAGTCACTTTATCCAGTGTGCATGCAGAGATAGGAGTTTCACTGTTACTGTAGGCAAAAACTAAGCGGCACAAATTGTTCAGAAGATTTGAGAAAAAGAAATTTTCAATGTAGAAATAGACTGCAAAAGTATGTTTGAAACATAATTAAGTTTATAATAGTCAAGCCTGTATAAGCTAATAATCTGTTTGCTGAATTTTGAAAACAGAGGTTTAAAAATACTGCTAAAGTTAAAAACAAACAAAAAATCAGTCCACCACATTGCATATAAAAGCCTTGGTTGTATCTTTGTTTTCAGTCCGGAGTAAAGAGCAGTAATAGCCTAGGAAAAGCAAACGTGACTGGGCTTTATCAGGTTCCCAGCTGCCCTGGATTTATTGTGTACTGTAACTGTTCTGTGGTTCTGATTCTTCTTTGTTCAAGCCTGCTGCTTATCTACTTAAAGGGAAGGAGTCCTTGTGGTTGTGTAGAATAAGATTTATTTTCTCACTTGTTTAGGGGAATTAAACTGTGGGTATGCTTGCAATACAATCATGTTATCTAGTAAATATACGCTAATTGTTATGGGAAGAGGCTGTTAAAAAATAACAAAACTTGTTTAATCTATTTGCACAACCTTTTTACTTACTAATGTATACACGTAAGAGGACAGACAAATGGCTTTTCCAGTGTTGATGAAGTTCCATAAATCCCCAAACGATAGCCCCTCCTTTTGCTGCTAGCTTGCCATATTCCCCCTCTTTGAGATAAAGAATTTTTGTTGTATGGTGACTTTATATGTCCTGCCTTTGAGAGATGAGCTGTTACTACTTTTACTTTCTTGAGGCCAACTTCTGCATAATCATCTAAATAAAGCTAAGCTATTAAAAAAAATAAAAAAAATTAGAAGAAAACTGGGGAACAGAAAGGATGGAATCCAGTACTTATGGAGATGCATACCTGTTTTCATGTTGCAGAACAGTGCAAGAAGTTTATAGGCGAAAATGCTAAACCCAATTATGGCTGTCAAGTTACAATTCAGTCTGAACAAGAAAAGCTGTTAATGAAGCAATATCGTCGTGAAGAAAAACGAAATGCTAGGAAAGAAAAACAAGCTGGGGAAGATGGAGAAGTTTCTGGTGAAGGACTAATGTGCTTTGATCCCAAAGAGCTGCGAATGCAAAGGTAATAAATGCCAAAAGTTGAAAAATGCTTGTGTTGTAATTGCTACTTCAACAAATCATAAACGTTTATTTTCTTTTAGTTTGCTTTGGAGATTAGGTGATTCTGACTTCAAGTCACGTTTTATTACAAGTGTAGATTTTTTTTTAATATGAAAACCTAATTTTCAGGGAAAGAAAGCAGTGATCTGCTTAATGAGAATCTTCTTGGTCTCATCTATGTGGGCTGGAGATGCAGATTAGGGGGGTAGGCTATCTTTCTTAGTTCCTGTGTGCATACTGGTTGCCTAAGATTTATGAAGTCTGCACTAAATCTATCAGAACTATCTTTCTTTTTTTCCTCTACAGATTAATGGGCGCTATTTTCCATGTTGTCAACTAAAGGTAGTGGGAGGCATAAGGGAGGGAGAGAATAAGGAGCAAACAAGGTGTTGCATTTCATATTGAGAAGAATATAGTGGGACTGGTATTTAACTGTGAATACATATTGCTGTATTGTGTGGAAAAAAAAAAAAAAAAGGCAAAACTGCATTAGGAAAGCCTTGCACTGGTTGGATTGATTTTTATCTAAACTGTTTGCTGTAAAGACTTAGTTTAACTGATGCCAGCAAATAACACAGTAAAATTCCTTTGTTAATCATTTTATACAATGCTATTTTCCTTACATTTCCCCAGCTTTCACTATGACTTTAATATACCATGTCCAGTTTTTGTGATGGCTGCCTACAATTGGCAGAATTATTGCAGCTATTTTTCTGCTTACAGGGAACTCGCACTTTTGAATGCTCGAAGTATGCCTATCCTAGGTAGACAGAGAGAGACGGACTTTGAAAGAATTCATTATCCACATGTTTATGATTCCCGAGCTGAAGCTATGAAAACATCAGCATTCATCGGGGGTGCAAAGGTACGTGTTTGGTGCATGACTCTTCTTCAGCAATACAACTATCCCAGTGAGTAATGTGCAGCAGGGTTCCTTTTGTTCCCTTGGAGATTCTCCTACTAGTCGGAGTCCTATGCATGAAGCAGTGCTTCTTTACAGAGGGTTTTAAATGCTCACATATTTTGTTTTTATTTTGATCCTAGAAGAAATAATCTCACTCTCAACTAATGTATTTGTTTTTATTTCTAGGGTCACTTAAGTCATTAAAATACTATTTTTCTCCTTCTGTCTTTTGGAAACCACTGAATTTGACTTTAACAAAATGAACGCTTTATGAAATTCTAAACTTAATGGCTTTTGAAATTTAATAAAGTGGAGTTATCTATTTTTTTGTCTTTTTGAAACCATTTTCTGAGTACTAAAACTGATTATTTTCCATTTAGGGGGTTCTGTGCTATCTATAAAATGAATCAGGGAGAATTGTTTTTATTTGGGATTCATTTTTGTGAAGGAAAGTGATGAACTGTTGTTTCAAGTGGGCTATAAGTAATGAAACTTTCTGTTTTCATATTTTCAATTAATTTTCCTGTAATACTGTTTTAGGTGTTCTTACCAGAGGCAGTTCAGAGAGAGAACAACAAAATGTACGAAGAGGTGAAGATCCCCTATAGTGAACCAATGCCTATTGGTATTGAAGAGAAAATTGTTTACATTAAAGACTTAGATGAGGTGAGTAAACTATTTCAGAGCCATTAAATTAGTTTTTACTTTGCTATTACAAAAATTTACCTGAAAAAGATTACTACTTAATAATGTGATTTGTGATGTGCAAATGCAGCCAGTTAGTTTCTTCACTACTAATTTGTTGGGGGACGTAGTTTAGTGATATAATTCCGTTCATGATGACTGATGAAAGAAATTCCTCCTCTGAACTACTACTTTGTGAGCTGCGGTTCTCAGTTCCTTTAGCATTATCTATTCAGCTATTTATGGTTTTGAGCTGTGAGCGGATCACTAAGATGTTCTTTGGAAAAAAAAGAAAGAAAGAAAGAAAGAAACGAGAAGATTATGGCCATTCTGTTCTCCTTCTGGAGACCACGTGGAGAAGTGAGCCTGGGCTTCTATATCTCGACTTCCGAAGATTGGCTGGTGACTGCACAGCACTATTTTGCAGTCGTTGGGACTAATAGCACGATGCTGGTGCACGGTATTGAGTTATGGTGCCATGGGGTGTATGGGGTGCAAAACCTTCTGGAATAGTGCTCTGAAATAGCAGAAGGCGGCAAATCATTATTGGTAAAACTTTGATGATAGAAATGAAGAGCAGTGAGGAAAAATGCAAGTAAAACAAAGATTAACATTTTAACGTTTATTGATTTTAAAATGATGAAAAAGCTTGAGGTAAGGGAAGAAGAAACTAGCACTAAATCTGTAGTTAGTATTCAGTCTAGAACTTGCAGTACTCTGTCACATGTACCTGCTTGATCCTCGTTGTACATGTCAAATCTGTTGATGAATGGTAGATTTGCTATTGATTTCAAGGGGAACATAAAGAGCAAGCCACATGCGCGTGTGAAGAAGGCTTTATGTTTCTTAGCTCTTCAGCCACATACAACATGGAAAAATGTTTTCCACTTCTTTTCCCTGTGGGAAAACAGGAAATGAGAATATAAATCTAATGTGGTTACCCAGAGAATTTTTTGGGAGTTGTTAGTAAAGATTGTCTTACGCAAAGATTTAACTCTTCTAAAACAGAATGTAGTTTAATTTTAGAAACTGAATCTATTCTTTTGTGCTTGGGTGACAGTACCTGCTGTCATGTTTATGAAGTGACTGACAGCTTAACTAGATAGAAAAGTTGAGCCACTGCAGCTGTAAAATGCGACATTTTATATGACAGCTTTCAGCATGACAGCTTTTTGCAATGAATTGTCTTTTCCCTAAGCACAGAGCTAAATATTACCTATTAATCTGTAAAGTTTTGCCAGAAGTACCAATGTTTCAAGTGACAATAACTTGTCAGAAAAATATAGTTCAGATGGAAAAATATTTTGGATAGAAATGGTTTACAGAAATTTACATATACAATGTTTAAAATGTCATAGAATGCATCAATTATACAAATTTCATAAGTATTTCATCTCCTGTGTAGGCTATATATCATCAAGAGGTATACTTTTCAGTTTTAAAGTGACATTCTGAAATAGAAACAATCTTTAAATCTTTACTCTTCCATATGTTTCCTATTTACAGGAAACAGTCTGTCAACAGCAATGACAATTTTTAATGTATGGATACTTATGTATTTAAACACACACACACCCCCACACACAATATCAGAGTTTGCAAAGACGGCAAATTTATGAATAGTTTATCCAACTGCAGGACTTTTCAGATTCCTGTTTCTTTGGGTGGGACTCTTAGATTTGAATCTTACTGAATAACACCTTTTTCTTAGTGAGGTAAAGAGACTGAAATTTCCAATGTGTGTATTGTTTAAAATATTTTGGTTAGGGCAAAATTTCTTCTTTGCTTTTGCTATATGGCTGTTTTAGATCTTTCAGCTCTTAAATTCTTGGTGCTTAAAATTTTTGCCAATAAACTCGAGTCAATTTAGAGGGCAAGAAGTTTTTCTGTCAATATGGTTTATTCTTTTTGGTGAACTAATGTTAAGCAAAAGCAGCAAATAATCGTGTTTAGCTTTCTCTATGTAGTATATATAAGTGCTTGTAAGATAACTGTCATTTCTCTGTCTAGATATGTTTGCAAGTTTATATGAAATAAAAACAGGTGAGCAAGAAAGATTGGTGACAGTAAATGTAACCGTAAATAGTTTGTAGCGGCATCTAAAGGCGTCATGAGGAAGCTGGGAGTTTTGCTACTATTATTATGAGATGCCATTATTACTAGGTTTTTGATAAAAGACACTGAGTTGGTCCAAACATACAGATTAAGGTATTCATTCTGTGATCAAAGTGTTTAACAAGTCAATATACATGTAGCCCATAATAATAAAGTTCCCCAAAGGAGGAAAAAAAAAGCCTAGAACAGCCAATCTGGCTATTGTGGCTATTACAAGCATATTTATCGCAAAGCTCTCCAAGTACTTGCTGATTTATGGAGAAATTTTGATGGATTTAAAAATGATAAATATTCCTCTTCCTTTGAAGTTTCTCTTTTTGTTTTCATCTGTTCTCTGTTTCGCCAGTCCTATTTCTGTTACACTTTGGTGAGTTTCTTGCCTTGCCATTTGCCAGTGCTGGCTGCGTCCAAGCTGATGCTCCAGGTGATTCTTTCTCTTTGCCTCAGGTACTAAGATGTTTTAGTCCAGGTATTTAAAGAAACAAAGAATTTTGGCTTTCTGAGGTGTTTCTCCTTGTAAAATTATCATTTTAAGTCCAGAAAATAGATCACTTTAAAACTGTCTTGAAAGTCCGCCAGTTCTACTTTTCAAGTATTAAGTGCTGAAGTTTTATTATTTGCCACAGAGGCAGAGCTCGGGAGGGAGCAGGTCAGGCTTCAGCGCAGTGTGGGTGGGAGTCCTCGCTGAGCTCCTAAAGCCATGCAGTGTCAGCCTGGCAGGGAGAGGCCAGCTGTTATAAACTGCTGGTAACCTCTCTGGAGGTTTTCTCTGCACAGTAATGGTAAAAGATTACCATCCCCTTCATTTGCTGTGTGCTTTCTTCTGTAAGGTCCAGCCTTCTTTTCCTTGTTGTGACAAGCTATGACAAGGTGACATCAGTAAAAATGCATTTGCACTGCAGAAGACATCGACCTTTCCATCTAAATGTGTGCCCCTTTTGAAACTTTAGGGACATTTGTATGACGTATTAGCAATTGCTTCAGGTACAGAATAGTACAAATTCTGTACCAATGGAAAATTTTCCTTCTGGACCCTTCTTCACCTGTAAACTAACTTACACACTTGCCCAAGTGTGTAAGGGTAGGTTGTCAGGAAGAGTGCTGCAGAGCTGAAGTCCTGTTTGCTTGTGGTTTAGAGAGAAATATGCTTCTACTTGGATTTGATTTATGGTAAGTTATTTAATGGCTGGTGTAGATTTCTTTTTAAAGAGAAGAGTCATAGAATCATTAGGTTGGAAAAGACCCATAAGATCACCAAGTCCAATACAGGTCCAACAACCACAGATGGTTATACCTAACACAGTCGAAACATCTCTTAACACAACAAGAAAGACGGTGGCGCTGAGACTAAGGAGAGAAAAAAAGTCTTCAGCATTCAACTTAATATTCAGATTACCTAGCAGGTGAAAATCCTGTTATTTGTGTATGTCACTTCTGTCTTTTAGTAGACAAAAGAACTCTAAGAGAGAATCTGTGAGGTATAACATTATGCTGGTAATTAAACTAAATTATCAAAAAGTTTAATTTACCTTTAAGTTTCCTTTTAAAAGGGAGAAAGTCTTAAATGGGCTAGTTCTTCCTAAAAAATATTTCACTTTCAACTGAATATTTAAGTAAGAATTTTTGTCTCATAGGAGCTTCCTTACTTTTTGGTGAGAGTAACACATAGTAAAAGTAAGCATACATAGTCTGTATGTTTTCATTTGTAATTTTAAGTACTATATGTATATTTCTCTTCAGTTTATGTGATTTTGGTCACATTGTCAGCAGTTTGGGTGCAGTCTTTGGCTATGTAACATACATATTGCAGAATGCTCTGTTAAATTTAATCTTCAAAGTTCTTAATGTTAAGTAACATTTTAAATGTTGTAAGTATTATTTTAGATTATTTGCATTTTTGTTACTTCCTTAGGTTGATGTAAACATAGGTTGAGAAGATAAGAGAAATGTATTCTTCTAAATAGTGATTCTAACAAACCTGTTTTAACTGAATTGTAGACTTTTTTTTTTTTTTTTTTTGGTACAAATATAAGGCAGAATGGCAAAACTGAACCAACACCAAAGGGAGAAACAATGCCTTAAACTAGCACAGACCTTAACAGGAAGCTCTTATTTATAGGTTTGGCAGTGTAATCAGGATACACCTTCAGCTGCACTCCAGAATGAAAAAAGAACATATTTTCATCAACACAATATCTAGGTTTGGCAAACTATTATCTAAAACCTTATGGCTAGACTAGAGATGCTAAGCTGAAACTTGTGATTGAAACTGGCAAAATCCAAATTCTTGCAGCTACCATTCCTACTTAATCCCATTACTTACTGACTGCAAATATGAGATTGAGTGGCCAGCCTTTCACAATTTAGCAGCCATAAAAGTACAACGTGTTGTCTGTCATAAACTGCTGGCAATAGCAACAGTTTAGCTACCACTGCCTTTCTACGGTACAGTCTGTGCCGCTTCACCTCCTGCCACAGCCTAACTCCATGGGTGTCATCTCATTTTCTTTCTTTCCTACCCCTGTTGAGTGGGGAGCAGGAACTAGTGCTTCGCACGGAGGATGCTGTGCTGCTGCTCAGGAGCATCTTTCGTGTTGTCAATGGCAGCGGGGTGCCCTGCATCCCACAGGAAGAGTCACACAGGGGAAGGAAGTGTTCTTGCTTACTGCAAGGCAGTAAATCCCACCCCCAACTCAGTTTGTAGATAATTATATTTATTGGCATTTACTAGTATTTGGAGAGCTGTGTTTTCACCACAGTACAAGCACACATGGCTTGTAAGTAGCTAGTTGGTCACACCACTTTAGTCTGAGGAATTACAGTACTATTACTTACGAAAGGGGCACGTTAGCTAGGTTGTTTCAACAATGAGAATTTAAAAAAAATGGAGTAAGTTGCAAGCTGTGATATATTAGCTCTGGGTACTTGACATGCAGCTTGACTATTACTGAAATACATTTTTGTACTTACTATAAAGATGTTTTCTTGCCTGCCTTTTTGCCAAATAAATGTACCTCTAAAGTCATAAACTCAGGTCAGGGAAAGTTCCTCTTCAAGACTGTGAAAACAGGTTTTATCTAACAAATTGCTGTTGGTGAAAAATGACTTCAGGGTTTTACCTAAAGTGGGTGTTCGGGCTAGGATTTATTTCTTTGTTTCATGCTGTAGCCGTTTCCTTTTACTAACACTACTTAATGGTCTAAATAAGATTTTTTTTTTTTTTTTCTGTGCATTATATGAAGGAATTATTACAAAATCAATATTCCCTTTTTCTGTAATGTTTTCTTGCTTTCTGAATTATACAAGCAAGCCTACTGAATAGAAGTATAGATGTTTTTGCATAAATTACATTTTTCACATCCAGAATGTTTGACCGTTTATTCCAAAGCTGATCTCAGTGTATATTTCATTTGCATATTTTCCAAATAGTAATTGACACTTGGACTGATTACTTTAAAAAAATGTTTCTAATTTTATTGAAATCTTGTAATTTATCCAATGAAAGTAAACTAGAAAATTGCTCTGAAAAAAGGTTTACAAGTTCCATAATTATAAGTCCCTAGTTAAGAAACAAAAAAAAAAAAAGTAGATCTTGATACAACATTTCAAAGAGCTGGTGATGTATATTAGGAATTGCTGTCTGTCTGCACCTTTCATGAGTGAGGGTTCTAAGGAGGTTAAATGTGCAATAACAGGTTAACAAGAATATTGGAGTTAAGATTATACACTTAAATTAATCTTAAAGCCTTCTGGCTTCATTTTCTTCAGCATATGATTTAATGAGTATTTGATCATTACTTTAGAATTCCAGATGCAGTATTTACAGTTTCCATGTAAATTTGTGTGAATGTCCAACTTTGCCTTATCTGAGGCTTTTATGCATTGTGCTGTTGTCTATGGTCTGAGAAAGTACTGTTGCTATGCCTGAAAGCACATACAAAGATGTGCTTCATGCCAAACCAGTGGTCTGTGGTCTGTGTTGTGTAAAATTACTCTCTTTTACGTCAGGAAAATCCTGTTTCTTACTAGAAATAGTTTATTACTTCATCACCAGAAAAGATCTGTTGCCATGACATACAACCTGTGAAGTGGAATTCTGATCTCAAAACTTGTTTGTAATCCAAAGTTGGAGAAATGCGGAACAGGGCGCTGTTGTAGTGTGTGACTTCTGACTTCTTCTCAACAGTATGAAATGGCTGGCCACTAATTCACGACTGGAAGACGCTATACTTGAATTCAACTCATTGGATGTAATCTTTTTAGAAAATGTGCCTCACTTGACCGTGGCTTTCCAGTTTTTAGATATCACTGTAGGATTTCCTGAATGCTAAATAGTTCTTTTCTTTCAGCAATAGAAAACATCTTCCCATCGTGACAAATATCTGAAAAAATGTTTTGAAAAATATTCTCGCATTATAGATGTAGTCTTTAATATTATGAATGATACCATAGTATTTTTCTGGATTAGTAAAACTTTTCTGTTAGTTTAAATATTAAAGTTCTCTTGCCAATAGGATGCTCTTTTGATCAACAGAATCACTGATTTATTGCCTTCCTGATTATTAATCTGATTTATTTTAGGTAACACCTTTAAAACAAAACATATCTAAATATTTTTTTAAAAAAGAGACTGAAATAGACTGATGATGATTAATTTCATGTACATTACAGAGATAGCAAGGCTTTATGAATGTGGTAGTACAACTTTGAATTAATTCTGGAATGAAATGTGAACATCTTAATTTCTTGATTTAACATGGCATGTGCATAGTTCCAGTGAGGCAGAGTTCTTGGGAGAAAAGCTTGGAAGGATGAGGGATTACAAGTATTCGCCAACAGCCATGAGTTAGAGAAGTTGAAAACTAACACCACAACGAAAGATTAAGGAAGAAGTGTATACATAATCAAAGATAAATATGTAATCAAGAAATATTTTACAGATGGATGATTTTGTCTGATAATCTGAGATTACCATATTAAACATGGTTCTACCAGTATCTGTCTCCTGAAATGAGAGTATTTTTGCATCTCTGAAATCTGTATCAAAATATATAAGCTAGGTTTCCTAAAACATCAGAATAATAGCTTAATGCTAATGCTGAAAGGAGAGAGAATAGAATGAATTATCTCAAAAGGTTAGCTGAGGATAAAGATTTTCTTTTTTAGAGTAACAATAGTAAAACAGAAGAAGAAAGGAAAGTGTTTAATAACTAGGATAATAACGGGGATAGTGATATCAAGGCTATTCTAAGAATAAGAAATCAAGAAATAGAGATTGACTTCGGTTTTTTGCCAAAACCCACAATACAACTTTTGGTTATTCTGAGATACACATCCCACGTGTGTGCTAGCTCATAAGAGCTGAGCAAAATATTGGATATGTTCATCTCTTAGCCATTTCATGAGTTTCCTCTAGAGCACTGTATTTTGTAACTTGCACAGTTATTTTAAAAATATTTTGAAATTCTGTGGTACCTGGCAGTAAGGATTGTGGTATACTATAAAAACTATAACATTATAACATTTGAAAACTGTGATTTTTGACTTGGTATAAAGATATCTTTGACACTGTTATAATCTTTGAGAGGACCTATCTGTTAATACAGGATGAGACATTGAAACTATTCTGAAACGTCACTGCATTAGGCACATGTGACATGACTGGCGTCTTTGTCATAATCCATGATGCTTCTTCCATTCTCAGTCCAAGATTATCATAGACATTAAAAAAAAATGGCAGTAACACATAAAATGTATATATTTATTATATGTATATATGCAGCACATAGACAACACGTATGGTGTGTATGTATATATATATATATTTCCTATTAATTCATAGTTGATTTTTGAAGTGAAAGATGCTTTTTTACAGACCCATCACCACTAGCACTATTTTATATATCCTCCCCCTCTATCTCCCTCAGCTTCCCAGAGTTTTAGGTGTTTTATTTTTCAGTGGAAAAAAAGATCTGTATACAAAAAAGGAGATGAGTAGGTAGGCAAAAAATCTGCGTCCCTTATAGAGATGTATGTGGGATGCAGAAAAGAGAGGAAGATGATGAATAACTGGGAAGGAATGAGAACTGAAATATCATCTTGTCAGATTTTATGAAGAACAGAAAGCAGCTTTCACTGAGCAGCAGACCATACGTACTGAAACAATCTGTGTCAATACACCACTGTGGAAGTAATGCCAAAGTTCATCTCTTTGGGATGGGGAAGAATAAACATAAGGTGAATGGTGCCTGTTAGGGTCTCCATTTGCGGTATCACGAAGAGGCTACCAAGCCTGGTAAAGCCAGAGGCCTACCACCCTTTCCTACTTTTTCATGTAGGGTCAAATGAGGCTGCAAGGAAGGAGACTCAGAAATATCAAAAGGGACTTTATGACCCTTGGAAAGATGTGGAAGGTGTCGGGAGTGCAGGTAGTGTTCTCCGCTATCCTCCCAGTTGGAGGCTGGGACCCAAAAAGAAGGAGACGAATGGATCAGGTGAATGATTGGCTGCATGGCTGGTGCCATGCTCAGGGTTTTGGGTTCTGTGATCTCGGACACATGTTTGAGAGCCTGGGCATGCTGATGTTGTAGACATCCATTTGCATCCACATTTTCAGATTGTACAGTGTCTCCCTGATTAAAAAAATAACTTGCAATGTAACCTTTTTCTTATTCCAAAATAGTGTTTCCTGTCTACCTCTGTCATAAACCCATCTTTTGATAGGTTCACAGGAGGTTTATTTGCTTTGCTTTGACATGGCGCAGGTTTGATTCTTTTAGAACCAGAGTGACTGAAGGTTTCCTTTGTAATATGGACTTCTTTAGCTCATCTACACAAATGTTTAAGATGATTTTCCACAAAGGTGAAAAAATATCTTCTTTTTGGCCAATAGGCTTCTCCTTGCTTTTCAGGTATAACCTAATGCCCTTCCCCATTTTGTAGTGCTTTAGAATTGTCTCTGCTTACATTATGATCTGATTATTTGTCCTTTAAGTTGCCTTTGTCCTTGTCATGTGCAGTTTAATTGAAGATGTTTTGTAGTCTTGTACTTCTATTATTTAAGATTAGGAAGGCTTTTGTCATTTCTCTTTCAACATCAGTTTCTAAACACTGTTTTGTATAATACATTGTAGCTATATGTATTTTCAGTGTCAGCTTATCTGTTTATATACTCATATAAGAGCGTTTTAACGTCTTAGGAGAAATTTGGCAATTGTGTTACCTGAACAAGCCACATTTAAGGCACTGGAGATGTTAAGAGTGGCAAGGATGCTATGAAAAACTAATAAATATGCTCTTTGTTGTGTGCTTAAGTATGTTTTTATTTTAAAAGGCTTGATATTAATGAAAACATACAAAAAAAACCCAAACTGATAAACATAAGTACAGCAAGAAAAAAATCCCCGTGAATTTAAAATAGCATTTTCAAATGTTCTGTCATTAGTGAAGTTGTAACTGAAACTTAAAGAGATACTCTCATTTATAGATGCTCTGCTTGTTCTAAGTACTAGTAATGTGCAACTTTATTGAAAGCTGCTGTGTAAAATCCAACTTATCACTTGGATACACTTGGCAGTACAATTTTAAAGACAAGAATAATTCATTGACAATATGGGTGAAAGGCGAATACTGAGCATTATTTATATTAGTGAATATAGAGAATTTCATTTCTTTTAGTTCTTTAAACTCATATGGCTGTGTATGAATTACTATGCAAAATTTGCTGAGAAATGTTATCTGTTATGCAACTCTCACTGTGAGCGTTGCATATTCTTGCAGATAATTGGGTTTTTGGTTGCTCCTGTCCCTTTCATGCAAATAACAAATGTGACTAGACAAATGCACTTTTAAATATTAACATGAGGTAAAATTGACTGTGTCTGACTTGAAGAAAACATTAAGCCTGTTTCATTTTCTACACATCTGCCAAACGTGTGTATGTTGCATAGTGCTACCTCTGAAATTGTTGAAAATCTGATGGGAACACTTACAAAGGCAAACCAGTAAAGGGCACCAGCTGCTGAAAAACACCTGCTGAGCCACTGTGGGAATAGATTACATCTGCCTATAGCAAGAAGTAATCAAAGTGCCTACTTTTACCTGTCAGTATTTTAATTTGCATAAAGAGTCAACCAATGAAAGTAATTTTGAATACCTTTTACACTTTGTGTGTGTGTGTGTGTGTGTGTGTGTGTGTGTGTGTGCGTGCGTGCAGAAGAGTTCAGTAGGAGTCTGTGGAAGCTCCTCATTGAACTACTGTTCTTTATTTTAGTAAAAACTATGGCAGCCAAAATTCTCAGCTACACTGTGCATATGTCATAGTAAAGGATGGAGACAGTATGGCAGAGGTTATGCTACTGAAGAGCAGTTTCTATTTTTTTGGCTTATTTTGAGAGATCTCAAGAGGGGGAGTTGGGAGAGTGTGTGTTTCTAGATCAGTTGCAGTGTATTTGATTTGTTGAGGATGGTAATACACAGAATTTTTTTTTTTTTTGAATCAGAAGTCATTAGACATATTTCCCAAATATTTTTTTAAAGCATTGTGCTTCTTGACTTTTGATACTTGAACTTTGCTTGTTCCCACCCAGCAGTGACTTTACCACACAAGTTCAGCTTCCCTCACCTACCTCTTGTTTTCCTACAGTAGATCAAGTAGAACAACTTCTTGGAGTGCTGCTGGTTTCTTTGGGATTTGTGAGAATAAAATAGCTGTGTTCTTCTAGAAAAAAAAAAAAAAAGAACTGATTGTGCTTGCAGTCTTCGCCAGTACAATTCAGGAAAAAATCATTTAACATTTATATTGTAAAACAGTACTCCCTTCTTGGTTAGCAGCAGTGTGACATTAACTGAAATGAAGAACAAAATTGATTTGTAGAAAGATTATGACATCAATATTTATTCCTCCTTTTGCCATTCTCTCATTTTTACTTGATGGGTTAAAGTAATTACTAGGTTCAACTATAATTACCCTTCAGAGCAGTCTTTTTGTTTTTGTCTTTTTTCTTAGGTATCATTAGGAAGAAATTGTTTATATTATATGTTAAGGGCAAGCTAAAATAAATAGTTTGAAAACATTATCCTGGAGAGGCTTCCATATGAACAGTTAAAGTACTCATTTCACATGAACAGTTAGAACTAAAACTGACATCTCGGTATGCATAAAATAGGATTAAGTAGGATTTTTTTTAAAGGAAAAAAATACCGAAAGATATCTGTATTTTAGAAATATATAATAATATGAAGTGCTGTCACCCTGCTCTCCTAAAGATAGTATGTTTAAATTTGCTTTCAACAGAAGACAAGATTTCGGATACCAATTGTGATGTTGGACTGATTGTAAATTCAGTGACTTACTTGTGTTTTAAATTTTGTATAGTAAAACCAATCACCATGAAAAATTCAAGAGGCATGTCAGATATGCATGTTCCGCTACATTTTAACTGCATTGCATGTAGCTCAAAGAAATCCAACTTTCTGGTTTATAGCATTTTTTTCCTGTTTTTTCCTGTACTTAATCACTGTAATATTTGAAATCCACTTATACCTACCTGCTGACGTTGCAGCTGTTATGTTTGTTGACCTCATTAAATTAGAATAATAAGTGAAATATTAAAATTGAGAAAGCAACTTATTAAGCAATCATTTTTCATTCCTCAGAGTGGTAAATTTATGTTGCATTAACTAAATATAGAGATTTTTTGGTATAAAGCACATCCAGAGATCTGTGGAGTTTTTAAGGAAAACAGCTCAAAGTGTTTTTAGTCATTTTGGTGATTAAGACTGGGCAGTAAATAACGTGCTTCTGCTGTGTTCTGTTAGGGTGTAGCCATTTCTCAGTGAAAATTCCTTGTACAAGTGTGGAAGAAGAATGCAGTAGTCTGCTTTACTTTGATAGCATACCTGAAGGAACACTTTAGTTCTTCGGAGCAATCAGTCTTCAATTTAGAGAGAAATACAGAATAGTATTTAAAATTTGATTTAAAATTACACTCAAGACCAAAATTATTTTTAAGAAATGTAATTTCAAAGTGAAAACTCTCAAAGATGAGGGAGGAGTATATGCTAATTCTAATATGCTATAACATTTAAAAGGTTAACTCTCACTGAAAATATTTTAGACAAATTTTAGTTTGTCTAATTTTAGTATTTGTCTTTAATTAGCCCAAGTTTCGGTGCTGACCTTTAGACATGAAATCTCTTATCTAGGACAAGAAAGTCCCAGGTCTTTCTGTAATGAAAATGGAGCTGAGATTGTCAGCCAAGGGATTCTGTTAGAAATCACCAAATAATTTTAAATGTTTTTAGAACGTTTCAGGATAGAGGAGCCACTTGACTAAAAGGTTGACTTCCTACCTGATGGGCTATTCATATCAGATTTGCAATTTGCATTAACCTCAAGATCACACGGTAACTGCTACCAGTGGAAGTTTAAAATTTTTCAAAGAGTAGCTGTTGTTTGAGTCTGCAGAACAACTGGGAGCACCAAGTAATGTCTAATCTCATAGAGGGAAATGGATTTTGAAACAGATTTTTCTGTGATCTGGTAGCTTTCTAGTTCTAACAAAATACTTTTTCAGAATTCTAATTGGAAAATTGTAATTATCGTACCAATTAGTCTTTCAGTTAGAATATTGGAAGTGAACATATCAGATAAGAGTAGAGTTGTTTTTTCTTTTCATAGAATAAATTAGTGTTTCATACAACAATAATAATTATATTAATAAAAAGAATTTCTGTCCTCTGTAGCATGTTGGAAATTAATCTGGAGAAGGGGAATACATTTACAGTAAACAAAGTATAGAGGAAGAAGTTCTTATTTAGCCATTCACTGGAATTACTTGTCATTGAGTATAATGTAGTGAAGGAAACTCTGTGCACAAATTCCTCCTTCTCTGCTTTTGTTCCCCGAATCTGAAATAGGATGGGAATATTCCTGAGTGATCTGAGACTATGTAGGAATTAATTTCCTGTGTTCCCGATTCTTGCCTTTGCTTTTGACACCGCTAGAGCTTTGTCCTTCTGGACCTTTAAGCATGAGACTACTTCCCTGCCATGCATACTCCTTAGGTGGAGGCTTACTTGGCATTGGATCAAATGCATTGTTAATCTAAGCATGAATGCCTCTTGCAAGTTTTGCATCCGTAATTTGCCTACATTAGAAGAGAGTGTTTTGCATACCAATAGCTACTACAGCAGGAAAATGAATTTAACAAAAAGTCTGAAAGAGTTGTAACTTGCATGCATGTATTCTTTTCAAAGTATATGCAATAGTTCTGTTAATTCTTTAGTGCTGCTTGAAGTGCAAGAAATGTTTTTTTCATCAGCTTTTCAGTTTGTGCAGCTTCTTAGTTTTCAGTGTGTTAATTTTCCATGCTTCTAAATTCTGAGACATGCTGAATGGAAGTGCTCAGATGCAACCCTTTAGAATATTTTGTGTCTTTATCCTGACCCATACCTCAGTTGTTCATAGTTGTCCATGGGGTATGGGATGATCTGAATTTTGATCCTGTTCATCTGACGTCTGTCTCTGCCATTATGGTCACCACTTTCCAGGCTGGGACAAAAACGAACTGCTGTTTTCTGTCAGTACTGCCCATCTCTACCAGATTTTCCAGTTATCCGGCTAGGCTAGTTGCAGTAGCCACATCTTTTTTGAGATGTGTTTATGTCCTCATCAACACTTCTTTGCACTACTGGTGATAACCAGCTTATTGCTTAGAAATCTGTTGGGTTTTGTTTGTTTGTTTGTTTGTTTTAATGCTAGTAGTGACCTATTTGTACAGAACTGCAACAAGAATGGCGAAGGAAAAGAATGAATTATGTGGCTCTTGATATGACGCAGTTGTTTCAGAATTCTTCCCGTTAGTTCAATACGTGGCAATCCATGCAAGAATTCAACTTTCAAAAAGTAGTTTGTGTGTACTTTCATATCTCACAATCTATTTATTTGAGAAAAGGTAGCTAAAGCCCTTTTATATTGGTTGCATAAAAATACTTAAGTGTTTGTTTTGTTAGTAATATTTTCCTCACCAATGGCCAAAATTTATGTAATTCCTTTCACAATGCCCTCATTCTCTTTGCTTATTTACTGGGTTTCTCCCTTTGTCTTGTAGTGTCTGTATTCTTGAACACCTAGAAAAGGGTTTTCTATATTAACTCTTCGATTTCTTCCCCTCTTGTTACAGTTGAGACAGTTTGCCTCAAACAATGATTGTCTCTTCCCTTTTAAAGAGACTGACTGAGGTTTCCCAGGGGAATAAATGAAGGGAGAGATATGCCATCAGCAGTGCTGAGAGTATCTTTTAGTTATATACAAGCTTCAGAACTTATGGGACTGTTTTCTGAATTGGGAGGAAGAGGAGAAAAAAAAAAGAAAAAAAAAGGGAAGAAAACAGCAACAACAACAAACAACTGTAGAGTAGGCTGTGGCATATAAACATCAGTTTCATCATAGCTCCATCTAGAACAGTCAGGGAGATAGTAGCAGTTGGAGCCTTAATACATAGCAATCCAGGAGGAAGCTTGGTGTTAAGGTATTTTAAATGTTTTAAACTTCACAGTGATTTTCATAGTGTATTTCATTCTTTCACATTGTTAGCTTTGTGTATAGCATTAAGTTCATTAAGTTATTATTTAAATTGTAAACAAATGAAACTATCTTTATGTGATACCTTTAGATGAAATGTCAGCAAATTGAACTCAAATTCTTCTATTCCCCATAAAATTTTAACTTCTGATGCTATCAGGAAGTGCCACAACTGTCACCAATTTTCCTTTTACTTTTTTTCCTATTAGCTGCATACTTCAGGGTAATTTTTGTGCATAATTTACAAATGGCATCAGAAAGCTCAAACAGGAGGCTGTGTTCTGATCTCTGTTTCCTTACTGTAATCTAGAATAATTCTCTGACATCAGGAAGGTACTTTTGAGTTTACTATAGTGTAACTGAAGTCAAATTTTGGATGTTAAATTTATGTACATTTGCAGCGCTGTAGAAATAGTTGATTTTATGGAAAAATCTTTCTGAAACACTTTGTTATCCATTTCCTCAAATCAAATCACCAGAGGGTGTAATCATTCTGTCTATAATCTTTTGTCATATTAACTAGCCTAAGGAACACAACAATTCACCCAGTGAGGGAAGGAGATTCCCCAAGCTTTTTCAATGTTTTCTCTCAGAGCTGTGAAAACCTTGGAGAGCTATGGTGCTTTCACATCACTTCCATCGATCTGACTTTGGATTTATAAATGCAAAAGTCTTTGGTTTTTTCTGTACTTTGAACCAAAACTATTTCTCCATATGAATGTTGCACTCCTAATCAGTGGTTGAATAATTCAGAAGACTATAGAAAAGGTGTGACTGCTGCACTTCTATGTATCGTGTAGCTCATCAAGAGAACAGTTTAGATAATGTTGGTGGCAATATATCCATTGACTTAAAAGGATTTTTGTTCAGATTACTTATGGCATGTTAGCTTTTAGCTGTCATGTATGAAGTTAAATATTTTCCTGAAAAACTCTTGCTTTCAAACAGATCTTTGTTCTTTCTTCAAGAGAGCAGATGGTAGAACTGATGATTTTTTTCTTAAATAAACATGTATTTTTTGTATTCTTTGTATTCTTTTGATTGTTTTTATTTTCTGTATTGTTTTGTTGTTGCTTTTGCTCCAAGGAGTGCCTGTGTTACCACAGTAAGTAGGAGTCTACTAAACTACTAGATTTCATTTTTTTAATGGAACTGTTCTGGATGGAGATTGATTCTTCTTAAATGAAAGTTTGATTGTTGAACAGCACTGTTACGAGCTGTCCAGAATTTTCACATTTCTGAGAAGTAAATAAATTTGTTAGGGAAATAACAATTTCAGAATCTTGGCAGACATGAAGTCTGAAAGCCTGGAGGAGGAATGTTAAATCAAAATTTAAAAGCAGCATCACAAATAAAATAAAAATGTAATAATTTTCATAGTTTGGGTGCTATGATTTCCTTCCTGCCTAATATCAGATTGGATTTCTCAAGTATTACTCCCATAGTCAACTAAAAAGAGGTTATCCTTTTCTATATAATGTGTGTGTGTGTGTATATATATATATATATGTATATATATACATATGTTTTTTTCTCTAGATACTTTTTTTATTCCTGTGAACTCTGTCAGAATCCACGAAGACTGTGCAGTGTTTGTTTTGAATTTAGTGATACTAGTATTACGTAAAAGTATGAAAGTTTCCCCATTTTTTCATGGCTACTGTTACTTAAAAACTTAATGCATTATACAGTGGTTGTGGTGACAATTTTAAAAATCAACACTACACAGCTTTCTAAAAGATTGTTAAATTCAAATTAAAAATAAATTCATAAAATTCTCATGGTTTGTACTGTATAGGAGATCAGAGTATAGTTTTACCCTTGTGCTTCATTATCTGTCATTTCTACGAATTTCTTCTGTCTCCTTAATTTAATTAAGGGAGTGAAGCATCTTTCACATGAAGCATGGCTGAGAGTGCTGGAGAAGAGGTTCAGGAGGAATCTTACTAATTTATATAAATACCTGATGTGAGAGAACGCTTAACAAAGAGGGAGCCAGACTCTTCTCAGTGGTGCCCAGTGACAGGAAAAGGGCAGTGGGCACAAAGTAAAACACGTGAAATTCCCTCTGAACAGAAGAAAATACTTTTTTACTGTGAGGTGGCCAAACACTGTAACAGGTTGCCCAGAGAGGCTGTGGAGTCTGCATCCTTGGAGGTATTTAAAACCCAACTGGAATGAGTCCTGAGCCACCTGCTCTAGATAACCCTGATTTGAGCAGGGGGTTGGACTAGATGGTCTCAAGAGGTCCCTTCCAACCTAAATGATTCTGTGATCTGTGATTACCATTAATAGTGACTTGGATAGCCATATCGTGCAAGATTTTCTAGTCCAGACATTTCTAGGACTTAAGGCTTCGAAAAGAGCTGCTGGTTGTGTCATACCTTTTGTTATTTGCATATCTAATGTTTTTTACTGAAAGCTTCCTTTATAGCACGTAACTCCACAGCTACTAGACTTTGGATGACACCTAATTTGTACTCATGTGAAGCAATCGTAAAGCTGATTATGGCCCAAAGTCAATCCTAAACTCTAGTTGGTACATTTATATAATTTTCATATCTTTGTTTATGCCACTTGTTCCTAAAAGAAAAAAATTGTTCTCCTAAGTCCAGTGAAATCTCACTGATATGGTTTGGTGCTAAATGGAGCAGATCAAACAATTAACAAACATCATGCAGTTTTTCTTTTACATGTTGGGAGCTTTTGCTTAAAATCTATTTCCCTCTCCAGAGCAGGTAGGAAATTGTGCTCTCAAATATCACAATAATTTAACCTTTGTGGTATTTATATTAGTGTTCCTAAATCTTATGAGCTACCACCTCTGTGAAAGTAGAATATGGAAAGTATCATCAGGAGAGGGCGGTTGTGGAAGTCCCCAAGTATAACATCTGTGTTTATTTTGGAGTGTACTTTGAGTACCAAAGTAGGATTTGCATTAGCACAAAAGTGCTATGAGTATATACATGCATAGTTGGAAAGTAAGGGGGACTACCAAATGTTCGTAATTTGGAAGGATAGTGTAAATATATTTATAAAAATGGGTGTGTGCATATGTATGTGTATGAGTATGCATGCATAGATGAATGTTTTTACCAACAACATTCTAAAACACAGTAAAGGGGAAATGTGAGATTATTTACATGACAGGATGCGAGACATCTGAACTACATTTCCTGAGGTTCGTGTATTTTCTGTAAAACAGCATGGATTGGTCACGTTATTACCAGCTAGTGTAATTATTTTTAACTGAAAGAGCAATAAAACAACTGACTGCAGAATGGGGCTTGTTGTATCTGAAATATAAAAGGTCTGCTGATTACAGAAGATGTAGTAAAAATAAAATAGTAAAGAAAATACTGGAATTTTAAACTTGGTTTATAAGTGCAGTAGATAATCTTTATGATAAATGGGTAGTACAATAGAAATCATCATTATAGGATGTTTATTTTAGATTGTTTTCTGCTGTGGAAATTAGGACAAGATGACAAACATTTATTTGTTTCAGACTATGAAAAAAATTGTCTAGTATTACATGAAAACTGTAAAAATGAACGTAGGCAAGACAAAACCTCTTTTAGAATGAAGAATACTAGGGGGATGTCCTGTAGATAAACCCATAAAATATGATAATTCTGAGGGAAATAATACCAAAACATCTTTTCCGGATAAACAGCTAATTAATTAAATATGTTGTGTTTTTTTTTCTTTTTTTTCTAGTGATGGTCTAGGTAGATTAGGTAAGACATTTTATGTCTGTGCATATCAAGATTGAATGTAAAGCTTCTGCTAAAATGCTAACATCGTACCTTGAAGTTGGCTTAAAAACACACTAAGTGAAAATTTGTAATACAAAGATTAAAGTGATCCTGAGGATTAGCAGAAGATCTCAGTTTGTAGTGGAATTTGTAAGCCTTTGGTTCTGCATGAGAGTGAGTGCTATAGAGGTATGCCTGGCAAGAAAAAGCGAGCATCTTCTGTGTCATATTTATTAAATTCTGTAGAACTACAAGGTTTTAGTAGGTCTGGCTAATGGATTGCATGTCTAAAACTCTGCTTATAAAGTACTGATGGCCTGTGTTATTTATGATAGCCACTGTTACTACTGTGTGGTTCCAGCAGTAGTGTTTGTGAGCTGCAGTTTGCCTGCTGACTGAATCATATGGACTCATTCATGAATTTTACTTCAATGACTCAACTTTTCACTTAACAGTTTCTTCTTATTTTTGGACTGCTGTTGGAGCACCAGGATGCAAAGATCTTTTTAATGAAATGATGAATTTAGAATATCTTCATTAAGTGTACTCTCATTTACTAAAAAATGTGTCGGTTGTTAAAATCAGGAAGGATTTTTGACATTCATATCAGAGCAGCCTTGAGTATCTCTTGGAAAGAGTTGCTTCTTAGTGATCTTTCACATAGATTCATGTTTATGTGAAAATGGCACCATTCTATTGTATTAAAAAAAAAAAAAACAACAAAAAAAAAAGCAAAATCCACAAAATGGATTTGCATTTCTGTTCACACTCTCTATTTCCCATAGTGATTTTTAAGAGCCAAACTGCTGGTTTTGGATTGCGCAGTTAGCTGCACTTAGTGTTTGGAATAAACTGAGATTTTGGGGAAGGATAATCTATAATATTTTTTTCAACCAAATGTGCAGCAATATTTTTTCAACCAAATGTGGATTTAATCTAAGGAAGTCTTAAGATACTGTTTTCTCTGGAATTCCTTTCTCTTGCAGCTTTTGTAATCCTTCAAATGTTCATGCAGTCATGTTTCAAAGACTACTATGTATTGGCTGTATATTGCTGTTGTGACTAGTATCTATTGATTTGTCAGTGTCTGCCTTTTTCTTTTGAGTTTCTTGAAAATTAATTAATGTGTTGAATTAAAGTCTAGATCCTGGTCTAAATGTTATTATCAACAAAATACTTTTAGTAATTAACCAGGCTTTTATGAGTTTTATTTTTTGTTAATATTTATTCTGCTCTTAATGTTCCTGTATCAGTAGATTCAGCATCTTTCTTAAAAAAACAAGTTGTTTGATTGTTTTTTCTAACTTGTTACACATCTTCTGCTGGTTTTTCTGTGGAACATTTATTGCTGCTTAACAGTTCTGTCTTAATCCAGAGTGTTACTATTTTACAGAGTGTTAATATTTTACAATAGGAAAATAGATGGGAAATTGTTTTTATTTATATAAATATTTATTTCTTTGCTAAAAATTACATGTCCCACGGCTATGTAATTTCTTCCAAATGTAGAGGCGAAATATGTCTTATATTGCCCGCTTAAAGATCAACAGAAGATAGAACAAAATATTCCTACAGGCAGCAGTTTAAGAAAACACTTAAAGTACTTTATTTAAGGGTATTAAGGAATCACACAGCTGTAAGGAGACATGTATGTGTAAAGCTACACATGGTCAATTATGTGATTGTAAAAATTTGCTGTAGTTCTTTTCTGAAGATACTTACACCTGACTTCATTTAGACAACTATGGTTCTGCTTTAATTTAAAGCTGCTTCTTTAAATAATGCATGTATTGTGCGATGTAGTGTTTTGTTAATTCAGTTATGCAATTGCCAGTTGTGTTTGAGTTTCCCTTCATATATCGTTTATTATAAACACTCTGAAGTGTTTATAAATAGCTTCTAAAACCAATTAGGTGGAATGGGAGGGAAAAGAAAAAATACAACCCTTTTCAAAGACCTGTGAAGAAATCTTAGAATGAAGTAACAGGCAAATTACAAACTTAAAATCACTAAAGAAGCCATAAAAATAGTCAATTGAACCCTGATAGCACTAATGTAATCAGCAGGCCTCCAGGAAGCCCATTAGTGCTTTAAATAGTCTCATTTATGAAGATGAAAGGAATTTTGAAGATGACACACCAAGTAAACATTATGTATATAAAACTTAATGCAAAGCAAATAAGCTTTCCCCTGCAATCTTGCAAGCAAAATAAACTGTAAAGGAATACTAGTAGTGAAGACTATTGTAATCCTGAAATTCATCTACTTAAAGAATTAAAGAAACTTGATGAAAAGTTGTAGTTCTTGCATTGCATACTATTTTGGCTTCACCAAAAACACTTAGCGGTTTAGAATAGATATTTGAAAATATTTTAGATATGCATAGATATCTCATTCTTACAAATGGAACTGCAAACCTTGATTTGAATGGAACTTGTTTTTTAGTGTTGCCCAAGTTTTCAACCTGAAAGCTTTGCCAAGACAAAGGTACTGCTAAATTGAAAAGTACATTAATTAAATAGAAAGTGCTGTTGCATATTATTTTCATTGACTTTTATATCAGTGAATTTTGTTTTTTAATATTTAAAGTCCTCAAGATTAAAACTGTGATTGGCCAATCATCAAGTTTGTCATTTCTCTGTGACAATGGTGTATTAACATAAATTTGGAATTTGCATCTCAGCTTCTCACAAGGCTACTACCAAGAAGTTGCAGGAAAGTGATAGACCTAATTTAATTTTGTTGTACAATTAAATAAAACTGTTTATTTGAATAGCCAATAAAGCTCTTATTGCTAAGCTTGCATTACTTGAGGTAGTAAGAAATTGGGTCTTGCTCAGATAAATTATTCTCTTCTATAAAATAGTATTTGAAAGAATATTACTTACTATAGCAAATGTCTGTACATTAGCTGAAGTCCCTGTAATAATGGGAAGACAGATCTTCAGAAGGTGCCTTCAGGACCGTTCCTTACATTGGATTTGTACTTTTGTGGCTTCCTACAATTAAAATAAAAATGATAATTTTCAAGAATATCAGTAGGATATATCTCATGATTTTTAGTAGAAGCAGTGCAGGTAAAGAAATCTGTAGAATGGAAATAATTCTGTGTTCTGCACTCTCTTCTAAGCATCTGTGAAAAGTAACTAAAAAAATGCAAGTTTATTAGCAAATTAATTTTGTATCTTAAGTCTCCTTGCTTCTGTTGCAAAAGTTTTAGGATCTTGAGATGCAGGAATTGTACCTGTCTGCAGCAGTTCTTTCTTGGCAAAAATCTCTCTCTCTCTCTCTT
>VXAA01007254.1:248990-262106 GCA_013399115.1 Anseranas semipalmata
AGAACAAAGCAAGTAATTTTTTAATTGAATTTTCAATTTATAAGATTTAAACATGCGCTAGACTGTAATAACCATAATCGCTTATATTAACTAAATTTTAATTTTTTGAAAACATTCTCAAAGCTTATTTGGAACTACAGTTCCAAAGTAGTTTTATGGTCTTTCTAAAGGCTGTGATTTATTTATTTTTTTGTATTATTGAGAAGAGATCTAAACAGTTAAAATTGTAAGATGGATATTTCCTCAGAATCAGGAAGGGTTGTTACTTTTTGTGTGTGTGTGTGTGTGTGTCTTTGTATAATTAAAATTTATTGCACAAAATTAATCATAAGTAATTTTAAAGACCATCTGTTTCTTCAGCAGGTTCCTGTATATTCCTGTGTGACTCTTCTTCCATTAGAGTGGTCATAGTTTATCACCTTAGATTTAAACATATATATTTTACTATGCTGACTGTTGCTGCTTTACTGATGTTAATTATTAATAGTTAGTTATTTTACTGTATATTAGTTTTGGCCCCAGCCTTTTTATTAAGAACAAGTGAAATGCTGAAATAGGATGTGGCTAAAGATTTTGATTCATTTTAAGAGATGTTATCCTGCTATGTTTTGTCTTCCTTATGGATACAAAATTTGAGGTGCTAGCCTCAGAACAAAAACCTTGGAACAATAAATGTATTTAATCGGTAATCCCAAGTTTTGTTACCATGCATTTTGTTTCTTATGGTTTCTACACACATACATGAAAAATCTGAAATATATGTACTGTTTGTTTTTAACAGATTGGACAACTTGCTTTTAAAGGCATGAAAAGACTAAACCGAATCCAATCTATAGTTTTCGAGACTGCCTACAACACAAATGAGAACATGCTAATCTGTGCGCCCACTGGAGCTGGGAAGACCAACATTGCCATGCTGACAGTCCTTCATGAAATTCGCCAGCATGTTCAGCATGGTGTTATCAAAAAGGATGAGTTTAAGGTAAGAATTTAACGAACCAAATAACAGCCTTTTAACTTGTGAAGTAAAACCCATTATATTTTTACATGCAATATGAAATGGGGAATTTTCAAGAGTATTATATTTTTCCAAGTCAAAGATAAGGCTAATTTTGATTTACTTCATTACTGTTAAAGCTATTCTTATTTCTGTGCTAAAAATCTTATTATGCAAGTGAAAAGCTATGAAAATGCATTTAGCTTTGATGCAGAACCAATTTTCAAAGTGGCGAGGCTATATAAATGAAATCCATTGTTCTTTAAGCAGCTGCACACTCATCCAACACAGATAACTACTTTTCATATATCACTATTAAGATTTTTCACTGTAAGTGCCTGGCATCATATTTCACAATAAGTTGTGATTTGTAATAGTTGCCATGAAACAAATGACATTGTGGGGTTTGCTCATTTATCAAGCTCTAGTGTCCTTTTGGTTACAGATTGTATATGTTGCTCCTATGAAGGCTTTGGCAGCTGAAATGACAAATTACTTCAGCAAGCGTCTTGAACCACTAGGTATTACTGTGAAAGAGCTGACTGGTGATATGCAACTGTCAAAAGGTGAAATTCTGCGAACGCAGGTATGCTTAATGTTTGAAAATACAGTTCTTTGTATTTTTGTATTTTTCATAGCTACACTGGCCTTTTTTTTAAATGTTATTATAAAAGTATTAGAGAAGCAGCTGAAATGTTATTACTGCATCTAATTATGTTGGTTATGTTCTAAAATGTGACAGCTAAGAAGCAATTCAGAACAATTAAAACACTGATACATATGAATATGTTAAGTAATATGCTCATCAAACTTTTGGGGTTCTCGCCTTTATTTTTACAACTATTGCTTGAAATAGACCATAGTACACCACTTCTGTATAAACTTTGAATAACATCATACTTGATTTCCAGCTTGTGAACCTTAGTGGATTATAACTACCCTTCCAGGACTGTAAACCAAGAGTTGTGTTTGCAAGAACATAACCTTCCTCATTTCAGATTTGGCATTCTTTAATAATAATGATATTTGAAAAGTTGAAGGTCTGGTCTGCAAATGATAAATTTTGAAGTACTTTAATAATACCATTGCAAATATATACAAGTGATACATACTTTCTTAAAAAAAAAAAAAAGTTGAAGTTGTAGGTTCCTGTAAATGGCTGATCTTACTTTTCCTTTTATGAACAAATGAGGAAAAGTAAAATATTTCACAAGGCTAAACCTTTGATCACTCATAGAAATGAATAAATTTTGAATTTTTAGCTTCATAAATAGTATTGTGTAGATGGAGTCTTTTCTGTTTTAGCAGATACCTCTTGTCATATTAATTTTAGCCAAATGCTATTTTTGCCTGTGAAATATCACTTCCCTAAAATATTGACTTTTAAATAATCTCTTCTTAAATAGATATAAAGTTTCTTGTAATTACCTTTCCTCTTCCTACCTGGTCCAAGAGGCAGAGTAAGACTTGGTTGTATTATCAGTATGAACATTTATAAATGTAACTTATCTTTCAGTAATTGTTGATTCAGATGAATTATATTTTGCTAGTCTTTCTTAGCTGTGACATATTTTGCTTTTTTTTTTTTTTTTTTGGTAAGACTGGAAAAATTGCTTTGCATAACAAGAAGAGATGTCTATTTGTAATTAATAATCAAGAGAATCACTGTAGTAATCTAGTATGAAGTCCTGGATAACAATTAGAAGACCTATATACAAGCATGTTGACACACAAGGGCACAATAATGTGGTAACTAATAAATAACAGGACAATATTTGTGAATAACAGCACTATGAGAATTACTTTCCAACACTACCTGCCTAAAATTTAGATCTACAAAGGGAAAAATTTTAAATAATGAAATTATTTACATAGACCAAATTATCATTTCAAATTACTTACTATTCTTTTTTCACAATACTTTTCAGCTAGGACACATAATCCAGTAGATCAGAGTTTTAATAGTGAGAGAGTATGTGTAATCACTAGCAAAACTAAAATGACTGTGGAAAACTCTGCTCTGAATATAACTACAATGATCTACGAAGAGAATGAATGTAGAATGGAAGAGTGCTGTTTTCTCTAGCTCTCCTAGTTTGTGACATAATTCATAAAATCTCACCTCATTACTAAAAGTGTGGTCACGTCCAGTAAAGAAGTAAGGAAAAGAACGAAACAGTAATTTCAGGTGTCATTAAGAAATATAGAAGGAAAATATTTTACAAAGTTGAAATTTTGTTACTTTAGTAATGGGAAAGTATTAATATATACAAAGTATTAATTTAGAGCATAGTTACTATGTAACTTAGAGAGACTGCTTCATCATGCTTTCCTATTTTAATCCAAAATACCACTAATAGTATAAATCTTAATTTTCTTTTGGGGAAGAGGTTAAATTATATTTGTGTGTAAAAACTTTGAAGAAGTGGGAAGGAGAGGACCTAGTTAAAAATCAATTTTTTCGTGCCACAGACAGATCATATTGCTTTGAAATTTATCATTTTATCTGAAATTTACTCATCGTCAAATAACTCTCTATGTAGAAATAGGATAGATACACTATTCTGAAGCGTAGTGTATTTACACTTTATAAACTTGTTTTGGGAATTAAAATGGAACATAATTGGTCTCCAGAAGAGGAAGAATTTGGAAACCATTATGCTATTTGTGACCAAGAATCTAGTTCTTAGATTTCCAAAGGAACTATAATTAAAGCATTGGTTATTTTCAGTTTTAGCTTTTGTATCAACAATAGTTTTGGTCCTTTGCTCTTCCAAAATTGCAAAGGTGAAAAAGAAAAATACGTATAAAGACCAGACATTCTGGGACTATGAACTACTCTGTTTGTTTATTTGTTGTATCTAGTCAGTCTTTCCTTATTGTAGAACTGTAGGAGATGCAGAGGAGAGAGAACACCAGTCCAAGAGTTACCAGTGTAGGTGCTGCTGCTGTTCTTCCAGACTCAGGAGCCCAGCAGTGGGCTTTGTTTTCTCCCAGCTTATCCAAGTGCACTGAAAATATGTAGCCTTATATAACTGATGAAGGAGCACTGACTTGTGCTGGATCTTGCTTGTTGCTCTTTGCATATACTGTTTCCTATGAAAACTAATGAGCTTTCTTACATCAACTTTTGCACTTCTGCCACCTCTTCTAAGCAGGTTCCTGTTGTTGATTTTACCCTGTATTAAATTGATTCTTACTTCAATAGGTTTTTGTTGTTGTTGTTGTTTTACCATTTTACTTGTCAGCCACTCTAATGTATAAATTTCTCAAACCGCTCTTGCTTCTTCGTGGTTTTAGTTGCTTTGCCAATCATTACCCTGCTTTCTAGCTTTTACTAGTCTAATAGATCAAGTGCCTGTGTTTAACAGTAAAGGAGTTTTTCCTGATGAATTAATCTATAGCAGGTGGATGCATGCACACAATTTAAATACACAGGGATAGTATATATAGTTTTGGGGTATAAAAGACAGGAATAGGGTCATCAACTGAAGCAGACGCAGGCATTTCATGTTGGATCACTGTTTCAAAAGATTGGAGGTTCTTTTTCTAGGAGACTGAATGCCTGATCTAAGTCTTCTGTGACTGTTGTCTTCTGCCTCTTTTCTGAGCAGTTATATTTTCACCATCTTTGTTTTCATCCTCAGGTGAATCAGTCACAATGAAGGATAGAAGAATGAGGTGATTGTCAGGTGTTAGTTAGAAGTAGTACTTCAGTGACACTCCTGATAATTTTCTCCTTTCTTTCCATTCATCATGCTTCATCCTTCATACTTTGTGTATTTAAATTTGTGTATTTTGTAAGTCATTACTTGCATCTGTTATGCTTACTCTGATGAGGAAAAATTGCTTTATCTGAAAAATTGCTAACTATCTCACTTCCCAGGAATTCATCCTTAATTAATGGAGTCTGCCTTTATTAGTTTCTCTACAAATATTTTTAAATAGTGAAAAAGTTAGCCAAAAAACATTTATAGTATTATGCATGAGGTGATTTTGCTTCCATATTGTTCCATACTATGCTTTGAATAACTAACATAACATACATTGTTGAATAACTAACATTCCAAAACATACTTCAGAACTGAAGCTTTTAAAAAAGTGTGTGTTTGTTTGTTTGTTTTCTCAGTAACGAGTATACCTTTAAAGAAATCAGGATAATTGTTTTGTTGACACTTCAGACAACCTTCTACCCTGCTCCCCACATCATGGGCAATGAACTACTCTTTATCTACCTATAAGATGAGGGAAGCAGGACAAAAACTGGAAGACTCAATTTCCCTTAATGTTTTTGTGAAAATGACGTGTAAATACTTAATGTGTTGTTTTAATGTTTCAGACAAAATAGATCCAGAGTCCATTACCAAATATTTTTTACATAAGTGCTTCACTGAACCTGGGAACAGAAGAAAATAAACTTATTACAAAAACTAACTATCCCTAGCTATTGTACTGGTTCTGCTAGGGAGTTTATCTTACACTTTTAAAGAATCTATCTAACCTTTTGCATGGTTTAAATAAAGATACATTAACTTTTCACTTCCTTATTAGAAAAAGAACCTAGGGAAGCGTATTTCCCTGCAGTTGGTATTTTTTCTATCAGCTGTTTCTCTGTTGTAAGTATGTTTGTGTATTGACTTACTATTATCTAGGAATATCTGTTGCTTAGATAGCAGTTAAGCCACTAATGATAATAAGTGTACTTAAGCTGTGATTCAATGTTTGGTAAGTTGTTTTTGGAACATTACTCTTAGTGTTTAAATGGAAAATACTAGAGAGTAATAAATTGCATCTTTTGCTAGGTGGCATTGAGATAACACAGTTTGGAAGACAATGGATTATTTGGGTGATTGTCCATTTGGACTTTCAAGCGTGCATATGTACAGCTACTCTATCTTTGCTGTACATAGTCTGGAAAAGCATATAACAACTTGAAAATCAACTTGTGGGCTTTCACATCAACTACCTCTGACTTTGTGTTTGCAACAAATGTAGTACTAATAGTTACCTTCTGAAACTTCAGAGGATGCAACTAGGATTGGAGCAGTATCGATATGTAATGTAATCACCAAGTCTGAAGGCACTGCCCTTCACTGGCAAAGTGTATTGTAAGCAGATGATTAGTATGATGTCCTAACTTATACAAACCAGTGGTGGCAGCTTGGGAGTTGCAGAAATGCCTTCTGGCCTAAACAATTATTAACTTTTTAAGATTGTGGGCATCAAAAAACATGTAGGAGAGAATTTCTTTTTTAATGTTTTATACATACATAACTTAAAATCCTTGGCATAACCTAGTGGAAATTTATCAAAAATTTCTTCTCCCTGTATAAAGCTTAATAATAATAATAATAAAATCCACCTTTTAAGAGATTTTTTTTTATTATTTTTAAGCAAAGCTATTTTATTATTCTATTGCATCTTCAGTTTCTATGAATATTCCTCACCCTTACATCAGCAGTTCTGTATAAGATGTGTTATAGTATGGTCCTTGTCTATAGCTAGGGTCTTAATTCAAATAAGTACATTTAACTGAGACTGACATTTTAGAGTTGAAAAATTTTCTATCATGTTTTTGCTTTACTTTGTGCTTCAGACATACAGATATAAGCCAAACTTCTTTTACTGGGCCTGTGTCTCTTGCTTTGCCTTGGAGGCTGTCAGCCTGTTGTAAGCCTTGCTCCCTGCAGATAGGTCTTAATGTTAAGGCCAGATTATCTGTGCTTTCTCTTGCTAAAATTATGTAGTAGTTGATAAACAAATCTGGTCAACTTTTGAAAGCAGGCTAATTTACCCAACCTATAAACCTCTCTATATCTCTGTTCTTTCCTTCTCATATTCTTGGAGTTAAGGGGATTCAAAGAGCAGGAGAATCAGGAGAAGGAAATTTATTATATTTTAAATAAATATTATGTGAAAATGAATCAAACTATTGTGTCGTAATTCTCCCATTTCTACACTATTGAATGCTTTTTCTTTTGTGACTATTGAAATACAGATTTTTTTCTTTTTTTAAATAGAGAAAAGTGTTTCCATTTTTTGGTCTTGTTGATCAAGAAAGTGATCTTACAGAAAGCAAGGTTATTCATTTAAAATATGTTATATTTCCTGTAGTGTTTACATAGTGCTGAAGTACTTCAAGATTCACAAAAAAAGATGTGTGCATTTATGGAAGTAGAAGGCAGTACCTTGTCAGCATGGGCCTGCCAACCTAAACAGAGACAGACATTTCTAAAATTTTAGGTTTCTGCATGCCTCCAACTCTCTCTACCCTTTTTTCAATCATGTATTTGATAAAAATTAATTCCATGCCAATGAAAAGAAGGAGTACTGGAAACAAATGGTGTATCTGAACTTAGTCTGCTTTCAACTTAGTGTTTTTAAACATTTCTGGTTAACACAGCTAGGAAGTGGGAAATCTGAAGTATCATTCACCCATTTTAAAAAAAAAGAAAAGAAAACTTCATAAACTTTTGTAATTTTACAACTCTGGAAATAATCCAAGATGTTCAAGTAGTTCAAATTCAGAGCTTAAATTTGTGGTGTCATGTGTAAATGAAATATGCAGAGGCATAAAGTGAAAGATTAGATCTTTTGTCAATGCAGCTTAGTTTAAAAAATAATAAAAAATAGGTGGTGGGGAAAGAAAGTTGCTAAACCTGACCTGCTTTATCAGGCAGCTAGCTGTCATACTTGTTCTCTGCTAGTTAAACTATGTAAGCTAAAATAATGTTGCTTTCAGAGTTGATTCTTTCTTTCTCACAGTTTTTGTAAAAACTATCTTAACATTTTGCTAAGAAACAATCCTTCCAAGCTTTAGATTTGAGAAGTGATATCACTTCCATTTGCCAAGTGCTGAACATGTTGAAGAGCTTGAAAATATGAATGATTTCCAAGATCTCAATTAAGGAGGGGGGAAAAAAAAACACCAAAAACTAAACAGTGCCTTTTCATCACCTTATAAACGCATTTTGCTAGTTTATGGTGCATCTGCATCCAGGTGCTGGCAGGGGGCTGCAGGGCTCCTCTGTGGGGAGAGGCCGGGGCTGCCCTGTGCCAGCCACAGCCGGTTCCAGCCGGCTCCAATGGCCCCACCGCAGGGCACGGCTGGGCCCCACAGCCAAGATGGCGGAGCCTCAGGGAAAGAGGGATTAAGGAAGGGTGAAAACACTACACAGCAGTTGTGAGAGAGAGAAAGGAGTGAGCAAAAAAGCAAGAGAAACAACCCTGCAGACATCACGGTCAGTGAGGAAGGTGGGGAAGAAGGTGCTGCAGGTGCCTGAGCCAATATTCCCCTGCCACCCATGGAAGTTTTGGAAGAGACCACAGTGGAGCAGGTATTTCCCTGCAGCCCATGGAGAAGACTGTAGCAGAGCAGATATCCACATATCCACACTGAAGCAGGTGGATATGTCCTGAAGTAAACTGTGACCCGTACAGAGGAGACCACACAGGAACAGCTATATCCTGGCAGGAACTGTGGCCCTTGGTCCACGGGTATGCTGGAGCAGTGTGTTCTTCCTGGGGGACTGAAGGACCCACACTGGAGCAGTTAGTGTAGAGCTGTATTCTGTGGGATGGACCCCACACTGGAGCAAGGGAAAAGTGTGAGGAAGGAGCAGCAGTTACCAAGTGTTATGAACTGACCACAGCCCCCATTCCCCATCACCTGGCACCGCTTGGGGCGTGAGGAGGTGGAAGAGTTGGAATAAAGCGATGAAGTTGAGCCTGGGAAGGAGGGTTAAGAGGAAGGGTGTTTTAGGGTTTGTTTGGTCTGTGTTTCTCACTATCCTACACTATTTTAAATTGGCAATGAATCAAATTAATTTTCCCCAAGTCAAGTCTGTTTTGCCTCTGACAGTAATTGGTAAGTGACCTCCCTGTCTTTATCTCAACCCGCAGGCTTTTCCATCTTATTTTCTCTCTCTGTCCTGTTGAGGAGGGAGAGTGAGAGAGCGGCTGAATGGGCATCTGGCAGCCAGCCAAGCTCTACCCAGCACGAATCTAGTTGTAGTTTTAGGTGTGTTTTTTTTTGTTGTTGTTGTTTTGTTTTTTTGTTTTTATTGAACTTAGTTTTTAGCTGTTTTTTAAATTAAATTGTGTGTTTGTAGGAATTTTTATTCTGATATTTTAAATCCAAGTGAAATGTTTTATTAGCTTATTGCAAATCTTACATAGCTTTTTTTTTTTAATTTTAGCTAGCTATTTATACTAAAAATGAGTGGTTTAGAACAAAAGGGCAATCGTTATTGAAGAGCATGAGTAATACAACAGTACTGATAAATGTTTTTGAAAACAGCAGTGTTGCAAATGAAAAGAGAATTTGTGTACGCTGCATTTGCATTGGCAAATACATTTGTCTGATTACTGAGCAGAATGCTTTTCTTGAGGAGAGGAAATAGCCTGAAGGACTGAATGCATTTTGACATCTCAAAGATTAGCTGATTAATTGTACTTCTGATGGCAAGGCAGAAGTGAGAAGTGAAGCAGAGACCACAAAAGCATCAGAGCTGAATAGGGCAAGCACTACTGAGAACAGCAAATGGCATTAGGACCTTTCAGTAATATGGATGATCAGTGTGATAGATTTTGTCAGCTGATAGACTGTGATATTAAGTCATGAAGGCTTTATTCCCTGTTGGAATCTGATACTAATAAAATGGAATAATGCTTTTTTCTTAAGTTCTTATCTGTAATATAAAACTAATCAAGTCTGAAACTATTTGAAGCAAAAGAGGGCAATAAACTTGGTGCTTTCTGTTTCATCTGCAGCTTCTTTTTTCTTACACTCTTTTTCTAATTTCCTGCACTTTAATAAGGTATAGGGATGCTTCTAGGTAAAAGTAAATAGTGAACTTGATTCCTACTGCTTTTTTTTTCCCCTATGAAAATAAAAATACATAAACTGTGTTAATTTTCACTGTATTATATTCTGTGATATCATGTATATATGTGCTTTCTATTTCATGCACATAAAAGGCCCACTGTTAGAACCTTCTGCATATGCATATGCACATGATAGGGATTCTCTACACTAGTTACTTGTTTACTTTTTTACTGCTACCCATTTCATGTGCTTTTAAGCTTATATGTAACCAGAAATTAGGACATCTTTGCATTAGGAAAAGGGGATAAATGGTGAGAGAGTATTTGAAATTGCAGGGGGTGTTTTGCACTTAGGAACTGGCAAAAAATTAATAATGACAGAATTATCACTAAATCATGTTAGACATGAAGGATTTCTTTTTGACTGCTTGACCTATTTAGCTCTGAAACCATATAAGTAGGTTGAATTGTGATAAATGTGATAAATCCACATAAGTAATACTGTAAATGTCCACTTCTTCCAATAAAAAGGATTTTTGTATGAAAGAGAAATCTTGAAAAACTGAATTTATGTTTTAAAGACTAGTTTTCTTAACATTATCTCTGTCCATTTCATAGGTTTTGGTAGGAATTAGTAAGTCCTGTGGAGCTGGTCTTTCAGGAAGCAGTTAATAAAGAAATCAAATGTAGGAGAACGCTTTTTTTGAGATTGGCAATTGTTATCCCATTCATACTACCATAGCATTTTGTGAAAACTGTATGAAGTATTTCTGCTGGAATATTATGTAGCATATACAATCTCGGATGCTGTCTTTTTACTTCATCACTAGTTTCTTTCTCCACGTCTGGTATAGTTTGTCTGTCTTTATGCTCTTATTCTGATGTTAGCCTTCTGTAAGGGGCCTTAATCTCCAATTAAATGCCATTATTTTTTTTACTTGCAGTTATTGAAAACACCTGTATTACTGCTGCCTTTAGATACCAGTCTGTTTCGTTCCTGGAACAGAGTGATTTTTGCTCTGGAAACTTTGGATGCTTTAGATACAATAAAATCTACTTTGTGTGTGTGTGTATGTAGGAGGAGAAACTATCATGAAGTGGCCATCAGAAGTGATCCACAGATTATAAAGCCCACAGATATAGAGAAGCCCTCTGCTTTTCAAGTTTTTCATTTCAAAAGAGTTGAGCCTAGTTAATATTCCCTCTTCCAGTATGACTAGAATGAAAACTAGCACTGAATTCAATGCACGCCAATGGCTTCAGGAACAGAATATCCTCTTTTGATCAGCATTTGGATGGGGAGATACAACTTTACAGAGGACATCAAAATCTAATACAAAAAAAAAAAAAANTCTAGCCTCTCTTTCTGACAAAAGTTTCAGAGTATTTCTCGGTAGTACTACTGTGATGAAAGAAAATTTCCTTTCTTCTGAATTTCCAAATTACGCTCTTTTTAAAATGAGTCTATCTGCATTTAAATGAGGTGGAAAAAAATCATCTTTCAAATGAGTAAAATATACCAAAATGTTTAGAACAAAAATGCTTGCTAAATGTGTATAGCTGACTGATGTTCAACAAGAACAAATGCTGGATTTTGTGCCTGGTATGGTGCGATCCTGCATGTATATATATAGACAGGGGGGACAATAGGCTGGAGTACAGCCCTGCAGAAAGGGATCTGGGTATTTTGGTTGATGGAAAGCTCAATTTGAGTCAACAGTGTGCCCTGCTGGCCAAAAGGGCCAATTGTACCCTGGGGTGCATTAAGCACAGTATAGCTAAAGGGTCGAAAGAAATGACTGTCCTGCTGTACTCAGCGTTGGTGTGGCCTTACCTCAAGCACTGTGTGCGGTTTTGGACTCCATATATAAGAAGGATATAAAAATACTTGAATGTATCCAAAGGAGAGCAAGATAGATGGTGAAGGGACTAAAGATCATGACTTAAGAGTAGCAGCTGAGTGTACTTGGTTTGTTCAGCTTAGAGAAGAGAATACTGAGGGGCGGTCTCATTGTTCGTTACAAGTTCCTCATAAGGCTGAGTGGAGCGGGAAGTCCTCATCTCTTCTCTCTCCTAACCAGTGACAGGACACAAGGGAATGGCTTAAAGGAGCATCAGGGAAAGTTCAGACTGGACATTAAGAAAAAGCTCTTCACTGAGAGAGGGTGGTAAAGCACTGGAACAAGCTTCCCAGGGATCATCACCCCAAACCTGCAGATGTTCAAGAAGCATTTGGACAATGCTCCTAGATATGTTGTTTAACTCTTAGGTTGCCCTGTGTGGAGTAGAAGTTGGACTTGATGATCCTTATTGGGTCCCTTCCAACTCAGGATGTTCTGTGACTCAAGAAACATCAAAATCTCTTCAAGCAGTATGATTTCTATCCCACTCATCTCCATCTCACACTGTCATCTCCATTTGGATTTTCTTCATTTCAGAAGACTTCACTGTCTGAAAAATAAAATTTTACTCCCTGCTTCATTGTCCATGCTGCCTTCAGGACAAATTGTGTGTTAAAAAACCCACTATCTAACATAACTTTTGAGGCACTAAGGCTTGATGGAACTCCACAGACTGTTACATATCTTTATTCTGTCTTACTTTTTTAACTTCTTCTGTAAATGTTAAATATATTTCTCGATTAGTGTCAAGGTCTGAAAGCAAGACTTAAAAACAGAAGGGATGTGTCTTTGTATACAAATGCTCACTGTGTTGTGTTTGATTTGAAGATTTGAAATACTTCTTTGCAAGGTTCTGATCTCATCAGTCTCTTCACCAGTAAGCAGTGCATGCTCCTGGTTTATAGCAATCTAGTGACCAGTAACATCCAGCTCCTTAGCTGGGTCGAGTTCATTCTTCTCAGATTTTGCAGGGAGAAAGTGGAATCCCAAGAGGTTTTTGAGCAGAGGGGGAAAAAACAAACAAACAAACATATTTTTTTTCCTAAAAAAAAAAAAACAAAAAACAGGTAGGTAAAAAAGACTGCTGGTAAACAGCAGAGAAGCATTTGGAGATATGTAATGTACACAGCCAAACCTCTTCCCCTGAATTCTTTAGCTGTCAGAAATAAAGGCATTAACTCCATGACTTCACATGTAGGATTCCTACTCGTCTCCGATGATGAAAATGATTAAGAAATTGAGTTTTGCATATACAGAGATTTTTGGATAACTTTTCAGTGGGTTCAGCTAATAAGCTTTTTGCTTAGTTGAATTGTTGTCTTCATTCTGTCTTCTGTTTCTGTCTCTGGGACAATTCCATTGTTTAGTCAGGCTGATGTTACCAATCTGTGT
>VXAA01007254.1:262182-304486 GCA_013399115.1 Anseranas semipalmata
CAATATACTAGTGGGATTGTTGGAAGCCCTTCTGATATACTGCTGTCCCATTAATATATGTGCATATGACAGCTAAGATTTTGCCAAAGGGGAAAAAGTACTTATATGTGATCAAATGGTAGCAGTTTGAATAAAAAATGGTAGTCATTTATAAGGAACTGGAGGTGCTGCCTGTGACCTAAATTAATTTCTAGATTTATGACAAAATCCATCTTGATTTTACTAAAATCAAGCTTCCATGCTTTAGAAATTAGAATCACTGCTCCAAGACATTAATTTAAATTTTATTTGAAATAATTTATTCTTTCAATTAGACAGCTATAGTCTTTATTATACTACATGCCTACTTGCCTGCAATTGTTGCATAATCTGTAGTATTTTAATACAGCCTTTGAGTAATCTGCTTTGTATTTAATAATCAAATGCTACATACTCTGATAAAAACGTGTAATTGGCATTCTTTGGTATGACTCACTTGGCTAAAATCCTTGTTTAGATTCGGTTGGAAAGTGGGAGTTAATTTTTGTTTTAGCAGAAAAATTTAGTTGAAATGATGCCAAATAAAATTACAGTAATTTTGAACAACAGGGAAAAAATGTTCAGTGTGTTCTGTAGTTAAAGTATATAGAGTTTTATTTGTAATTGCATTCTTGGTTGTGTGTTCACTTTTATTGGAAGTAATTATGTTCATGCCTGACTTAGCTCCCTTTCCTTCCAGTTTTTCTAAACTGCTTTGGAAACAAAGTTTTGGGTGTTGGATTTTTCTTTTTTCTTTTTATTTTTTAACAAACTTATATAACTTTTTGGTATTGTACTTCAACACATATATGAAAATACAAAATTTTTGATTTGGATGAAGAGCCCTTGCTATAAATGTATACAATTTTTTTCCTCCAGTGCACACATTTCTTCATTTACGTCAAGCTTTATCAGAATAAATTCATTTTAAATATATCTGTACTTGAAGCACTTGCATTAATCATTGTCTCTACAGAGGTTTGATATTACAGTGTAACTTTAAAAGTACTAGTGTACAAATATAAGAAAAATAATTGTGCTTTGGATACATCTTTGATCCAGGCTTCAACTGAGTATCTTGAGAGGAAGGCTGTTGCTCTTTGGTTGTATGGCTAAGACCAACAGTGTCACCTGCAGGTGAATCAAGTAAATTTCTTAATTTTTTCAAGTGGAAATCTCAGACACAGAAGTTACTTATTGAAAATGGAAAGATCTGGCTGAATAACTTTCTAATGCATATTTTAAATCAATTTACTGCTTATTCTTGTTTTGAAATTAATTGCAAATATTTCATGATTACCTCAAATTATTTTTTTTTTAATAAGTGCTTGCTGAAAAAATCTTGAAATCATTCTTTAATATGTATAAAATATTTTATTGAGAATATTCTGCCCATTTACCACTTAAAATCAAGCAATACTGGAAATGTCTGTGATTTATGACACTAAAATTTGTTTGCTGTGTATATTTTTGTATAGGTGAAAATTAATTGTTTATTGATGGTTCATCTCCATTCTGGTAGAATATTGCACAAATGAATAATATGAAGTAAAATGTCAAAATTATTGCATTTAGATTAAAAAAATCAAATTAATATAAAGAACTTTGGTGTTACGTCTGTTGCATTTAAGTAGCAGATACAATAATCTAAGAGCAATGTTGTACCTATACAAATTAAAAATGTGTTTATGTAGAATGACATACAAATTGAATTGATGTTGAGAGGACTGCTGTTCTTCAGTCATTTTCTTAAGGCTTCAGCATCTTCCTCTCTGTGTTGCTAGGTTTGTAACTAATAGTAAGATAAAATTAAAAAAAAAAAAATTCACCTTTCTTGACTTTTGAATGACCAGGACCAACTGAATCAATTTCTGTCTTGACCTTAACATGAATGATTTTAGTTGTATTATTACAACGGAGTGATCATCCAGAGGCTAGTGAACTGCATGTCAGTTGCAGAATACTTGTAGTGCTTTAAGCTATATTGTGAATACTACTAATGTTATCAGAGGCTTCAGCAATCTTCGCCATCAGATGCCTGATGGTGGGAAGAAACAAGCCCAGTTGGAGCTGCTAAGTTTCTCTCCCAGTTCTTCAATGGAGTGCTGAAGCTCTTACAAGAAGTTGCCTTTGATCTTCCTGTTCCTTCTATGTCACTCAGGTAGGATATATATATATATATCACTCTTGGGGAGTCAGAGCATAGAAAGATTTAGCTTTGTGTAGACTATCCAGCGTTGGCTAGTCAGCTGTTAGTGTATAGAAACCTCAGCAGTAAGTGGTTACCTTATATGAGATCCAGCAGTATTTTAAGCCTGTTTCTTGAGTCTTTGTAGTTTGGGTTTGTACTGGTTTTAGATTGTATTTGCCACATAAGAAAATATTTTAAACAGGGTCAGCCAAAACCAAAGGTTACTTCTGCATGTCAAAGGCATAGTGCTAAGCACAAGATTTCTTCCACTTACTTGGTCTTGTTTGAGTACATTTCAGGCAGTCCATCTTAGTTGCCAAGTTGTTCCTGCTGCTACATCCCTCAAAACAGACATCTTTAATGTTATATTCATTTGGTAACCTTGGTATTGGGGAGGGGACTCCTAATATAGAAGAACATTTCAAAGACTTTTCATTCAGTTGTGTACTGATACGTAAATTGGATTGTAATAGTAGTAAGTGCAGATAGCTTAATGTGTTTGTCGTGCAGTATGATTTTTGAGATTTTACAGTTTCAGTCTTTTATGCAGAACATAGTCTTAGCTTAAAGTGCTTCAGAAAGTGCAATATGCACTTGTAAAGGTAAATATAATGTATTTATTATACTTATTTATAATAATTATACTTATATAATATATTATTATAATTATACTTATATAATTATTATACTTATTTGTAATAATTTTATTATTTATATTTATTTATTATTATTTATATTATTTTATTATACTATGTAAAGGTATTATACATGTGATTATTAAACTGTTATAGTGACTAGCAAAATGACCTGATGTTGAAAACTGATCAAATAGCATATTACTGCAATATTTTTACACTCCTTTGTAAACCACTTGATGAGGATATGATACTAATACAATAAGATACTTCAGTATTTTATGTCAAGATGGAGAACTCAAAGGCTTTCAGCCTCTAGGAGTCTCTAGCATTCTGTGAACTTGTTACTTCTAGCTGGTGCCTCCAAGATCAAGAGTGGTTCATACCAATGAGCAGGAAGTCAAGCAAAAGTGGCAGGAGGCTTGGAGAACAAAACACAAACATAAAAAGAAAGCATACAAAAGGTGGATGCGAGGACAGGTGACCTGGAAGGAAAGTAGTTGCTGTTAGAGTATGAAGAGACAGGGTTAGATAAGCCCCAAACCATCTTTGGTTAAGGGCATACAAGGTTAAGGGCAACAAGCAAGGCTTCTGTAGGTATATTATCACCAGCAAATGGAAGATGGGAAAACATGGGCCCGCTGCTAAATGGGGTAGGGGACTGGATGACAAAGGACATGTAAAAGGTTGAGGTACTTAATGCCTTCTTTGCTTTCAGGCTTTATTATTAGGACTGGCTTTCAGCAATCCCTAGCCCCTGAGACAAATGGGAAAGTCTAGAGAAGGAAAACTTAACACATGGTGGAAAACAGTCAGGTTAAGGAACATGCAAACCAACTGGGCATACGTAAGTCCATGGAATCTGATGAGATTCACCCGCAAGTCTCAAGGGAGCTGATTGAAGTCATTGTGAGGCTATTCTTAATTACCTTTGAAAGGTCCTGGTCCTCCTCTGTCATGGGAAGAGTGCACCCTCAGCAAATTTGCAGCTGATAGAAAACTGGGAGGAGTGGCTGACTGATCAGATGGCTATTTAGAGGGACTTTGAAAGGCTGGAGAAATGGACCAACAAAGATCTCATGAAGTTCTGCAAAGGTAAATGCCAAGTTCTGCACAGGAAAGGGAGATAATCCCATGCACCAATCCAGGGTGGGTGGGTAATCAACTGGAAAGCAGCTTCCCATAAAAGATCTGGAGGTTCAGGTGGACAAGTTGAACATGAGCCAGCAATGTCACCTTCAGCAAAGTCCAACAGCCTTCTGGACTGCATTTAGAAGAGTGTTGCCAGCAGCTTGAGGGAGGTCCTCTTCCCCTCTGCTTAGCCATGGTGAGACACATCTGGAGTGCTGGGCCCAGTTCTGGGCTCCTCTGTACAAGACAGACAGGGACATGAAGGAGTCCATCAAGAGGACATGAGGGTGATAAAAGAACAGGAATATTTGACATACAAGGAGAGGTAGAACAAGCTGGTGTCATTCAGTCTGGAGATGAGAAGGCTCGGAGATACGTGATCAGTGTGTATAAATACCTGATGGGTGGGTGCAAAAAGGACCGAGCCAGACCTCAGCAGTATCCAGGGAGAGAACAAGAGGCAATGGGCTCAAACTGTGATACAGGACATTCTATGTAAACATGAGATTATTTTTTTTCTTCCTGTGAGGGTGGTCAGCCACTGAAACAGTTGGTCTAGAGAGGTGGTGGAGTCTTCACCTTAGAGATACTCAAAATCCAACTGGACGTGGTCCTGAGCAGCCTGCTCTTGGTGACCCTGTTTTAAGCAAGGGGGGTGGACTGGAAGATCTCCAGAGGTGCCTTCTCACCTCATCCATCCTGTGATTCTGTGAACATCAAGATTAGTCCATTTTGGTGGAATTGCCTATGTGATATTTACTGCATGTATCAATACAATATCAGCAAGGAACTATTTTAGACACCATTTTGCCTGTTGAAGTGTTCCATATAGTTGTTCCTATTTAATGATGAAAGATGGTATTTGGTCAAACAAATTTCAGATTTTCTTTTCCAGTGGTGGAAGGCTAATAAGCAGTATGCTTGTCATATTTTTGTATGCAAAATTAAGTCTGAAAAATGATTAAAATACATTGTCTATATGTTAAATTCTAAAGTGCGATGAATCTTAATAAGTAAAAATAAATAATGCCTCAGTTGGAGTTCTTAATAACAAAGAATCTGAAACTGAAGTACTTCATGGTATGAACTAATTACTCATCTGCATATGAATAATTATATTAATTTATTAACAACACCAAATAAAATATCATTGTAGGGGGTTGTCTCTGGGGCTTTTTTTGGCATTGAGGATGCCGGTAAAACTTGTAGGAAGCTACTTGCAGAAATATATTTTTCAGTAGTGTCTATTATCATTAATATTTTATCTATGAAGAACTTGGAAGAATGATTTACTTTCGTTGGTTTTAATGGCCTTTTATAACTAAAAGGGTTCTGTGCAAAAGGAATCCACATCTATAAAATTACTAACTGCTTTGTGCTTCCAAATACTTTTTTAAGCACTGTAAATTTTACAGGATAAAAAAGCAGTCTTTTATAGTTAATGCAAATGATGCATTAAGTTAGACCCTTCTCCCAGAGTACAATTTAAAGGTACTCAGAAGTCCAATTATCTTTGATTTAGCTGTAAAAATTGCAGAATAACAGCTGTGCCTGCTGAGTGAATATTCCTCTGCAAAAAGATAGCTTATTTGAGTAGAGTTGAGGACAGGCTGCTGAGGAAATGTTTGCCTCTTTTGGCTCTTTTCAAATTTTACAGCTTCTGGTCAGTTGAAAATGCAAGTAAGTTACAAAACAGCGTCAAAACAATTTAGAATTTATATCCTCTAAGTTGTCATTTTGCATGTTCCAGCATATTTTGGGTTGTTTAGCATTTATTGTGACTATCTGTGGAACAAAAGAAAAAACACTTCAGACTTCAAATTAATACTTACAAATACTGCAGATAATCTTGCTATATTTGACTCCATCTAAAAGTACAGATTTTTCTATACTATGTTACAAAAATATTTTAAAGAATGTTTAATTCTAAAGAATCACTTAATATGCCTTCACATGCAATACCTCTATTGAAATACACTCCACTTCACTATAGAATTAAAGTATATTTAATATCAGAATGGAGTATATTATATATGTTGATATCATATTAAATTATTCATATAGAGTAGAATTAGAATATGTTATTTAGGATGCATATGTCATATATTTGTTTAGAATTGAAATTTGAAGGATGTTTTTTAATTGAAGTTTTGAGGACATTTGCCTTGATGTGAATGCATCATTAAGTGCAGTTATGTACACTAAGCTGATATCAGAAGTGTACAAAATAGGACAAGAATTAATCTAACCCGTCTTTTCGCCAAAATAGATGTGGTACTTATATTCCACCGTTGATAAATATTGGTCTAATATGCTTTCACAACATCCTGATCATAGAGCTTTTCTAAACTTCTGATGAATCTCCCTCAGGAGATTCACAATTTTTTATTTGTAATTCACAAAAATCTATTTTAAACATAAGTCGTACTCAAATTTTATTATCACTTTCCTTTTCTGAATGCCTGTCTTCCCCAGCCACTGCTGTTTGCTTTTTGAAGACTCTTGAAGTTGTAGTTGCCTGTGTTCAGTCATGATTATTTAGCCTAAGCATCAATTCATTTAAACTTTTCTTAAAGGTCATGCTTCGTTTACATTTAGTCATTCTCATTTTTCACTTCTGGACTCAGTTGGTTTGCTCTTCTTGGATTAAGATGCCCAAAATATAAAGTTTACTCCAAGATCGTTCTGTTGCTGCGCAGAGTGGAAGGTTTATTTAGCATGTCCAAATAACAGCATTTCGGTTTCATTTTTTGCACCAGCATAATATTCTTGGTTCACTTTCAGCCACATGTACTTTTTCTCTTTGTCCTGCCCAACTACTATCTTGCCAGTTGTTTTATATCCTGTATTTGTTCAGATTCCTAAGGGTCAGATTAATCGATTTTGGTTTTAGCCATCTATAAATTAGGCAACTAGTCTAAACTGTTTGCATAGACTTGTAAGGAGAACACTATAGAGAAAAGATTTCTAAGACTTTCATACTCAGATGTATTAAATGAACCAGCAAGAGGGAACCTGGACAGCAAGTATAGAAGGTGAATTTATAAATTAATGAGCAAGATAGGCAAGATGAATCTCATTCTCAGTTTAGAATCTTGAAATTTAATTACCATATTTCATCCATTAATGCATCTGTTCCTTTAAGTTATCAAGGCATTTTCAAATTCTTACTCTGAAATCCAATACATTTACAGCTCTGTGTGGCATAATATCAATTCAAAGTTTAGTGAGTATAATCTTTAGGATTACTCATGAAAAAATAAGCAATAGTATTGAGCTGGGTAAACTTCTGTGGAACTTCATTTGATAAGATCCTTCCATCACAATTGTGAAATGTTGGTATTTACTCTGAGTGTTTAAAAGATCCTGCTGAAATCCAAAGTGTATGCAAGTTTTTAGTTAGTGTAACTGGAGAATAAAAACCTATCAATCATACTGTAAGTTGTCGCAATCACCTTCAGCACTGGTTGCCATTAGTATTAGCGTATGTAATTTTTTGGAGTGTAGACCTGAAAACAAATTTCATGAAATAAAATTTGCATGAAAGCAAATTACTTGCTGTTTGGGTTGTGGTTGTGCAAACAGGTGTCACAAAATTGGCTCTTCGTGCGATATCTGTTTAACATCTGCATCTCAGCTGAACCAAGAAACATTTCTTCAGCTTACGCTTAGTATGCCTCTGAATCAGTGATTTGCATTGATCCACAAAAAAATGGTTTGGGGTTTAAAAAAAGGAAAGACTTTCTTCTTCTTGCATACAAATCTGTGAAAGAAAATAAAACTGTTGAGAGAAGAGTATGTTAAAAAGGATATTTGGAACCAAATGCCACTGTTGCAAACTGGTCTTTTTTTGACGTTATATTAGGTTAATCCAGATCTCAGGGTAATGCTTTACAGGAGCAGAACAGAGGGGTAAGGAACTGGTCAAGAATGACTGCTTCTTGGAGAACAGTTCCTCATAAGAAGTTATCTCTGCATTCCAGAGAATGAATAGATATTTGCTCACTTTTTTTTAGTGCCAGGTAAAGGACTCTTTCTCTCCCTGCTCTGGCTAATTTTTGAGTAATAAATAAATAAAAGGTTGTAATTATCCTAAAAAAAACTTCTTATATTTACAGTTAATAATGAGATATGCAAGACCATTGTGATGAGCCTTAAATGTATGCCTGTATAAATACATTGGAAAAAGTGATAGCTGAGATAGTCTTTTATCTTCACCTACTTAAAAATAACAACAACAACAACAAAAACCAACATTATTAAGTGTCTGGGGAACATCGGTCTAGTTCCAAAAAAATGTTCCTATACTTAGTTTTTCGCCATAAGTTATCCAGTAAGCAAGCTATCAATTTATCAACTTTAGCCAAAATATTGCTATAATGATATTTAAAAACATGTCTGTAGAGTGTTTTTGTGTATATTTTGTTGATATTTTACTATCTCTGTTCTATATGAAAGAGGGACTAGGGGAGAAGAAAATGCAAAATAACACGGAGAAGGCTTAATAACAAGCAGGCTGGAAGCAGTGTCTCCAGAGACAGGCACTTGCTGTAAGTTGTCAGATCTGATTAAGGGAGCTATTGGCATCAATCAGACCTGACAGTAGTATATCAGAGGTTAGTATAACTATAATTAGTGAGCTGATTAACAGCAAAGAGGGAAAAAAAGGGTAATGTTTTGGATCAAACTCCTTTAAAACATTTAGATCATTAAACTTGAAGGCTGAGTGGCTAATTACATGTTTTACAATATAAGAGCAAAATTTCGCAAAGCGTGCAAGCTGCTCTTCCTCATTTGTAACTATGGTTGTTAAAATAAGATTTGTACTGACTCTAAAAAGATGTTTGTTTTTTTTTTTTTTTTCCTAGAAAAAAATCTAGAGGGCGGATGCTCTTATATTACTTCTCAGTAAGAGCTATTGTGATCCTAATATATATTGTTTTCCATAGTTTCTTCTCAGATTAATGTAACTATTCCATGTGTAAAGTTTTATATTCTTTCATTAAAAATGTAAAAAACTTCATTGCTTTCACAGCAACAACAAAAAGGAATTCTTCTGACTCATCAGCACACTGGCTGGACTGGGTTTAATTCCATTTTATTTTGACTCTGTCAAAGTCCATTGTATTGAGGTTTAAAAGTAGTACTGGAACTTATACATGAATTTTGTAATCAGTGGGACATCTGGGATGGAGCTGAAAGCATAAAATTTTATATCTTATAAGCCTAAATCTATTATTTGAAACTCTCTGTGAAATTAACTGTACTACAAATAAAATAATATTGAAAAAAATCAGCTCAGGAGTACATGTGAGGTGTCATAAGTATCTTGCTCTGCTAAGTAGGTGTCCAGATACATAGTCAATCACTTGCCTTTTCATTAGATGGATTTGATGGGCTCTGTAAAGGAACAAAATCATTTGTAATTATATGAGTTCCTAGGATTAAGGTATAAAATAAAACATGTTGAACAAAGTTATGTTTCTTCAGTTAGAAATTAATTTGCCATTCTAATGAGTTCTAAGTGGCTGTTTAACAATTTTTGTTGTTCCCTTGTTGATTTCTAGACTTATTGTTGATTATTGATGTTAGCTTTGATGGCTTACTAATTGCTGCTGTTATGCATCAATATAAGCCACCTCTGTAAGTCTTTCTAACATGAAAAACTCAATCTTCTGTGCAGATATCTTTTGTAAGTGTAGCCTTACTACTGAATGTTTCAAAGATGCTCATATATATATGTATGTAATTCTGTGTTTCCATTACTTTAGAGCACAAATGCATGTTAAGTTTTGATATAACACTATCTATTCACCCGAATGAGCGCACTGCCCATCTGTGTATCTTTGTAGTGTAAGAAATCTGCTTTACTGGAGACATTACTCTGTTTTAACTATGTAAAATACTGCATCAGATGGTTGTCACTGCTTTATGAAAAGCAATATATTTATATTCATTATTTAGTACTTCCTACTTTCCTACCTCAAATTCTTATTTTGAATTGCTGCCCTCTGTTTCACTTTCTATGTGTTTATTCCACTCCCTGCCTGAGCTCTTGCTTGCATGAGGTTTTGTGAAATGCTTGAATAAATCATGCAGAGTATAAGTGCAATAAGAAGTAGGATAAAAACAGCATTATGAAAGTGACTTGCAGGCTGATGCCTTTGTAACATGTTTTGACAGAGTTTTGCTATGGAGAGTGCCAAAGTGGTAGTGTCCCTCATGGGGTGTGATACCGGGTATGTAATATTAAAATGTGAAAAGCTTGAAAGCATCACTGATGGGAAATATTTCCAGTTTGTACAAAGTCCCAGCATAACAGCTTTCTGTAGAGAACTGCAGAATATGATGCGTTCCAGTGTGAGGCTGGTCTGGGTGGAAGTGTATAACTGCATGCAATTTTCTGCATCTCCATTTGTGCACGAGTGAAGCTCTTGCAGTGAACGTTCTGCAAGGGCCCAGAAAAAACAACGTGATAAGTAGTTATACCATGAATAGAGTAAACTGTGTAGTATGCCCATGCCGCTTGGCCTAACGCTGTCAGAAGATGAGGAGTCCTGGCTGTGACTGAAGAGAGCATGCTGTAGGATCAGATGCATATTCTTTCAAGTGTGGTAAGGTGGCATTATAGATGTGTGTAAAGAAGTGGGAGAAGAGAGAAGACCAGTGGCAAGGTGAAAATGATAAAGATGAGGAAGCTATATTAACTGAAATCTACAGAAGTAGATCTTTGAAAGTGTGTCTATGAATATTGACAAAAAACATCAGTGGCTAGACCAGACTTCTATTGCTATCCATCTATGATGAATCATTGTGGTGGAGACAGACTTACTACAGACACTAACATAGCAGGAGGATGGTTCCATGCTTTCCCAAGCTTTTAGATCCTTAGACCTTTCATTTGGTTCATGCACCAGTCTTTTTCTGTAACTGTATCTACAAATGGAATGGGCCTTAAAATTGTTTGTCCTCCAACATCATCCAGGCATTTCTGAAAATACTGCTTTTTGTAGGTTTTCTGCTTTCCTGTATTTGGAATGATGCTTTGTTTCATCATATATAATTTCAATAAAAGAAATCTTTTTAATCTACAAGTGATGAAATAATTTCTAGTCATATCTAATTATTGCCTTATGCTGTTAAAAGGCAAATTTCTGAAATACATAGCATTCTTTTTCCAATGGAGATTATATCTTTCAGTTATTTCCAGGCTGTATTTTAGCTTTTTTTCAATCCCTTTACCTCTGCTTAGTTTTGGCTGTGGTACCTTCAGTCAGACTTTTTTGCTTTATCAACAAAATTAATAACTCCAGCATCACCAGTCTTTGCACAGGAGGTAGCCTTTGGAGTACATAGCTGCAGGCATCAGGTGATTTTTAAAATAAGGTTTGTTTTTCTTTTTCCTTTCCTGAGGATGCTGAAATAGTAAGAGGATTAATAGAAAGTGGTACAAAAGGTACAAAGAAATGCTAAGTAGCAGTTAATCTCAATGGTAGGTGTTTTCTCTGAAAAATTCCCCAGAAGATGTTTTCACCTCCTTCTAGGAAAACTTCTACATGCAGTTGCACACTAGCTTGCCATCTCTAACAGTTCTTGCCTGATGTTTGCATGATCCCATTAAAAGATAAAAATTAAAAATTTAAACATTTTAAGTTACCGTGATTCACGTGAAACACTTTATTAAAAGAATTACTGCTCATAACTCCTCTGTGAACACGGTTGCAGAAAAATTAAAACACAGAAGTGAATGCTAATCTGAAGATGAGTCAAGAGTTTGGGAGGTGGAGCAACCACTGTATTTGCTCAGGTGCAAGATCTTTTGGTCCTTCAAAACTTTGTACACCTTTTACCATCTTTGTTGCTTTTCTAATCAGAGCTTTTAATTCATCAATTCTGTTCAGGTTAGTTCTCTCGGATTATTTTACTAGGTAATTCTAGAACCTGTAAGATTATCAGTTCTTTATTTGGACTTAAAATCTAATGGTTGATACTGATTTAGTAGTTCTACAAAAGCCTTTACTCGTAGTCATTTTGTAAAAATTATTTTATTGAACAGCCCACTGGCAATAAGATCTGCTTTCTGAATGGGACTGATTATGACAAACTGTTGTCAATCTTGTGTTCCTACTGTTGTGAGAATGTTTCATGTTTATTGTCAGGAATGCCCATGTCTCTGCTGTAAGAAATTTGACAATTTCTTTATTTTGTAGTCATTTAATCATTTCATTCAAGTGTCTTGTATTTAAATAGTAGTTGAAATCTGTTTATGGTGGCCTGTAGGATGTTTACTCATCATAGTATGCAAATTTATATAAACTCATTGTCAGTCCCAAAATACAGGTTGTTCTGAGGTCTGATAATGAAAAAAAACTAAAATGAGAACATGTTTAAAATTTGCCATGCAAGCCTGCTTTACTAGTGATGCCTTACCTTCCAGAAGGGTTTGAACACGTCAGGTAGACTATTTTGAGAATCCACTTTTAAGATAACAGAACAGGGAACTGAATTTACTAATCTGATGATTCACAACCATTACCCTGTTTTTTGTAATCAGAATGGCATTTTGTCTAAAACAAATACAAACACCAGTCTTTGTTTCCTGTCACCCCAGTTGATGTTCAGCCTGAGATCCTAGTCAACTGGTTCTTCATACATTTTGGTTTGACAATATTTGACAGATAGGAAGAATAACCTAGAGTTTTTGTGTTTTCTAAGTGTTTATCAGAGTAATTAGGAAGTTTCCTGTATTTTTTTTTCTGAGTTTCAATTGTATGCATGAAAGGGACAAAAGGTCAGACAAGTGGCAGATGTACGTGGAGGCTGAAATAGCTAAAAGAGGGAAATTGTTCTTGAAAATGGTCTTGAAGAACTTAAAAGCAGTGAATTTTTTAGTATGGGAAATTGTAGCTAACTATTTTATGTAGTTTGTTCTGAAATATTTTCATGTTTGGATTGGACCTGTGGGAGTGTGAATCTGGGGGTATTAACGTAGTTTTACTAGCCTTGGGGAGGGTGTGGAAATTACTCAGACAAAAATCAGATGTAAGAAAATACAAAAATAAGATGTAATCTTATTTAAGATTACTCTGTAATAAGATGTACAAAAATAAGATGTAATACAAAAATCAGATGTAATCACATGTAAGATGCGTTTGGGAGAACTTAAAGAAGCAAGTGAAAAACTTAAAAGGATTGCAAGTAAGCTATTGAAAAAGTAAACCTGCAGGCTGCGCCAGCTGTTAGGAATTAATGGAAGATCATTTCCTCTCTATGAGACCATAGGCCTTTTCAGACTAAGAAAAAAAAAAAAACAGCAGCACCAAACCCCAGCATTTTACAAAATGTTGATCTTCTGAAACTATGGTATGAAAACATAACTTCCTTTTATCATGAAGTCTGGCTTCTAAGGGGACTGAAGAGAAACTGCCAAAAATAGTTAGCAAATCCTACAATTACAGAAAAATGCATTTTCATACCCACTTGAAACTGTTTGTCAATTGAGGTTGAATATACCAGCTAGTATTGTCCCTCTTCATTTTTCAAAGTGAAATAATTTAACTTTTTTGTTTGAGTTATTACCTGAATGTTATGTAAAGCAATATAGGGATACATCAAATTACCTTGAACCTAAAAGAAATCATTTTAAGTTGACAGCTTTTTTTTTTTTAAACATTGTCTTTTTTTTTTTTTTATATAAAAGTAAAATGAGTTACAGTTCTCACCTAAGAAGGAGACTCTTCTTTGTTAAGAAATTTTACTATTCCATGTTTTTCTGGGTAGAAAAATTCGGTATGGAATAGTTATAAATGATAATCTAAAAAGCATTGGAAAAGGAGGCTTACATGCACAGAGAGAAATTTAAGTTGACAGCAAAAATATTGACAGTTACCCTATTTCTATTCAGCCATACCCTAATAAAAAAATAAAAATAAAAAAAAACAGATTGAAATGTCTTGCATGAGTTCCAGTTCATTAAACAAATGCGACAGTTTATTTTCCAGCTATTTCAGTATTGAAAGAGGTGAAGTGGTGAAATAGCAATATAAATGAACACACTTCTCGGTGTGCTGATAACTGAAGTCGAAGTATAAAAAAAGAATATATTAAAAAGATATTTCAAGGTTTAGTTACTGTTTTCTTTCTCAGCCTCAAAACAGAAAGTTGAATCCTTTTGCTGAATCTAAGTTTTGAGTTTATAACTTTGTGGATGAAATACGTTATTTCTGAAAATTAATTATAAAAATAAATGCCACCACAGCATTTAAAAGTAATTATGAGATAGATCGTAATACTGCTTTGTTTATTATTTTAATTGAAAAAATAATCTGTAACTTTGTTAACATTTGCTGGTAGTCAACATTTTCTTTTAGCTGATATTTTTAATTAGCACCTTACATTTGATTTCAATTTACAGTTTGAGACTACAAAGCTGATTTGTTTGGATTTTTTTTTTTGGAGGATTTTCTTTCTCAACTATAATTTCTATCTGCAAAATAAATACAAGAAGCAATCTTATTTTTCTGGCAAGATATTCTCTGGAGATCTCTGGTCTTACTAAATGAGACAGTATATCACGTATAGCTTTTAATTCAGGTCATTACTTTGCATAACATTGCTGTTTTAAAATAAGATCAAAGTAAAAGAGCTTTATAATGAATATTTAGTCATCACTCAGAAACAGAAAAATTAATGATACCAATTTAAATATATGTTCTGATAACATGACTGGCATAAAAAAACTGATCTCAACATTGCCAATTTAGCTTTAGCAAATTATCTAAGTAGCTTGCATTTGTAGTATTTCACACCTTAAAGTCTTAATATGCATTGCTAAATATATTTCCTCACTGTTTGCTAATTAATGTTCTGTGGAAGTACAGCTGCTAATTTTTTGTGGTTGACATGGCTCATTTTAAAGTGATAACAGTTGCATCTGTAGTAGTGTTACAATTCAGTTCATAAATTATGGTCATACATTTTTACACCTACTATTTTGTAGGAGTGCAAGCATTTGAAAAATCTGTATTTGCTAGCAAAATGCATGCCATATTGTCTTAAGGAAACAAATACCTCCACACACTCAGTGATATGGCTTAGACTTTCTTGCATTAACTTTTAAATATTGCAGGACAGGAACATCTTTTTGGATAACATCACAAAGAAAGTGTCTTCAGGAGTGGTTCTTGATAATTAGTACCAACTAAGATTCTGAAAGTGAAATAATTGGACTGGCACAATATTGTGAGGCACTGCAGGGAAAAATACTTCTCTCAGGAGAATTAATAAATATCAGAGTATGTCTTGTGAAGAAAAGAGTATTAATACATGCATGTGTTTTATAAAATGTGTTTTTTCTAATATTCTAAAACAAACATTGTTGGACAAAGTTATTTCTAGTCTTCTAAAAACAAAATGAGTATCTTTCATATGAAAAAAGGCTGAGAGAGCTGGACTGTGTAGCACAGAGAAGAGAAGGCATAGGGGCGATCTCCCCACAGTGTATATAAATACCTGAAGGGAGGATGTGATGAGGCCAGAGCCAGGTTCTTTTCTGTGGTGCCAGGGCGAGAGGCAATGGGCACAAACTGGAGCACAGGAGGCTCCCTCTGAACATCAGGCAGCACTTCTGTACTGTGCGGGTGGCTGAGCACTGGCACAGGTTGCCCAGAGAGGCTGTGGAGTCTCCATCCTTGGAGATCTTCAAAAGCCACCTGGACATGGTCCTGGGCAACCAGCTCTGAGTCGGACAAGATGGACAAGATGTCCTCCAGTGGTCCTTTCCCACTTCAACCATCACAGTGGTTAGCTATTAATATTATTCTGATGGTACTTTCAATAATTGAATGTTAAGATGGGAAGAAATGATCTTTTTCAGATTTGGACTAGCAATTTTCATTAGAGGTTTTGTAAGTCACCGTTAGCTTTCTGTCTCCTTTTCCTAGTCAGGGCCTTGAAGCATTATTCAAAATTGCCCAGTGTTTCTGTGGGAGGTCTTAGGTGTTGCTTGTGCTGTGATTAGATAGGAATATTTTACCACAAACAGTTTTTAGTGGGACTTGCACATTAAATGTCTGACATGATTATATAAGGAGTTGATTCTGGACAGATGTTTGATTGTTCTAATGTAGAAAATGTATACAAATGGTGAACATTAGCCTGAAGTTATTAGGTGATATTTCCATATGTTTTTCCACACTGAAGCCTACTAATTTCATGTCCAGCACATGTAGATTCAGGAAACCTCTAATATACAAAGTAGGTAAAACTTAATGTAGCTTTATTAACTTCTACATTGCATTTACTCTGCTGGATATTAAAACACTGTTTTTTTATAAAGTTGAATTTGGATTTTTCTTGGTATATGCTTAATATTTCTTTTTCCTGCTCTAATAGATGCTTGTGACTACTCCAGAGAAATGGGATGTGGTGACAAGAAAAAGCGTTGGTGATGTAGCCCTCTCTCAGCTGGTAAAACTCTTGATTCTTGATGAAGTTCATCTGTTGCATGAAGACAGAGGACCAGTACTGGAAAGTATAGTAGCACGTACTTTACGCCAGGTAAGAGCAAAAAAAAAAAAAATCTTAAAAAGAATTTTATTTTATTCAAGAATAGATAGATTTCAGTGTAAAAGGAGAAATAGTTGGACAATGAAATCAAAATGTTTAGGTGGCATACAATATATTTTATAGCTATTCTGTACTAAGCATGAATAAAAATGTGTCTTCTACCTTCTCTTCTTTATTATATCAAATGTCAGATTCCTAGGATGCATAATTTATTACAGAGCTGTTTCTTTACTTAATATTCAATTATTTACTGTATGAGTGACACTAAACTGGAGTATTTTTAAACAGATAATAATCAGGATAATGTTTAACATAACCAATATTGAAAGTATTTTCTTACCAGCAATGCTGATATTTATTAGCAGTTTTCCTAGAAGAAAAAATTTTTAAAGGAATCTAGGTAAAACTTTCAGCACTGTTAGAAAAATGCTAAGTAATTTGTATTTTAGCATAACTAGTCTTTCTTTTTTTACCTCATGCTTTAGCACTACTTTCTAAATACCAAGATTTGAAATGGCAGAAGCAGAAAATGATGAATGTGTTGTTTTTTTCTTAAACCTTGTGCGAAAGAAGGATTTGCAGTTATGCCATGAAGATTGGACTCAGTGGCTAGGCATGCATTTACAAGAAAAATGAAAAGTGGAATTTAGAGATGAATAAAAGGGATAGAATTGGAATAAGTAAATCACAGATTTGCAGAATAGTTTGAGTTGGAAGGGACCTTGAAATATTACATACTTCCAACCACTTGCCATGGGCAGGGACACCTCCCACTAGACCAGGTTGCTCAGGACCCCATCCAGCCTGGCCTTGAACACTTCCAGGGATGGGGGCTTCAACAGCTTCTCTGGGCAACCTGTTCCAGTGCCTCACCACCCTCATAGTGAATTTCTTCTTTATATCTAATCTAAATCTTTTTAAAGATTTAACAGTTTAAGATGTTAAGTTAAGATGTAACAGTTTTAAAGATTTAACAGTTTAAAACTGTTACCCCTTGTCCTATCACTATACTCCCTGACAAAGAGTCCCTCCCCAGCTTTCTTGTGGGCCCCCTTTAGGTACTGGAAGGCTGCTATAAGGTCTGCCTGGAGCCTTCTCTTGTCTAGGCTGAACAACCCCAACTCCCTCAGCCTGCCTTCATAGGAGAGGTGCTCAAGCCCTCTGATCATCCTTGTGGCTCTCCTCTGGACCTCCTCCAACAGGTCCATGTCCTTCTTGTGCTGGGGGCCCCAGAGCTGAACGCAGTGCTCCAGGTGGGGTCTCACGAGGGCAGAGTAGAGGGGGGAATCAACTCCCTCAATCTGCTGACCACACTTCTTTTGATGCAGTCCAGGATGCGATTGGCTTTCTGGGCTTCAAGCACACATTGCTGGCTCACATGAAGCTTTTCCACCAGTACCCCCAGCGTATTGGTAAGGAGAGGGTGGAGTGGCATTCTTTTTGTTTTTGTCCAAAAAGTGTATTATGCAAGAGTATATCCATACAAAGAATCTGTAACAAGTTAAAGATAAACACAATTGGCGTTGTTATGGCTTTGTTAGCAAGCATGTTAAATGTTTAAAACCTCTTAGCTTTCAAGATGCTTTTTTTCTTGGTAAAGCTACACTAACTTTGTTAAGGTCCTCAAATAGGGTTCCTTGCATGCTTTCTGAGTCATCTGATTCCACCTCCTGTAAGAACTGCATAAAATTAATGTCTGCTGTGATCTAGCACAGTAAGTGTAAAGTTCTTATATAAAAAACAACTTAAGTGATAACTCTTTAGAAGAAACTAAACTGTGAAATAATTTCTTTATGGACAGTAAGGCTCTGTAAAGTTTTTGCTTCAAGGGCACGAAAGCTTAATCCATCTGATATTTTATTTTCTTTCTTAAATGGATTTGATTACCTTGTTTTCCTTAGGTGTCTTTAAAGTAAAGCATCTCAGCTTTTAACAGTGACCATGACGGTCACTGTCAGATTGCAAGACACATTTTATTTTATTTTTTAATGTGAAGTTTTATAAGACTTGTAAGGCAGGTTTCAGCTGTCTGAAATAGATGTCTAGAGCTATTTTATCTGCCCTGACTTATGCAGGTTGGCCTCCTGCTTCGGCTTCATTTGGACACAAATCTCCTGTAGATCCTTCCCTTTTGTGTCTGTCAAGCCTGTGCAGATATCTTAAGGAATATGAAATGATCTGAGGCAATTATGTCTTGGGTACTGAATCCTACCCTTAGTGCATTTATTGTAATGTAGCAGTATCTTGGTTCAACACTCATTTAAAAAATAGCTCTCTGGGGTGCTTTAATCTTCTAGGATTTCAAGGTTTGTTTTACCTACCAGGTTGGAGTTTAATTCATCTGGAATTGGAGCTACTCATTTGTAGCCCTTTCTTAAGTGAAACAGTTGGGAAGAAAAACAAAACCTGAATCTTGATATTAGCTATCTCACCACCTTTCTGAATAGCTTATTTATTCTAAATTGATAAGAAAGTCAATGATGAAGATCACTATGAATCTTTACAAGAAAATTTTTGAAAGTAGGTAGTTGAAGAGATGGAAAATTTACAGTATACAAGTACACTAAAGAAAAACAGTTAAACAAAAACCAAAACTATTTGTAGAAGTATTCAGAGCTGTGCAGCAGGAAACTATTCCAAACAAAAATATTCTGAATTACAAGCCTCTAAGAGAGCTTGAGGACAAAGAAACAGGTGTTTCATACAAGTGTTTTACCTTTTTAATATGGAAACAAGGAAATAATCAGAGACTTGGTCTAAAAAATGTTTTACTGTAACATCTGAGCTTGGAAGCATAGCTCCATGAAGTTTACAGTATACAACCATAACTAATTAGGAAATTATTAGAACTTCTACTAGGCGACTAAAACGATAATGTGAATTTTCTGATTACAGAAGCATTTCACTGGAGTTCAGTGCAAATACTAGTACAGGTGTTTTAAGTATAACAATGTCACACCTAATAAAGTTTTAATGATGTTTTGCAAAGTAACAATGTTTGATTACATTTCTTTGGTACTGTTCCCTGCTCATAGTTCTGTTTTGTGCATTTTGATACAAATTGATAAATGTCCCTGGAGCGGGAACTAAGCCCAGGATATTTAGCCCATCCCTGCAGAATGTCCTTCTGACTTTGGTGATTGTATATAAAATATTAAGCTCCTCTCCAGCCCTCCTGAAAGTAGTTCTAGAACATTTATTGTTGGTAACTGTAGAAACATCATGCTTATTCAGTACTCATGCACACAGGAGGTAAGAATAAGGAGGTAAGTTCTTAAATAAATAAATTGACTACATCAATCCTTAGGATCCTAAAAATATCCTTATGTCAATTACACCACTGCAGTAATTGCTGAAATCAATTACTTGATTTGTGTACTGGTTTAAGGCATCAGAACTATTGACTAGTTTTTCATAATTTGTAGTGGAGGAATTCAGAAAGTGATTAAACAAGTTATTCAAAGAAAAATCCATTATAGATTATTAGTCAATAGATTGGACTAGGGGCTATAACGGGGGGCTATGCTAGCAGGTATCACTGACATTTTCCCTGTTTCTATGCTGTTAGTAGAACATCCCCTTTTGGCCACTGTGGGAGACAGCGTGTTGGAATAGTTGGATATTTGGTTTGACCTGGAACAGTCATTCTCTTTTATAAATTCTAGGAGAGAATTGCGATAAATTCCTTTGAATACTACTTCAGTCTTATTAATAAATCACTAATAGCTATTCTAAAAATGTTGTGTACCTATAGTTTCATCTGGATCATACTTCCCTAGCTTGTATGTGAGACAATGTTATGATTCCTATGAATGTTGGGATCTATCTAAAATGTACTGCTTTTTACATTTTGCAGTGCTTGTTCTCCTGTCTTACAAGACAATGAAACATCTCTTTTAGTTTTCATATGGAGTATCCAAAGGTTGTTTTACTTAGATTGTGGATAATAGAAAAATAGACAGTGTATTTTTTTTTTATTTTCAGTCTTTTTAAGAATCAGGCCTAATGTGATCCTCGGGTATCGGTGTGCCAGAAAATAATGTTTTGAGATCTGTATTCATATACAAACACAGCCATGCAAATACATTCTTAAAACAGGAACATCCTGATGCATTAGCAGGTCTGTCCTAATTTGCACCTCAAAATTTTTGAATTACGATTGTACATTCTTCCAGATGAACACTGAGTCACACCACTTACTGTAAGAGTTTAACATGTTCATTTTAACTTATGGCATTTTTTTTTTTAGAATCAGCTTTTTTAAAAACCTGGAAGGACTATATATATTGGAAATTTTGGCAGTCTTACTCATAGCAGGGTGAACAGCATATTCGTGCATGTTTGCACTTTTCAAATTTTCGAGAATGTTTTTGTAAGTGATTTAAATTGACTTTGCTAAACATTTTGGTGGGAAAATTGCTTTGAGCTCTGTTACATATTGCAGGTATAACATCAAACAACTTCTTTGAATCCAATTTATAGCTTTGATGTTTAAAGTTTTAGTCTAGAGCATACCACAGATGTAAAAATGAAATGCTTAAACTTTTTAATCAAAATTTCCACAGTTCTGTAATATCTACTAAGCATATTAGTTTAAAGAAAAAATGAACTGCACGACACTGAATTCTTTTGTCATAATTATTCAGAGATGCCTGTAACTTCTTTGCTGCTTATGAGAAAAAAAAGCATACTTGAATATGTGAGTTTCAATACCTTTTCTCAACTCTGTGAATCATAAATTAAATAAAAGAAAATCCATATGTTTTCTCTAATGGTAGCTGGCTGTAGTTCATAAAAGTGTTTTGGGGGACTAGAATGCATCAGTAAATAATGGCATTGGCATTTGTTTGGTTCTTCACATTTAGAGTGACTGCTTTATTCTTTTGTCCCTTTGATGTTCCTTCTTCATGCCAATCAAGTTTCTCAGGATCTTCTATGACAGGATAAGAGAAACAAGCTTACCAAAACCTTGTACTATAATGTTTTGGTTTCCACTTAGTGTTGTGGGGCTTTTTTTGCTAAACTTTCTTATGTTTGCCACTGATTTTAAAACATGTCAACAAAGTTGGGTATAGAAATTCTGTTAGTTTTGGTTGTGGCACATACGGAGGTCGAGCATCTTCCCGCTATTCAGTTCTGTTGTTTTAAGAATTGCATGTACCTTATTTGCTGCACACATCATCTTTGGAGCTTGCATTCAGATGCTTGTTCATTAAGTCCTCAGACAGACACTTTAACAGTTGCTGCAGGATTCACTTGTTGCTATAAGAATGATTCCAGAGAATAGTTTCTCATTTTACAGCTGTGGCCTCCTTTAGAGTGTGATAAATCAAGAGAAATTTAATTTGGATGGGACCAACAACCTAGATTTACTTGTATGGCTGACACACATATCAGTTATATTAATTCTGCCAATCACCTCTTACTCTTGTCACCGGTTATTTGTTTATTTACTGCATATCATGGATAAAATTATTGAATAGAGTTGGGCGTAGAAAGCAATTAGAGGTATCCCTTTTTAATTGCTGTTTTTCAGTGATAAATTCTTTTTAAAAAACTGTCAGTTCATCAGCTTGTCATAAAATTTTTGCCTGACATAATTCTAGTTCTATCTTGTTACCTTTTCTGGCAAACTTGTAGCTGTGTAAAAATGACTTTTTAAAAACAATATATTTTTTAAAAATAAAACCTAATCTCCGTTTGTTTGGAAATTGTTGCTTATCAGATATTTGACAATCTTCAGAAGCTTTTCTAATACTTTGTATGGAAGTGGTCAGGCAGTCATTCTGCATGTCATTTTTTATGATTGATATTTGAACATTTTTCCATTTTCCTGGTATATCCACAGAGTTTAACAGATAATTGTGATTGTCATGCTCTCTGATAATACAGTAAAGCAGTTAAACTCATTTGTAGAAGATTTCATATTACTTTTTTGTTTCTGTTTGGGGAAAAAAACAGTAAGCATCGTATGAAGAGACATTTTGTCTTTTAAGAAAAACTGACATGGCACTGTGCAGGGCATAGAAATGTCTTAATAGGTATGTTCAAAGTGTAATTTCTTCAGGCAAAGTATTTCATACTTAATATTTAGCCAAGGTAAAAAAATACGGCTTCTAATAGTGCCGTCTGCATGGTTACATTTTTTTCTGTATCTCTAGATTTTTAAATATGTTCTAAGTGGAGGACTGGGATCACAGTATTCTCAGGGTTCACTGGAAGCAGAGTAACTCATTTATAAAATTACTTAACTAGATGGTTGCCTAGTAACATGTATTCTGTGCAGAGTTGTAGATAATGTCCTATGCAGAATCTTCAAAACAGTATTAATAGTTGCTGTTTTACTATGCGCTTTTGATTTTGTAATTTTAGCATGTTTATTTTACTGGTTTTTCCATTTTTTTCGTTTTCCTAAAACTTGGAAATTACCACCTATGTGGACCGATTGACAACTTTTTAATAGTTTCATTAAACAGTGAACAAGAAATCAGTAGAAAAGTAAACACTGGTGAAACATTCTAATGAACTTCCTTGTTAGTCATTCTGAAGTGCCTTTAATTCTTTTGTTTGAAATTTCCTATGAGAATCCCCACCCCCCCTTGTGTTTTTTAATTTTTTGGATAATGTGAAAATCATAGATCTTGTAAAAGGCTGAGACTTAGAGGCATCTCTAAGGGTGGTATCTTACTAATAACTAATGTGTATCCCGTACCCAGTACTTCATTCTTACCAGTGTCAGGCAGGGAACTCAGCAACCTAAATTATAAATTAATCTTCTTGCACATCTAGACTAAACACTAAGAAATGGTTGTGTCTAGCTTTTTGTGCATCTCATCTTCAGTGGATGTCTGAAGGGCATAGAAACTGACTTTTAGAGTGTATTGAAGTGATTCTGGGTCATCCAAATATCAGATTAATTTCTAACCAGTGGACAATTCTTCAAAGATTAGAATATGTAAACTTGTCTGCTTCACTCCGTTCTGTTCTCAAGTTGAACAATCAGGGATATGCTTTCCAGCTTGATTGTAATTAATTCTGTGAATGTGATATTTTAATACATGGAAAGGGGAAGATTGCCAAGATCACAAGTTCAGGAAAAATTTTAGAAGTCAGATAAGAGTATCTCTGTGCATACTCTATATGCTCGCAGGTGGTGGCTGTAATGTAATGAGATGATGTGCAAATCTAGGAGGAAAGGGATCCTGCTGTGATCAATCTACAGTCCAGAAAGGCACTTCCCATACTTAATCCTTTATCATTTCCAGTGTAAACTCAGATGATGTTAGAGTGTGGAAATGGATAGTGGATAGATAGCTGTATCTTCTGTTTATTTTTTCTGTATACATGGAATTTCATGGTGCGATAATAGCATTTTGCAAATGTGTATGGTGAACATGCTGTCAGTTCTCCACGTGCCACTGTGAATGCTTCTGAATTAGATATACTAATTAGATATGTCAATTAAATGTGGTTATGGCAATTTTATTTCTTCCTTTAAGTGTAATATCAAATCAATAAAATACAGTAAAGCTTTCAAGGAACATAATGTGCAAACACTGTGACAGTTCAGTTTTCCAAAGAAAGCCTTGTAAATTCTAATTGGTGCTTACACATTTTTTCTAAGATAATTAAGCACATATGATGACTAAAACATTTGAAATTGTGTGCCAGTTGTGAAGGAAACACTAACACTTAGCGGAATACCACCAGCCAGTGATAGGGAATGTAAACACAAAACTTCATCATCCAAAATGGTTTTTCAGTAACTTTTACTGCAATTTCGGGAAACCACTGTCTTACATATTAAGCACACTCTGTAACTGGGGCTTCTAGGACCGAATAAGTGGTCCGGCACATGAAAAATACTAGTGTTTGAATAGACTATATTTACAAAGTGTCCTCTTGCACTTTGTACATGCACACACAAGATAAACAAAGCATTTTAATACATGCTCTTACAGGAGAAGTCTGAAAAGTAGTTGGAAAATGTATGCACAGAGCTCTGTGTTCTGAAAATCTGTTAGAATTCTAAAAGCCATTATGAAAAATAAAGTCTCTGCAGTGCTAGGATAGATGAATTATAGGTAAGTAATTGAGACTCACTTACAATCACAGAGTAAAATGCAAAGATAAACCATATGTTATAGTTGCAGATTCAGGTAATTTTGTTTTCTTGACTTTTAAGTTTAACACAGTTTTGGTCACTGCTATTTGTGTATATTGCCATGTATAAAATAAAGAAAACTCAACCTGTGTATGTACATGAGGATATACAGTCGCATAGAGTTCTAGTTTACAGTTTCTATATCATGAGCATAAAATATTTGGGAAAAACGTTAAGGTACATTTTAGCTTTTAGGATAAACATACCTTGTCTTGCTTGCTTCTTGATTTTTTTTAATGTTAATTATTAATATTTTGTCTTTCTAAGTGGATATAGAAGAAGAAGGCAAAAAAATAAAGAGTTTTTTGGATGGCCTTGACAGAAATTAAAGAAATTGATGGAATGATTTAGAGGACTTTTATTGCACTTTGGAGCACTGAGTTACAGTCTTGCTTTTAATGAATCTTCTGTGATTATTTTCTGAATCTCTGAGTCTCTAACAGTGCTGCTTCAACTTGAGAGTCGTATAAGAAATACTTGAAGATGGGAATTTCATACAGAAATTTGGCATTAATGAGGCAAGATTTTTTATTTATTTATTTTTTTGAGCAAAGTGTCCTTTTTAGAGTTTCTTAGAGTTAGTATTTTTAAATGATGACAATTCAGGCTGGCAGTTCTGAAACACTTTGGCAACTCTGTTTGATTTCTTACATATCACTTCAAGAACTGCTTCTTTCACCTCCTTTAGATACTCAGTCTCACTTTGTTTCAGGCATATTTGGCAGTGGTTATCTTTAAATAGTGACCTCTTTTAATAATTAAAGACATAAACTTACCTAACCCTGAAAAAAAAACTTGCAAACCTAACCAAATACTGTGAAACAAATAATGATTGTTATCAGGCTTCCGCTTTGCTTTCCATTTGCTTTCCATTATACACTATTGGAAATAAAAAGCTCAATGTTCCTCACCAAAGGATACTGAGAAATTGCTGCAAATAGAAACATTATATGTTACTGGGGAGTTTATAGCGGAACAGCACCTAATTTCATTTTGAATATATTTCCTTAAAGCTTGAAATTAGCTTATTAATAATCTTTATAGTAACATCTTGTTAGTTTTCATATTTAAATAGAGCAAAATACATTGTTACCTGATTTCTTTATCATTCTGATTTGATTTTTGTGGCTTAACATAAATAGAAAAATAATTGTCCAAATAATTTGCAAATTTTAGACTTATCAAAAAGATATGCAGGCATTATATATGTAGGCATAAATATATGTACAGGTATAATATAAAATATACTTTGTTTACAAGTGTGTTATACCTATTAGTAATTTTAATTGTTCTTGCTTGTGTTAACTGCTGCAGTTTTCAGGTGCAGTTAGAATTCAGGGTTCTCATCAGTCATCATCTCACCACAGCACAGGGCCAGCTGCCAGATCAGTGAAGTTAAGTGGTTTCTATTTACAAGGGTTTTGAAAGTGAAACGTCTCAGTAAACTGTAACTGTTCTTTAGATGTTGTTTATATTTTGAAAGAAAACTTTGAACAGTTAATTGCTGTAAAAATTCATAATTCCATGGTTATTATTTGCAGAGTTCTTGTTAATTGCTTAAATACTGGAAATGATTTCCTACCTTCTGATGGAACTGCGCACATTTTTCAGGCTCTTAGGAGATTTGAAATATATTAAATTTAGCAAAATCAGATCATGCTTTGTAGATTGAGGCTCAGCCCCAAAACTGGATGATTGAGGTTTACTGTAGCCTATAGGTCATCAGGTAATCCAGCTGTAAAAATGTATATAAGAAATTATATTCTAGAAATGCTTCTTTGTTAATGAACTTACTTATTTGCACTCTTGAAGCTGGGTGCTGCTTTTGTTCCCTGCAGATGTAAGACTTCTGAAAATGAAATCTCTCATGTGCCCAAGTTGTCTCACAATTTGAGTTTACATTTAAGACTTTGTTGTACATGAACTTTCCTTTGCAAAGCTGCTCTTTTGTGTAAGTGCAGAAGTGTTGGTCAGTCAGCAGGTTTTCTGTGGTGTTTAGTTGGTTGTGTCCACTGTCTGAGCGTCCAAATTTTTGCTATGTAATATGTCCATTATCAGCAACATAGTGGTTTACTTTGCTTGATATCTGTAGAGTTGGAGAGGTGGGGAGGGGATGGCTTCTTTTGGGTTTTGGTTTATGATTTTCATATACCTGCTATTCCCCAGATCTGTATTATGGTATCATGTGTTTTATCTTCCTTAAGAATGTCCTTCATATACTTTTTAATCATCTTTTTTGAAATCTACTTGTTCTTCTGTTTTAATTGCAACATGGGACTTCCTTTCACTTTAACTTGAACATTGTAGTCATTCAAAACCTGTATCTAAGTAAAGCTTCATAGTGTTTTGAACAGGACTTACCAGGTAGACAATACCAGCCTTACTCATCATAAGACATTCATGCATTTGAGACAAGTTGAGAACCTTGTATGTGGCTTCAGTTATACTGTACAAAAAGTCTTTTGATGAAAATTACTGTGAACTTTGTGCCTAAATAATTACACTAGTAAGCTGTGAGCACAGCTCTTAATATTCTAGAAGGAAATGGGAAAATTCCTGCATTCTTTCCTCATTCAAATCTTTTGGTTGCTTTCATTCTTTTTGAAAATTATCTGGAATATCTGCAATATGCAAGCTTTTATATGGAACAGAGTATTTCAATTCTGTCTGTTACCAAATTGGAAGGTGTGTAATACAAACATTTGAAAAAAAAAATGCTAGAAAAAATGTCTGTTAGTGACTATTTGGTATCTTCAGCTCTACAGAAGCACTGATGTATTCTGCAGAAATGCAGATAGTGATGAACTGGAATAGATTGCCTAAGAGAGTTGTGGAAAAGTCTGTGCAAAAGACAAGATTGAGGAACGACACAAAATACATTGTTCTTTCTTTCAGAAGTGTGTGAATTCAACTAAGGAAGAAATGATGCCAAATTATCTGTCCTAGTTTTGCTTGTAAATTGTACAATCCCTTCTTAACAAAGCCAGTTTTACTATTCTTGTTCCTCCATGTCAGTTAACGACTACTAACTTTTTGCAGGGCAAAAGTACAGTAAAAGAGATGAATAAGCAAGATTTGATGGAACTGCAGAGTGCTCTGGTTTCTTCAGTACAGGATAATCACTAGCTCATATCTGTTGTTCACCTTTTGTATTTTGTAAATGCTTTTTCCCTGTTATTATTTTATAAGGTATGCTTTAGAACTCTTACTATGCTTGATTTCTTGGTTTATAACACTTGGATCATTTACAGGTTTTCTGTTTTTTTAATAGGTTGAATCCACACAAAGTATGATTAGGATTTTGGGTCTTTCAGCTACATTACCCAATTATCTTGATGTTGCTACATTCCTACATGTCAATCCCTACATTGGACTATTCTACTTTGATGGCCGTTTCCGACCTGTACCACTGGGACAAACCTTTATAGGAATTAAGACGACCAATAAGGTAAAGAATCATAAAAGCCAGCGAAAAGGTTGCTCTTTATTTTGATCATACTTCACCTATGTATGTGTAGGGGGTACTGTTTTTTTGTGCTACAGCTGTTTTCTGAAGCATATTCTGTACAAAGATACACATATTTGAGAGATGCTTAAAGAATCCTGTTCCTTCAGTTTGCAGTCCTTGTAAATAGGCCTTATTGTAGCTGGATACAATGGTATCTAGCTTTGCATTGCTTCCACTTCACTAATAAATTTTTCCTTGATTAAGGAGAAATCATCACCCTCAGCTGCAGTCACTGTAGGAGCTGATTATCCTGCCTTTCTCATTTCAGCTTTCCATTTTGCTAGAAACTATGCCAGTAAGGATGCCTGTGGAATTATCACTAGAATGTTGTAAGAGAAAAATTCATTTATGAAATCTGGATATATGTATGTTAATGGGACATAGATTAATTTAACACTAGTGGGATATAAGTTATCAATGAAAATCTTAGTGTCCTAAGCCATTGCCTATCACGTGTGCATGTTTGATAGAAAACACATTACAATAGTCCCTAAATGAGCTTCTTTATTCGTCATGCTCTTGCTCATTCTGGGAAGCATTAAGGCCATGTAGATATAATATTCTTATTCAAAATCATAGGTCAATTAAGTGCAGTGCCACTTGACACTTAAATCATAATTCTTCTTTAAATACAGGATTAATACAAACACCTTTCCATAAATTGGTTTTGCAAAGATTTTCTATGCATGCCACTAGCCAATAATTGAAGCTTGAGTAACTTAGAGAGGTATAATATTTTGTAGCTCAGCTTTTTAGAAAATCTTATTCTGCTGTGATTTCAGTTTAATAGAAATCAAAACATTTTCAATCAAAAGTTAATTTCATCAATGATATTATTTTAATAATCAATGATAGTATTTTTTTTTTTTTTGTAAAAATGAATATTACTTTTATTACTAGGTTATTTAAGTAGTTCATTCCATCTGAAATGCAGGACAGAAACTTTAGTTTACAACTGTGGGGAGCCATTTCAAGTCTATACACACAAGACTAGTTTACCATAGGTGCTTACCATGATTTGCATATTTTAATCTTCATTAATGGTTCCAAGTACCTTCACTATTATTTGTTGTTACTTTAATCTTTCCTAATACTTGATTTGTCTATTTTGTTTATTTCCACTGTATGGTAAGAAAAAAGGAAAGACTCCATTTAATCATACTCCCTTTAGAATGCATCTCTGATTTAAAAATCAGGGTAATATACAAATTATCATATGACATTCAACACGATTAAAAAACAGTAAGTTTTCTTTTAAAAAAGAAAACAATAATAGATATTATTATTAGGAGCTAGTAGTTATTCTGAAATGTGAGTACATGGCAGACAAAGAAGACTGTTTTAGTAATGCCGCAGGCTGGGAGTTTATCTTTTTGCTTTTCAGAAGAATGTCATTCTAGATTTCATAGAATAAAATGTATTTTGCAATCAAGTTAATATAGTTCATAGCAAATGAAAAGTATAAATATTAAACCTCTTTTACAAAGGATTCTGTTCAGGATAATATTAATACTGAATCTGACAAATGATTACCAGTATCAATATCCTTGTGGTCTGTCTGAGAGGAAAGCAGTGTAAGAGCCCACAGAATCAAAAACAGTTCTTGGAGAACATCAACAGATGCAATCAATACTATGTCTGTATCCACGGTGATGAGGATCAAGGAGACAGAAGGTTGTTAGTTCCTTCAAGTAGATGCTTTGCCACAGCTTTCTGACATCTTCCATCCAAAAAAAAAACTCCCCCAAGATTTGGAGCAGATAGATCATCTAGTCAATTTCTTTTGATTAAAAAAGACTTTTTGTCTAATGTTAGGTAAACAATCTGGCTATTTATAGAGTTGTTATTTTTCATTATACATGTTTGTTTTCCTTTTTATGTATGAATGCAAAGAATATGTAAAGTTGTGTTTATATGTGTATATTTATATGTATGTCCATATGTGTGTTTATGTGCTGTCCATTTATACTTCTTAATAATTTTCAAATAAATATTTGAAAACTAATTGAAATGCTAACCTCTCATTTTCAGAGCAGTTAGACTGGCTATTTGTCTCTTGCACACATGGCCGTCTTTCTCATGTTTTTACTATTATTCATGTACGATGGCAAATATGAATGTTCTCTCCTTCCCACCAAAGCTATTAAAGCTATGTTTTACAGCTTTCAGCTATTCTAGCTTGGTGCTATTTAGTGCCAAGAAGTGCTAAATTTCCATTTTCTAGTTCTTACATATTTATTTTCTTATAAAATATTTTTGTGTCCCAAAAATGTAAAATAGCTATATTTTTCTTCTTTCTACCCCTTAATGCAAAAATGAAGAACAGAGTGATTGTTCTGATTTTGAACTTCATTTATTTATTCTGATAAAATTCTTCATTTATTTATGCTCTGATACAGTAAAAAAAAAAAAAAAGGAAAAAGTATCTTTGGAGTAGATTGAGGAATACTTTTTTTAAACTGAACTCTGTATTTTGGAACCTTTCTGAAACATTTTGATTTATCCATAATAGGAAACTCTGTACAGAGTACTCCCACTGTTTTCTAGATGTGACCCAACTACGAAGAAAGTTCTTTTTTCTGTGACAAAAAGCTGAGACTCAGTAACTGCTTAGATATGTATATCTGCAATGTGAAGGCGGCATTTATATAGTACAAAATGAAAAAAATTATTTGATGTTTAGTAAAGTGATATATTAAATGGATTACTTCATTAGTATCCAGTAGCGGTATGATTCCTTATATATGGAACAGATAAATTGAAGAATAGAACTGGATTACCTCGCTTTGGTCATTAAAAAAATAAGTCACTTAATAAACTTTATATCCACTGCCCTTTTTTGTATTTTGTCTACTTATTTTCATGATCATTTGTGAATTAATAAAATATTGTTACTAATGGGGATCTGTATATTATAAATTTAATTGCATAATCATATTTTAGTGGATCACTATTACTTGCATGATATGTATTAGAAAATATGTAAAAATAGAAATGTTTTTAAGGTATGATGTTTGCTTTTCAGGTACAGCAGCTGAATCATATGGATGAAGTATGTTATGAAAATGTGCTGAAACAAATAATGGCTGGACACCAGGTATTAATTTTTTTGGTTTGGTTTGCATTCAGAACAGACATAAAGAAATTAGTTTTGATCGTTATAAAGTTGTTTTAAAGATTGCTCTCTTTTTATTTTACTTTTCTTTTTTTATTTTGAGATACGTCACTTCAGGGGTCTTCTTTAACCTTGAAAACACTTTATGGAATCAGCATGCAAGAAAATCTAAACAGGCTAAAAAATGTTAATTTGTACCAAAGGTGAAAATTCCTGGTATATATCCCTTAAAGTAACTAATACGTATTTATATCTCTAGTCTAAAATGACAAAGCAAAGTAGTTCAGTACTTACAGGCCTTAGACATAGGTACATTTAATGTTTAAAAAAACTAAAATGCAGCACTTAGTTATTATTCTCACCCTTTCCTACATCTCTCCAATTCTAGTTAGAGATCTTGTTGGGGATGAGGGGTGAGAATTATGCAGTGCTCAAGACATGGTTTACAAGGGTTCGGTATCTGGCATTTGAAATGTCCTTGGTTTTGTGTTTTGTTGTTGTTCTTAAAGGAAGTAATCGTTCATTTTGTTCTACAGTAGAAGTTTTCTGCAGTGAAGTTTCAAATCTGACATTCCCCTCCACTAAGATGGTGGGCTTAACACATTTGTCTGAATAGTTTATCATTCTGTTATTATTGTGCTCCTAGATCACCCCCACATGATGTCTCTTTTTTTTTTTGTTTGTTAGTGTTTTGCAAATATAGCAGCGTGAGAGGCAGTAGTTGTGACAGGTATGGCACCTGTTCAGAGCAGGAACAAATTCTAGTGCAATATGATTCTTGAAGAGTCTTTTCACTAAGTAATCTATATATAAAAGAAGGAAACTCACACACAGTCATGCTAAGAACTGCACGTTTTCCCTGTTTCAAAGAAAATTCAGTTTATGGTGTTATTTTAAAAGTTGAACAGTTGGTTTATGACTTTGAGAGAAACAAAGTCTTCAGCAACAGCTTACTCTTCCTGCTCCCTCTGGTTCAACACCACTCTTCCACTTACCTTCTCTTGTTAATTATCAGCTACTGGTCCTACATTCAAATAAACTTTTCATGAAATCATGAAGATTGCATATGGAAAGGCTGATGTTTGCCTGAGTGAAGATTATTAACAAAATCTTTTGGCAGTACTAAGGGAACTTTGTTTGTTTGTTTTTTCCTCATTGTCAATTATGCCAAAAATTTATACCAAATTTCTTACACTGAGGTAGATTTAGTTGCTTGTATTTCACTTTTTGTTATGATTTTGTGTATTTTCAGTTGCTATAGATGAACCTACAAGTAGCAGACTCTTTAAGTCAATATGTCTAAATAAGTAACATTTCTTGGATTCCAGGCAGGAAGTTGCGTGCTGTTCCAGAATATTTATTGCACCTTTCTTCCCCTCTCTTTTCTTCACACTGAGGGAAAAAAATAGCTATAAATATATATAATAATACTTTAAAACAACTCAAGTGCAACAATTTGTTTAATTCTAGCAGATGATGATTTCAAGTTTGCATAGCTTTCCTTGAGAACAGTTTTAGTTCCTGTACAAACAGTTGAATGCATGAGTGTTTTAAGGCATGTGCTGCACCTGAAAGAGGTCTCATGAGGAACATTACTCTCCATGTTACAGTTTCACTAGCTGAGACAATTGCTGATCTCAGTTTCTGAAAATTACATTCCAAGCCAACAACAAATAAGCGATGTATTTTCAGACAAAGCAGAAGTGTTATTTCCCTTGCTATATGAAAGTGTGTTTGATTTCAGAATGCTTTGGCTGATTTGATTCGATTGATTGTAAATGTTAAGCATTTTCTTTGCTTGAAGATGTTTGTTCTGATGTTGACTATCACTAGCCTGTGGTAGATATGCTGCTTAAAGTGACGCAGACAGCATAGCTTTCTGGCAGTGAAAATTCAGTATGAATATTGTTCTTTGATGATAATTCAGTGGAAGAATTTATCTAAATGCTGAATATATATGCAAGCTGAATTCAGTAAAATATATATATATATATAAATATGGCATTTCAAAAAGCTATGGTAATGAGTTTAGTGATACTTTAAAGCAATTGTATCAAGCACAGGTGTATATATCAAGAAGGAGCAACATTTGAGCTATGTTACAGAAGTCTTAAATATACATTTATGGAGCAACAAGTTACAGTGGACTTTTTTTTTTTTTTTTCAAATTATTGAAAACATGTTTGTCTTCATACTTGTGAAACAAACATTCATATCCTGAAATGTTGATATACAAAACACTGGTATGCAGTCTTTGACAATGAAGAAATAAGCATATAAGCTCATCGTATAATACAGTTAATTACAGTTTATAGTACCAAATCATGTAGTAAAAATGAAGGATTTTCCTTTTAATGACTATGCTCTGATAAATGATCTGTCTAGTCATTATACCAACTGCAGATATTTAAAAAAAAAATGACAGGCAGATATATCTGCATTGAAATACCTACCCCATAGTGGAGGATGAATATTATGCTAAGAAGGTTTTCCTTAGTGTCTTTTTATAATATTGAGAATAACATTTGGTATTCTGGAGTTATCACCTTCTTCTGATTTTCTTGTTTTAGAAATCCATTGCCTTTTGCCTAGTTTTACCATAGTCTGTTACCATCCTGCTCTCTAACCTTACCTAGCTTTTTTAAGTTATCCTTTAAACTTGTGATTATTTACATTCTGTGTGTGTGTGTAAAGTTTGTTTGCTTTTTAACAAAGTTGTGGTTGTTTCTAAATGGAAAGATTGTAGGATCATAGAATGGTTTGTGTTGGGAGGGACCTTTAGAGATAATCTAGTCCCCTGCCATGGGCAGGGACACCTCCCACTAGATCAGGTTGCCCAGGGCCCCATCCAACCTGGTCTTGAACACTTCAGGGATGGGGCATCCACAGCTTCTCTGGGCAGCCTGTTCCAGTTCATCACCACCCTCATAGTGAAGAATTTCTTTCTTTTATCTGATCTCCCCTCTTTTAGTTTAAAACTATTACTCCTTGTTCTATCACTATGCTCCCTGACAAAGATTCCCTCCCCAGCTTTCCTGTAGGCCCCCTTTAGGTACTGGAAGGCCTCTTTAAGGTCTCCCTGGAGCCTTCTCTTGTCTAGGCTGAACAACCCCAACTCCCTCAGCCTGCCTTCATAGGAGAGGTGCTCCAGCCCTCTGATCATCCTTGTGGCCCTCCTCTGGACTCATTCTAACAGGTCCATGTCCTTCTTGTGCTGGGGGCCCCAGAGCTGAACGCAGTGTTCCAGGTGGGGTCTCACAAGGGCAGAGCAGAGGGAGAGAATCACTTCCCTTGACCTGCTGGCCACTCTTCTTTTGATGCAGCCAGGCTACGGTTGGCTTTCTGGGCTGCAAGCGCACATTACTGGCTCATGTTGAGCTTCTCATCAACTAAAACCCCCAAGTCCTTCTCCTTAGAGCTGCTCTCAATCCATTCTCCGCCCAGCCTGTATTTGTGCTTGGGATTGCCCCGACCCAGGTGCAGGACCTTGCAGTTGGCCTTTGAACTTCATGAGGTTCACATCCTCTCCCCAGGTACTTAAGAAAAAAAATTCAGGAATTCAGGAAATGGTTGGAATTTTGTAACTTTTGAGGCAGTAATATGTGGCAGGCACAAATTTCATCAGCAGTGCTCCCAGAGAACCAAAAAGCTACGTATTCTGTCTTATGTGCAAGAAAGAATTACCAGAATCAGAGAAAAATATATTCCCCTTTCTCAAGTTCCATGAGTTAATGTACACTCTCCTGTGACCATCAAACTTTCACAATGTTGTCTTTTTTAAGATTCTTTACTAGATTCTTTTGAATGTATTAATAAATTAAAGCCAACAGTTGTTTGTTTACCTAGTGTTCTCTTAAGTCATTATGAAAGAACTCTACCATGCTAAAAAGGAATAATTTAGTCATATGGAAGTCATGCTGATGTGCCACTGTCGTATTATAGGTTACAGTGTGATGCTTGACTGAAGTTGTGTGTTCATGTGTTTTAATAGATGTACATGTGATTTCATTTTTTAAGACTAAGGCTGGTAGGAGGTACTTGCATTCTACAGACGTGCTTTGACAGATGGAGAGAAGCTTTTTATGTTGATTTTTCAACAGTCATACTCTGCAAGACTTCAAGCTCTCTCTGGCTACTGGGAAATTAAGAGTTGGTGATTCAGCCTTTAATTTTGATCCATCTGCTCAAACTAATGAGATATCTCATTTGTAGGCTTCACTTTGAATTACCAAATGCGACTGAAGCTAAAACATTTGTCTTAGAGCACAATTGTCCTCTTGTTTAACTTGAGGAAAGATGTAATGATAAATGGCTTGCCCTACTGAGTTTTCTGGGGTTTTTGTTATAGAAACTTTCTGTGGTGACTGAAGAAGATCAGAAAATGTCCCAAAGGTTTCCCGGTGCTTTTTAAGTCAGTGTGCTCTTTTTGTAGGATTACTAACAATGTAGATCTTTATTATGAGGTTTCTCTGTCAGATCCTACCTCTTAAGACTAGGTTAAGAGAGATGGGATTTTTCTCAGTGTCCTTCTGTGCTTGGTATTAGCTGGTGAATATTTGTTTTCATGTCATATTTTGAATTTGCTATGTATTTATATTATCAGCAAGTAAGTTAGAGCCTATTGGACTGATTTGCACTTTTGGAGTTCTGTTTCTACCAAAGGGGAGAAAAAAAAGTGAAAATACACAGTGTTTATCAGAGAATGTGACCCTATACTCAGTTATGGGTGGAGTATTTTTGCCAGCATTTATCTTCCGGGATACTGTTCCCTCAAAGACTGTATCATCAAAAATTATCATTCCCACAAAAAGATTATAGCTGTCTCTTGTCAGACAGTCGCCAGAAGTGAATCACAGGCATTTAACAGCATTAGTTCAGCTACGGAGCTGAAAAAGCTTCTCAACGTTTTACAGCCCTGTGAGAAGGGCCAAAGAGTTCTGGGGAGTGGGTAACACCTTGCTGAGGCAGCCTGCAGAGAACCTCGCAAGATCAGCAAGGACAGCAACTGAATACCGTATGTATCAACGTCATTTTTATAATAAATTGAAACATCACATTGCTAGCCAGTTTCAGACAATGCATACCCTACTGTCCTTATCTTCACGGTGTGTGAGGTAGAAAAAACCCTTGTCATGTTATGCTTTGAGAAATAATAATGTTTTTAGGAGTTTTGAGGAATAACATAGTATTTTTAAGGTGTTTTTTATTTTTTTTATTTTTATTTTTTACCCTCAGAAACATATCATATGTAAGTTTTAACTACACTAAATTCCTTTCTCCAAAATATATGAAACTGTTGCACTTCCCAAGGTTCAGTTTTTTAAGTTAGTATCTGAGGGAAATAGCTCTTGTTGACTGTGGCCATCTCTGTTGTTGTATAGATTCAGTTCCATTATGTCTTCTGCTGTTACTGACCTTTTGCTTTTTTATCCCACTGTCTTGGTTAATGAGTAAAAGATGATCATATGTTCTTCTCATTGTCCCCATCACCTCTTAAATGCTTTTGCAGTTACGAATTGATCAGAACCTTACTGTTCTTTTTTCTTTTTTTTTCTTTTTGTGAAATGAAGAGCCTCTAAAAACCTGAAATTACATAAGATTTCTTGGGATTTTGTTGTTAATCTTTTACATTGTGAATTAGAAGGGGAGTTGCTGAAATTCTTTGAGAGATTTCAGAGAAAGTCCTTCCTCAAACTACACAAGTAAACCTCTCATGCTTTTGCCACATTCCCCAGACTACTCATCTCTTCCGTTTCTGCAACCTTCCCCCCCCAGCTGATTCTCTCTGATACTACTTAAACCTTCAAAAGAAGTCCTGTGTTCTCTTCGCCCTTGGTGTTGTTTCAGCAGGTCTCTCATATTTACTCTCTGCACCTTACTTTCCTCTCTGTTTTTTGTTTGGTTTTGTTTTGTTTTGTTTTCCTCTAACCTTCAGTACTCTATTACTCTGTCTTCAGCCACAGATATCTAAGTTTTAGTCTTGGTTCCTTACCTAACGCACTTTGATAATTTGCCATTCTGGCTGTTGATTACAGTTTTCAATTTGGAGTGCCTTTGGCATTTTCCCATCTACTGAAATTTTGTGTCCTTTTTAAGAAAACAAGCGTCTCATTTTCCACTGCTTTTGATAATATTCTATGCAACTCTCAGATGATATATTATCCGTTTTAACTTTTCTTCCACTAGCTCAGTGAAACTCAATGAAAGTTCTTTTTCTTACTGGACTTGGTATTTTCGGTTCATAACAAAAACTGGCTGTCCAGTGGAAATTTGGAAATTTTTCTGTGGTTCTCACTGACCTTGCTGTCTGTGCAAGCACTGAGGCTTAAGGTGTCAGAACTCACGTACTGAGGGAGACATCATGGGTTTACATGAAATGGTTTCAATGTGCAAGGAAGAGCTTTTCTGGTGGCCAAAGATGCCCAGGTAGTCTTTTGCGAAGAATATGGATTTTTGCAATGGTAAATAGCTATTGAAAACCTCACCACAACATCCAAAAGTGAATGCAGTGAATGCAGTAGTAGTAGTATTCCTACATATTTATGCAGTAGCTCTAGTTAACTTAAGTCCCAGCAGGCTATAGGAATGGTAAAGCTGTGGAGTTATTAATTTAGAATTAACATGCTGGAAGTCTTACCACTGGGAAATGAAAATGTGGAGGAAAACTATTTAAAACAAGGAATAGCCATAGACAGAACCATTACTTCTTGATGATGCACTATGAGTAGTGATCTTCACACTGCCCATTTTCTGCTTATTTTGGTTCACTTTTCTTAACAGTCTTTTGAAGAAAAGTGGTTTTTCAAGTATCTTCTTGTCAGCGCCTGAGCTTTTGCTCTTCTGCTTTGAACTAGTTTCTCAGGTTTAGCTGGCTTCTTCTGTCTCAGTTACCATTTTACAGTTACCATTTTTTTACAACATTGTCACAACTGCATCTGATATACCTATGACATCTTTGCCTCTTATCTTTTAAAATTAAATGTGGATTTTTTTTTTTAATGTACAGAATGCAGCCCTGATACTTGTTAAATTCTCTATTAGTATTTGGTTAGTAGACAGTTTTGTGGAGATCAAACTTGGTGTATTAATTAGAATGTATGTACTTAATTAAAATGTCCTGCACCACTGTTCTGCATTTAGTTCATTAGAAACAATATTGAGATAGTATATATATATTTTTAACTCTGGGAATAATTTCTAATTATCATCTTGCACAGATTATTAACACTTAATTCTTTCAAATTGGTATTGTTGATGTCAGGTCAAAAGCAGACTACACTTGAATTTATATAGTCAAAACTGTTTCTGTGCTATATATTGCACATAAAAGATTCACTGTCTAATTGTTCTCTATTTACAATAATTAACTTGAACTTTGCAGTACTAAGAAGTGTCATCTTGTTTTTCTTAAAATGCTATCTTAAGCCAAAAAAGAAAGTCTGAGTAGTTTATTTTAAATCTATTATATTAAATTGTCAGAAGTGAATTTGACAGGTATTAATTTCATCTGTAAAAATGATGGATTAAATTTCTTTATTATCTGTTTTCCAGCTGTTATTTGGTTGCAGAAGCCATGTGAAGATAAAAGTTTCATAAGCTTAGTTACTGCATCTGTTGACAGTGCTTTTATAGCTGTGTCCTAAGATAAAGATTTAATAAAACAGTATTTTTTTCAGAGGTCTCTCTGGAACTTAGTATCTTGAGAACTAAGCTTGTCCTAGTCTTCTTCCTGGGTTAAATAGTGTGTATAGCATACTTTGGACAAATAATTCTGAATAGTTAGTGGATTTATTAAAATTTATTATTTATCCAAGTTGTTTTTGTTTTTTTTTCTGGACTTCCATTAATAGCCTAAAAAGTTTATTTAAGTCTGTTTGAGTTTTTGTAGCTCTATAGCTATACAGATTGCTTCATTCCATTTCATCACCAGGTACAGCTATTTGCACATACATATATGTATAGATATTGTTTATATGTGCACACATGTAAGCGTAAAGTGATCAGGCAATTATGGTTGGTCTCTTTAGATATTATTTCCATGTCAGTAGATTAAGTGAAGCCTTGAATACTTTCGACACCTTTCTGTAAAATTTCTTGTGTAGTTCTTGCACAATTAGGGCCCATTAGTATGTGTGATTTCTTTAACAAAATCACAGACCAAATAATCTAATGACAGGGTACTATTTTTATATTCTGCATCTTCATCATTTATTTATGCATTTCCATGATAACTGCCTTTTGCAGTTTTAAGGATATAATTGTCACTATATTCTTACATCTGAATAAATAAAACTTCATATCTCACTTTAATTAAGAATACTATATTGGTGTGCTAACTATGTAGATGATACCCTTCAAAAGTTTTATGTACCAGATGTTTCATGCTATATTGTCAAATGAGATGTTCTTATTATTTTCCATTACACTTTCTGGTCAAATCTCTTTTGGCTTTAAACATTTAATATCTTGTCAGCTGCCTATATGAACAGCTGAAAAATTTGCTGGAAATGGATGCTGTAACAAGTTATGCACATGATAACCCCTTATTCTTCTATTAGATGGTCTTCTAAACGTTTGTGTGCTATGTTTGTACGCCTTATGATAATTTTTACATATATGTCTCTATTAACATAGTAACTTGTCTGTATATGTGTACTCAGATGTTCACAATTAATTTATGTAGAACAAAAGCACAAATTTACTTTCCTTCCAATAATTATGAGTTCACAGGATGTTTGGTATATGGTTGTAGTCTTGCACAGCTACACAATAATGTCTATATTTGTATTACAGCTGTTTAAGGTGGCAATTACTCCTATTTAGAATTTCTGTTCTTCTGATATTAATGAGTGTACACTGAATCATTAAAAAAAATATCAAATTTAAGTCCAAACGAGTAACTTCTCATAGTCTAAAGGAAAGAATAAGTAATAATAAATATTTCCTTTATGGAAATAATAAATAGTTACTCTATAATTGGCCATTTGAGCAAGCTTGCCTTTTGTGGATGATTTGAATGCTAAGTTACAGATGTATAGCTTGCATATTGCCAGATGTGTTCTTCCACTTACAGATGTGGTAAAGGCAGCTAGGTCACTGTTGCAGCCTAATGTTATGTTTTATTAGCTCTAGGTTAAAAGCTCTTTTTCAACCACGGGGCTGCAGACTATTAATGGTCTGGAAGATTGTGGGAAGTCAGGTCTGCGGATCCCTATTAGCTTTGTATTGGTCTTCAGTAAAAATTTAATGGAAAGGATAAATGATTTCTTCCAGAAGAAATGTTGAGGTCAGTTAGCAGTCCGAAGCTTTTGAAAATGCTTGCTGTTGTAGCCCCGAAAGAAAACTGTGTGTTTAATGTAAGAGATACTATCAACTAACAAGCTTCCCGATTATCATCAAAACTTTTGTAAATTATTCAAAATGTAACAACACAACTACTGTCCACTGAGACATGGTGACTCTCATAGACTTTTTAGTAGATGTTACTACTAGAATTCAGTAGCAATTTCATTAGTGTTTTAATTTGAAATCTATAGTGATACAGGATGCTGTAGAAAATAAGTTATTTGGAGGAATCTGTGAGGATGGGAAATAAAAATTCTTTACTAAGATGGTAAGATGCATCAGGAAATTCCTTTCGACTCGTATTCACTTTCAAGGATAGGAGAGTTCTCACATACGTAGTTCTTTGGTGTTGATAACTTTCTTTGTGGTTACTGAAGAGATGATTCCAGAATATGTTATATTCATATACTGTCATATATTTAATCATTTATAATTTTCTTATTTAGGAGGTGGCATCTTGAGACGGTCTCGGTATATAAAATATGGGTTTACAAGGCGCATTGAATCGTTCTAGCACAATTTACTGTTTTTTGCAAAGTACTGGATCATTTAAATTCTTTGTAACTTTATTAAGCTTTATATTAAAAACATTGATGATACTTGAAGTTGTTTCTTTACTTCTCTGATGATTTAGAAAACCTGTCAATAGGAGTAGGGGGAAAGCTTCTGGATAGTGATGGGGGTTTTTAAAGCAGTACTGACAAGAAATAAGCTAGAAAACCTGCCTTCTGTTCTTTAATTGTTTATTACATTTATTTACGTTATTGGATCTTACAAAACCAGAAGATTGACATGGTAATTTTCTTACTCTTTTTTTGCTTAAGTAAAAAGGATAAGAATAGTTATCCAGTATCCTCTATGTTCCTTTCCTGAGAAGAATTTGCATATTATTGCTGGCTCCTGGGTTATTCTTATATATTATGGAAAGTATATATTTAAGTAAATATAGTTTTGGAAACATAAGAGAATAGACTTTACAACTCTTATTATAGAGTGGTATTTGTCAAAAATGGAATTTATGATAACGAAGAAAAATATGCATTATACGAAGTCAGAATAGTTAATGTCAGGCCAGGACAAAGGGAAATGCTTGAAACAAATTCTTGCATGATCTTGTTTTGCTAAAAAAAGATGCAGTGAAAAGCTGCTTATAATTTTGAATACCAATTGTCATTCAAGTCCATTGGCATCTGTAAAAATGCAATTGCTAGCTGCCTAATGACATATATTTGCATAGTAATAGACTAGCTATTCTTGCTTAATTTTCTATACAAGAATAGATATTGCTATTTCTATTTCTATCCTGTCAATTAAAATTCAGAATAATTTCTACTACCTGTAGGAGTCAGTAAAGTATTGTTTGTTTGTCTTAGTGAATAATTTGCCTTCTACTTCAATTTTCATTCTTTTCATTTTTGCTCTGTATTTTGTACGGATAAGTCTTCATACTGTTTTGCAGAAATAACACATGATAAATTTTGGAAAGATATTTTTCTGTTTTAGGCATTTCTAGTTTTAGTATATTAAGGCAATGAATATTATCTTCTTTCACCCTCTTCTCCCTTTAATTGCCTCAGAGTGTTTTTAATTGTGCTTTTGTTTTGGGGAATAATCAATTACTATATAAATC